>OZ024859.1:35072492-35187492 GCA_964017155.1 Oasisia sp. SBJ-2009
ACCCGTTATGATAGGGATCGTCCCAAAATTAGCGGCAAAGAATGCGCGCAATTACTGGCATTTTCGGCTTTGTTTTATGGAAATGGAGCGGAACACTTAGCACAGCTCTACGCAAATGTCTTTAAAATATATGAAACAGAGTTAGTTAGATGATAACAAGTGTGGCAATCGATAAAACGAATACTAAAGAATAATTTTCAGGGAAAATCTCAAAATTGACGAATGCCCGATTTTTTCACAAAATCGGCATTTACGGAAAATCTGATTTACCGACATCCGACCGCTTTTGTTAAGATGAGTCACATATATACTACAACACACATCGCAAATGTCACAACACAGAACACACGTCTCATGTCACAACCAACACAGCACAGATGTCACAACAGAGAACACACCTCTCATATCAAAACCAACACAGCACAGATGTCACAACACAGAACACACCTCTCATGTCACACCCAACACAGCACAAATATCACAACACAGAACACACCTCTTAGGTCACAAGTCACAACCAACACACCAGTGACACCACCAAAACACACATCACTCATCACAACCAACACAACACCAACACAACTAGTCACAATAAAACACAACAATTTGGTTATCAAGACACTTGCCACTATGTAGTGTATTCACTACTCAATCGGTGCACACCCAGAGCCTTACTTGATAGCTTTAATTGTGTCCCAGTCTGCTAAACCCGTCTTGTTTCCCTTCTGGTCCCGTGTTCTTCCGTGAACGGTCAGCCACTGAAGGGAAGAACAACCACTGTGAGCCCGAGACAGTCACAAGAGACACTCTTGTAATCATAATAACATCATTCTTATCTACTTGTCATCCCTGAGCTGAAACAAACACTAGAATCTGACAACACACCAGTCATCAGGTACAATGATATTTTTACCATATTTTAAGACATTTTTTCAATCTTCCTTAACCCCTCCCCCCAACCCACCCCACACTCATCCATCTGTTGCACGTTTTTTTACTGATCTGATCTCAACACTGCTTACTTTCTATCCATGTTTGATTTCTACAGGATTTATTTAGCCATCACAGCACTTTTCATACATCATCATTAATCCAACAACTACAGCTGCTATGAAATGTGTTCAAAAACTCTTGAAACCAGAACCAGCCTCAACTTTGCCATGCAAAACTTTGCCACTCTTCACCCACTTCTAGGGTCTACATTACAAATCCGAGCATCAGTTGATGAATTCTAGGGCATTGATCTGTCTTCAGAGACAGCTTGCCTTCGTTATGCCGCATTAACCAAGCTGCCATTCGATGCATAATTGGCGGCTCAATGCAGCTACAAATACAAAGGTGTAAACTCCGGCTGAGTCCGTTACGTAACGCCACCACTTCCACAGGCTCACTGTCACACACCTCACTTCGTCAATGTCCATACATTAGAATCTATAACAAAAGGTACTCGGTGACGGCTGCGTCTACCTTTGTCTCTGTCGCCAGACGGCACCTGCTTACTCGGCAGTGTCGCCATCCATAATGCACCAAATACAAGTCATGTTATTAAACATTAAAACGGATATGATGTCGCCAAAGTCCGGAGGTAATACCATCAAACTGCAGAATGTTAATCCAGCAGCAGATGAGATTGTATACACTTATATCTGCGGAACTTGATCAGAGTTGTAGGAATTATGACAGTGTATACCCCAAGGTGCTGTTGACCGTGTGACTGACCACACTGACTACTAGAGCAACAGTTGTATACCTTACTCCAATAACATGCAAAGAAACAACTGCTCCACAGCTCCGAAACATGCAGACAAAATGCACCGTGGATCAACTAGTTGGAACCAACATAATTTTATTTCATTAGCTGTATATACACAAGCATTTTTTAATGGTAAAACCAGTTGGTTGCCATTCAGACCTTCCTGTGTTATCTCAGTGTGGTCAACCAGATGGTTTGGTCATACAAAGAGTTGACCTTGGCCGCTGTAGTCAAGGTCATGCAAATAATTAATGTGGCCCACTGCTAAGAATATGCCACCAGTGGTTTCTACTGAAGCGCACATTCAACGGAGCCTGATGTCAGATATAGGTCAGAGGTCGACCCGATCCCCGCTAATGTCAAACAGTGGCGGAAGCAGACACAGACCGCTATATATTTGCCACTAATGAACCAAAAAATGTATGCATGCACACTGGAACACATGGACCCACAGGCTGACCAGAAACATCCATCACAGGGAGATTATTCCGTGTGACACCCACCATGCCATGGGGACCAATCAACTTCAGTCACATGTGCATATAATGAAGACCGATTAGCTGTCATGACGTGGCCAGTTCCCTCCCAGGTGGACCACACTGTCCCCCATAAAGCAGACGTTCTATCAACGCCACCAGGAGATGTCAAAGTCAATCATTGCAGGTGGAATGTTCCAGGAACAGAGCATATCTAATGTGACACTTCGATTTACTGCAGCGCCACAACAATGAATAGTTCCACTGGGCAGCATTACAAACTTTCGGTGTCCAAATACTATGTAATGAAACTACTAAGTTGCATAATGCTAGAATAAACAACATATCTTTATGTAGAGACCCGTCCACCCATCATTTGGACGGGTAAAAACGAATATGGACGGGTAGAAATATGGGTGGACAGGTGGTAGACCGGTAAACAAATGAAGGAGCAAAAAATTCTTCCAAAACCATAGATATTGTTAGTTATGCCTTGAAAGTGAGTGTAAATGGTGTCATGTGTGTTTGTAGCCCATTTCAGGTCATCAGGCACATTTGAAAGTTTGTAAACTAGCTTAATAGTTAATATCATGTGTCCACCAAAATATATGTGACTGGCAATAATTTGTTATCCTGCATAAAGCCCTGATAAACAACAAATACATAATAAACAAAATTATTATAAGGTGCTTCACAACATATTAAAATAGTTCATTTGGAATTAACTTGGAATTGTATTGTGACTGAAATATATGAGCTGTAATCTTGAAATTGAAAAAAAATGAAAAAAATGAACTGAATAGGAATGAATAGCTGCAAACTGAACTGACAGGAATTTCAATAATTGATTAAATTAAATTGACCCCAGCCCTGATAAAAAAAGCCAGTCTTCTTCAATGCCAGTCTGTATTATTTGTTCAGCATTGCTCAGACCGATTTGCAGCAGACACTTTACGAAACTAACAACCACAATCATTCCTTGTGACACAACAATTACTTCTGCCCCGTTTGACTTTGATGTAGCCACCACCCAGCAGCCCCCTGGGAAATGTCGCCCACTGTCCGGCTGATCCCAACGCACATATTTATTCATGTGACTACCAAATCAGCCGGAAAATCCCCTCAGGGCGTAGACCCTTGTTTACAGATTCACAATTACCACATGTACCTCAAGACAGATGTGGTCAGCCGAGCATGTGCTGACCACTGTGAAGACTGGACACTCAATGTGTGGTGCTTTCCCATTTCATCCCTTGGGGACAGATGTCACTTCCCAGCCTATTCCCTCAATTCCACCTTTATCCCCCTGCATAAATCATTTCCATTCTCTCCTGTTCTCTTCAATTCATTCCTGGGCCTTCAAGATCTCTCTCGATATTGTCTTCTTTCTATGTTACTTTTAGTATTCCTCTCTGCTATTGTGGCCCTAACTCTGCCAGTGACAGTGTTCCTCTCAAAACCTTACTGTCATCAGTGTCATTGTCCTTTTGGCATCACTGTCAGCATCAATTCGTATCAAAGTTGTGACATTCCAACTCTGGTGTCATAGTGTCACTTTTTGCTGATGGCAGTACTGCAAATACTTTTTTAGTGATGATGTAAATACTCAGAAATGTAACCAGACAGCAAAAACAACTTGCTATGAAAACAGTAGCTTTGCAAATGTTTACGTTACCTGAAAAAAATTAAGTTCACTGACATCAATGTTTCATTTTTTTATGAAACTCCTATTTTAGGCCAGCATGAAACAGCTCTGTAGATCCAGCATGCTGTATGTCTGGACTACTGCTGTTTGCTAAAAATAAAAACAAGAGTTGATCCCATAGGGTTGTGAGCACCATTATGTATCTCAGTCAGACAATGTTTCACAGAGATGCACATTATCTTGGTTGTTGGGCTCTTCATTGTAATCAAGACTCTACTTGAACACAGCCCTAGAAGCAAACCACATTGGTGTAATATGTCAACCTGCTATGAAAGGTCCCATGTTAATTCTACATTTCGCTATGCATTTCTCAGTCTTGCTTCTCAAAACACTGAACCTACTTAGCCTGTCTCTATATCTTGTTAGTTATATCTGGTGAAACCATCAGTCTAACAATTAAATTATATTTGCTACGCCCAGTTAAATTCAACAACACTATCAATTAAGGTTAATTACACATATATAACCTTTTGATTTGAATATAACTGATCATGATTTGCTATGCACTAATTGAAATGTGGAAGAAGTTATCACCATAAAAGCTCACCTTGCATCCTGCCCGCTCCAACATCTGAGCATACTGGACTGAACAGTTGCGGTCAGCTAGGATTCGTATCTTACTGGTCAGTGGCACCTTGACCATCTGGCTGGCGGCCTGGATCATGTTTGTGACCAATGTCCAGTCATCCTGTAGGTAGGCTCCATAGTGACCTGATGAAAACAGACACTAAGTAAAACAATTTGTTCCAATGGGCAGACATATATCATGTTACTAATGGACACAAATATATCATAACATCATGTTAAAGCAGAGAAACTTACAAACTATTGACTGAAAACTAAATGTCAAATTTTGACCGAGTCTGGTCAACAATAATTTTATATCCAATTCTACTACAATAAAATTTAAAAATAAAGACTTTTTTTATTATTTAGCCAGCAAGTCACAGAGAAAATAGATTCAATTTTTCACAACACTTCTCGAAAATATATGTAATGAGAGTAGACCTGTATTATTATTATATAATTATCTATTATTAATATGATATTGATTTGTCACCTGTCTTTGCTATGATCTGTGGACAACCGAGGTTCAAATCGACTCCGTCGCACAGTGGCTCCACCAACTGGGCTGCCTTAGCAAATGTCTCGGGATCATTGGCGCAGAACTAAACACAAAGGTTCAATTGTATTTAGCATGCAGCATAACATCAAGAAATACCATCTGCATTTAACACTAAGTTATAAATAACATCAAGACAATAACAACTGTATGTACTAAACACAAAAGGATCTATTGTCATTTATGTGTGACATAACGTTACCAAATGAAATCAAGATACAACATCAAGTCATAAACAGCATCAAGACAAAATCATGACTGTATAAATTTACCACACTGAAAGAACACCATACATCAGTGCTACTGTACATAGAATTTCTACTTTTTCACAATAAACTGAATAACTGATATTTGCGTATTAAAATATTATGTTTACGTTACTACAATAATTGTTCGAAAGTTGTGATTCAACAAATAAATAACATTAATTTATTGAAGTACTTGCCATAACAATGCACATTAACTAAATTAATATTACTTTATCAAATATGTTCTGTAAATTCACAACTGAATTCCGGACATGTTGGTTTGGACGACCAAGTTTTATAACAAACAAAACATGCTCATGACAACTGATGCAGTTAACAAAGTATCCTAATGTTTGGAATGTCTCTTCCTGTAAGCCAGTGGCTAGACGCCAAGAGTTCTGGGTCTAGATTAACAAGGTTGTAATCTGGGTCTGGATTAACAAGGTTGTAATCTGGGTCTGGATTAACAAGGTTGTAATCTGGGTCTGGATTAACAAGGTTGTAATCTGGGTCTGGATTAACAAGGTTGTAATATGGGTCTGGATTAACAAGGTTGTAATCTGGGTCTGGATTAACAAGGTTGTAATCTGGGTCTGGATTAACAAGGTTGTAATCTGGGTCTGGATTAACAAGGTTGTAATCTGGGTCTGGATTAACAAGGTTGTAATCTTGGTCTGGATTATCAAGGTTGTAATATGGGTCTTGATTAACAAGGTAGTAATCTGGGTCTGGATTATCAAGGTTGCAATCAGGGTCTGGATTAACAAGGGTGTATTCTGGGTCTGGATTAACAAGGTTGTAATCTGGGTCTGGATTAACAAGGTTGTAATCTGGGTCTGGATTATCAAGGTTGTAATCTGGGTCTGGATTATCAAGGTTGTAATCTGGGTCTGGATTATCAAGGTTGTAATATGGGCCTAGATTATCAAGGTTGTAATCTTGGTCTGGATTAACAAGCTTGTAATCTTGGTCTGGATTATCAAGGTTGTAATCTCATGGGTCAGGATTAACAAGGTTGTGATCTGCTGGTATTCTTTTAATTTTGGCACACACATTTTTGCGTGGACTGGAACATTATGGGAGAGTTCCCAGGGGCAGATTCCCAAGCTGCCTGTGTCAGTCCCTGGGTGCAGTGAGGTGCAATCAGGGAGATGTCATCCCTACCGCTAAATCTCCCCAATCAACAGTGTCTGGCCAGGGTTAACTAACAATGTGTGGAGCGTATCAGATGCCCTGATACGTCTTATGAATACAAAGTTGTCATTAAGTGGGTGTGTGTGGTCACTGGCATACTGATGGGGTATTACAGTGGACATCACTCAGTCACTGGTCTGGGCAGTGTCAGTGATTGTCCACCTGTTACTCAACTGTCAGAGGAAATATTATTTCCTCTGATATATATTATTATTAGTTGTTGTAAATGGTGTGTTTGAAATGTGTTGGACAACAAGACTGCACAGATTTGACAAGATCTTCCAGAATGTGTTTGTCAGAGGGGATGTGTGTGTGTGTGGCACAATGTGTGTGTGTGTGTGTGTGTGTGTGTGTGCGTGCGTGCGTGTGTGTATAATAATGTGGATGCGTGTGTGCGTGTGTGTGTAGTGTGTGTCTGTGTAGTGTGTCTGTGTGTGTGTTTGTGGGACAATGTGTGTGTGTGTGCATGCGTGCGTGCGTCTGTGTGTGTGTGCATATGTGTGTGTGTGCGTGCATGTGTGCGTGCGCGCGTGTGTGTGTCTGAGTGTGTATATAATAATGTGGATGCGTGTGAATGTGTGTGTGTGTATAATTATGTAGATGTGTGCGTGGTGTGTGTGTGTGCACTCACACATGTGCCTGTGTGTGTCTCTGTGTATGTACACACATACATAAAGGGTGCATATAACCATGTGAAAACAACCATGCCCTTACTGATTGATAAATACGTAGTTATGTACATCCACATCTTACATATTCTTCACATATGATGCATTTCCAATGTTAAACCTACAAGAGCAAATTACCAAAAAACACACACACAAAACCACTGCTCACAATAACCTGGCCGCTTGTGACACCAGCACAATTGCAGTATTGCTGTAAACAAGTTTCGCTTGTGACTGTTCTATTAATTTTCCAACGGCTGCTGATTAACACCGCCACTTTTGTAGCGGCTGCAGATTAACATTCCACGCACCCGGGTGTTTGAAGGCAGGTGATAATGTTTGCAAGTCACATCACCTCGCTGGGTCTTATTGGAGCCGGAGCCTCGCGGAGCCAGAGCTGGCAGCGACGTCGGTGGACGCCACATTAGACAAAGTGTCAATTTGCAAGATTTGTATGCCACGCGGCGCCCATATGAAACACGCGGACTCACACCTGATTAGACGAGGCGAGGCAGTCGACCCTGTGCTGGGAGATTGTCCTTCGCACAACGAGATTACCACTTTGCCCGCAATCATCAGAACGGCACATTCATGGCAATTTTGTTCGGCACCAAACCATTGTATATGACAACATTTACATGTTGATTTAGTATAGTTTTATTAAATATTTCATATTTCAGAAGCATGACGATGGCAATGAAGTGAAGCATGGAAGGAAGATGTCTCACAAGGTAGAAATAAAACAGAAACACGAGCTGGACTGTCCAAGTATATTTTTCACCGTGGACAGCCAGCAACAGTCTACCCAGGCAGACGATTCAATTATCTTATCTTTACCCAGTAGCTGCAGAACGGACTCTTGATTATGGTAAATCGAAGATTTCCAGAACATTTTGATGCTGTTAACAGAAGGAACATGGGCAGCCCAGAAACAGACTCACTACAGGGATGATTTATAGGAGAGAAACTGGACTGACCACAGATGGAAGGACAAGATAATCTTCTCCAGAGAACACATAGCAAGACAAATAGCGCAACTCTGTCAGCTAATTACTACATCAATATAATTACATGACAGATATTTGTACAGGAAGTAGTAGGCTGGGTGGTTTTAATTTTGTCACATGGGCTAATGTAATGCGGTTTTATATTAAAGCTTCTGCTTCTACGTTAAAGTAATGTGTGGTTCTCTTTCTGATCTAACAAAGATAAAAATACTCTCTCCTTCAGAATAACGCCATTAACTTGCATTACTTGGCAACATGTATTCTGTAAATGCCTGCATGAGTTCATAATCTCTAAATTTAAATAAATAGAAAGGATATTTTCTGACAGAACAACAGCCGGCTATTTATCACAACAGGTCTAATAAACTCCATGAGTCGAGTATCAGTTGACAGGAGAGTATTAAGCCACTCTCAATCACATAAAGAATAAGAATAAGGAAGTCAGACAATTTATCAACTGAAATTAAAAACTGTCTTTAAATATGTATAAAAAAAAATTACCATTAGCCTTACCATTTCAAATTATACAAATTTTAAGTTATCTATGAATTATGCATATCAAGCCATTTTCCAGAACAAACAAGACCTAGTATCATAGCTTTATGCAGAGACCCGTCCACCCGTCATTTGGACAGGTACAAACTGTTGTGGACGGGTAGAAATATGGGTGGATGGGTAAAAAATGAAGGAGCAAAAAAGGTTCCAGAACAATAGATATTGTCAGTTATGCCTCAAAAGTAAGTGTAAAATGGTGTCACATGTGTGTTTGTAGGGCATTTTAGGTCATCAGACACATTTAAAGTTTGTAAACTGGCTTAACAGTTAACATCCATGTTAACTGGCAATAATTTAGTCCTGCATAAAGCCCTGCCTAGCATCTACCTAATGCTAGCAACATTTCACAGTAAGACTTCCCCAGCAGTCACCCACACCACATGCTATAAGTGAATGCTCCAATCAAATTACATGCTACTAATCAAGTTGATCTTGCTAAGTTACTATCTAATTAAGACCATTCAATTAGCCAGAGCATCCACCTGGATTGCGTAACAACCCTCTTTGCATCTTTGCCCCAGCCCTGCTTTCTTGCAATCAAATTTCACCATGTTGGTGGTGCTTAATGGCGTAATTTATTTTTCACATAACTGCTGTGTACCAGCAGACGACCCACATCACTCCAGACGCTAGCCATGTATTCCCTGTGGGGAGAATGTAAATATTCACAAAGTGAAGACATGCTAGCATCAGCATGTGCAATTAACTGCCATATGGCAGTGTAAAGGCACTATTTATGACTTGAAACGTGTACTAAACAGTGCAACATTAGTACCATTAGGTTGCCAATGGCCTACTACAATTTTTATATAATACTGAAGGATTCATGACACAATTAGATAACTTGTTCAGGTGTATAGCATATTTCTACTGACATCTTGACATAGAACACTATCAACATGTCACTAATGAAAATGGCTATATAATAATAATATCTAACGTTTCATTATGAGCAACTGAAATAATAACATGAGTATAACACCACATGAAATTCTAGGTACTACTAATACAACAATGGAAGATCGCTAAAGGACGAGACATTTGCTATTCGAAAAAACAGAAATTTGACGTATCAGTTACTAAAACCTGAGATTTACAAAATAATAAATTGCTGTTAAGGTATCCACAGCTGATTTGCCATTTGGGAAAAACAAAACAATTAATTCAAAATTATCACCATTACATAAAAAGCAACAATAAAATTATTGGTCAAACGGGAGTTTTGCTATATGAGTAGAAAATTGTTAAACTATTATGTTTATGCCCAGTATATTTGTTTAGAAAAATAGTATCAACAGTACAAATCTAAACTGCTTTAGCTCAACACTGAAATTAAGAAGTTGTTTAGGTTTGGAATTATTGTGTGAGTAAGAGTAGTTTTAGACCTTATAGTAGTGCAGCCACTCAAAGGGCTTTCTTTTCCTTTAAGTAGATATTTGTGCCATTCTCTAGTGACCCAGTATATCTGAAGGGCCAAGATCTAAGACAAGCATACCTGCACAATCAGAGGTCGATCCTCTTTGCATGTGCAAAATGCATTCTCCCTGTAGATGGCATCATTCACATATTTCCCAGCATGCAGCATTGGCGTGTAGCAGAGCTGGGCGCCATACTTTCGGCAGAGTAAACGGAAGGCAAGTTCACTCTGGTCAACCATCGGGGCTGCGACATATTCTGGGGATCCAAGACGAGACCACACTTGATCCTTCTCTTGAGACATTGCTGGTCACTACAGTTGATGACCAACTGACATCTGTAACAAATCATATCAATAGCATTATGATCAGTATTGTGTATAATTCAGATGTATAACACAGTTACCATCTTATGCCTGCTAAGAAAGGCTGCAACTACACTATATTCTTGCATTTCTCTTGGGTTGACCATCTGTATGTGAATAACACTGGTCTTCCTACTTTTTGCATGAGATGTTCTTTCTTTTCATATCTTCCTGTCAGCAGCTCCCTCTCTCTATCTTTCATCTTCATGCTCCTATCTCATCTGTAGCCTTCCACATGGTATAACGTCATTGCAAGTTAGGGGTTTACTTAGGATAAAATTCCTGCCAGTCACAAATGTTTTGGTAGACACTAATACCAGAAACATCATCATGCATGTTAATTCACATACACACGGTCAGTTGAGCTGTATATTATGACAAAGGAAACTAAAAACATGCGTTTGTGTGATGCGTTTGTGTGACACCCATTTTCAAAGCATAACTGACAATATCTTATAATCTATGATTTTAGAAGACTATTTTTTGCTCCATATTTTTTACCTGTCCTGTGATATTTCTATCCATCCTAATTGGGATCACCCATCGAAACGATGTGTGGACAGGTTTCTACATAAAGCTATGTTGCAAGCTTCTGAATCTAACACTACAGTATCAATAGTGACAAAATACAATGACAACATTGAGCTGCAGACACAGTGTAGCCATGTCACCAAGACCAGTGACCATTCCCACCTGCCACTGGGTCTCTGAGGCTGACCTGTCATTGACTCTCTGCCTTGACAGGTTAAGACACAGACACTGCAGTCTGATTACTAATGGTGATGCTGTTAATTGTCATGGGATGAAATCATCCCATGGCAGGAGTAGGTGTCTGCACGTGAATGCACTGTGAACAACTTGACCTGACCCTTTGATCTTGTGACCCTGGACAGTGTAGTCATGCCAGCAGTAGTGCGGTTTTAGCTATTATTTCTTTTCTTAATTCATACGTTTTATAATTTCAAACAACCATCATATTAAAGGTGCTAGCATCTTTAAGAGACTAAGGCTAAATTACCGCAAAGATCAACAAGAAATTCATGTCAACAGTACATGGCACTTTCATTATTCATTTTGTCTCAAACCGGGTGTCAAGACAATGGCATGAACATAGCTATGGCATGGCCCTTTTTGCGTGATTCTGCATATTGGCAATATGGATGGGGGTAGTAGTAGTAGTAGTATGGAACTCAGAAGAGAAGTTCCTAGCCTCTGCCCCTGTCCTAGGCCTAGCTCTGCCTCTGGGCTGGAGCAAAGTCAAGATCAATAAATAATATTATTTTTATAAGAAGGGTTGGCCAAAGAGGAAGAAGACGTACATGTTTACCAGAACTAACGAAGACTAGACTAAGTTACTGCCATGAACTGTCACACTGTGAGCTTGTGTTTATGAGTCGGGTGGACTGACAGTGAACTGACACACGCCGTGCGCTGTACCGTGTACGGTGCCCGGTATCGTATAATACACCCGACGTACACCGTGTTCCGGATCTGGTAGGTATTTCCAGAGCCGAGTTTTAAACCCAGCAATGAATAATTCCTCAGAAATGGTTTTGCTGTATACTGACATACGCACCATAAACACAGATCTATTGATAATGACTAGCACGAAAAGGCAGACCGCGAAACAGCGCAGACTTCCAACACGTGTGGCATCGCCATTTTTGTTGTCATACAATTGCCACCCGAAACCAGCAGCCATGCATCAAGCGGTTCTTACTCCATTTCTGGTCATTAGATGGCGCCACGTACACGAACTGATTTGGTCGTTCAAAAAACAGGGGCAGGTTCAGAGAGGGTAGTCTACGGGGGCACATATCGTGCTGTCTCATTCGGATTAGGACATTGGAAGACGGAGGAAGAAGGAAGAGTGATGTTGAGTTTTTCACCACCACGCGACCGTAATAAAAAAATCTTCAGCTCAGCTTAAATTTGCTGGAGGCCTACTCGTGGCATAGTCCATCGATTTTTCTACGCGCATAATTGTTATGACCATAAATTAGGGCATATATATTATATTATATATATATATATATATATATATATATATATATATATATATATATATATATATATATATATATATATTATATATATTATATATATATATATATATATATATACACACACACAGCACACACAGCACATACACACACACACCCACACACACACACAAACACACACACACACACACACACACACACACACACACACACACACACACACACACACACACACAATGGTGGATAGTGTTAAATGGAAACAGTATAAAAGTGCAATGTTTTCGTACACCATGGCCAGCTCCTTAGCTATAGCCTAAGTACTCCCATTTGTTCCGTCTACCTAGATGTTTTACTGTGCCTGTTGTCCCTGGATGAACTATGCGGCTCATAATCGTGCACTAGACCTCTGATTACGGTTAATAATACACCATGTCGCGTGCAAGGTCAACTATATTGCAATTTTGTAATGTCAAGTTAAAGATCATGCTATTTGATGGGTCTTGTCCCATCTACGCGTACAATCTCATTAGTGTACCGTTTTATGTACACATGCGGCATGCCGAGAAGTAACACGTGGAACGTTCACGTAGATTTGCTGGCTTTCGAATTTCGCAGCAGTACTTAGTGCGACCTCACTAGGTGGCGCACTAGTTTCTCCTCAACTTGTTTATTTTCCCGTACTTTGGCGACGTTGTGTGTAACGTTCTGTGATTATTAGTTGTGGATGGGTGAATAGAATGAAGTATGCATGTGGATAGGTGTGACTTTAAGCGTGATCCAAGTGCGCGGGCCAGTTAGCAATAAGAGTCTGGCGCGCCACCTAGTGAATATAACCGTAGCGTATCGACATGGATGGATGATAAGCAGCGCAAATGACGAGCGCTAGTTTCATTGTATAAGCGCGAAGTTGCTGGCTGCAGGAGTATCAAATCACTAAAACACCAATACGAGGGATAATCATAATGCTTTTAATTTACGATGATTATAATTAGTAGGTCAAAAGTAGATTAGCCCATACGGGTCCACAGTAGATTAGCCCGTATAAATCACAACATGCGGGCATGATTACAATAATACTGGCCTGCCGTTTTATATGGTTATTGAACAAGCGCAGTGCAGAAAACCTAATTGTTTTCCCTGTATTGGCGCGTTCGGGGTTTCTTCGTAACACTACCGTTTCTATGCTTCATGGAAACCGTATCGGAGTTGCTCAAAGCACTTTATATTCCTTGGCAAATCAGTTCAATCGAACATCATCTCGACTTCTCTATGGGAAGCATTCAGCCACACTTCGATAAATGCGCGATATTCATTCATAGTGACACACATATCCATCATTGTCTATAGCCAGGAACTCATTCTTACAACAGAGTGAACTGCACCGGCATTCACCACGTCCAGACATCTACATTTGTACAATAAGTACCTCATAATGGACATTTTGTGTAGCTTACTGTGCTAGATGGCGACGGTATGAGAATAATATAATCCCTAAGCGTCAGTATAAACAATACAAGAAACTTTTACACCAGTCACAAATAACGTCAACAAAACAGAGCGCGAAAAGCGCCCGCGTTTGTTGCTGATTAATGTACACTTGGCGTTTTTTTGCGTCGTCTGCTGCTTGTGACACGGCTGTCAAATGAACCCTTCGGCTCATTGCTACTGTCTTATTAGTCCTATTCGCGTTTTACCACAAGATAACACTGGTACAAGGAAACCATTATTGGACAACCTTTTGCGAAAATTACAGACGTCGTTGCGAGACAGCATTGTGACCCGCGCGCTTGCTTCGTCTCCCAGGCACGGCGAACAAACTCAACGAGTGATGTAAATGAAACTAAATTTATGTGAAGTGATGCTGCAGCTCTCGGACAAACGTGACACACAGGCGTCCACGTGCACGACGACGACGTTCGAGAGGATTATGTCTGTGTGCGCATATTATGTCTGTGATTGTTATGTCTGTGATTATTAGTGGTGGATGGATGAATATAATGAAGTATGCATATGGATAGGTATGACTTTGTGTGTGCGTGCGTGCGTGCGTGCGTGCGTGCGTGCGTGCGTGGGGGCGGACGGACGGGCGGGCGGGCAGGTGGGCGGGTGGGCGTGCACAGTTTTATGTTTGGCAGCATGTAATACCAGGTAAAAATCACCTACGAAAAGTCGGCTACGATACGCGTGTGCATGTGTGCGAGCAAGCGTGTGTGCACTCGTTCGTGCGTGCATTTATGAGAGCGTTTTCTCGTGTGCGTGTGTAATGTGTATTTGTAGTGCGTGTGTGACATATAGAAGCCAGAACGAAATTAGTATTACTTGAAGGGTTCTCCATCCAAAATAATTCCACAAATGTGTGTGTGTGTGTGTGTGTGTGTGTGTGTGTGCGTGCGTGCGTGCGTGCGTGCGTGCGTGCGTGCGTGCGTGCGTGCGTGCGTGCGTGCGTGCGTGCGTGCGTGCGTGCGTGCATGCACACATCCACTATGCAACTATATCAGATCAACAAAGGTTATCACGGAAGTCAGGAAATTAAAATCGTTACAAAAGTTGTAGATCATGTGACGACAAAACCGATCATTTCCTTTGTAACAGTGTTGCTAAACTTAATTGCCCTCCCCTCCGATGAGATCAGATCTATTTTTAACTTTCATTGCCAATTACGCGGCTGTGATCTCTACTCGCAGACGACCGACAGAACAACTAAACGATGTCTATTCTAGTCGGCGCCAGACGTAAAACAAAAGGTATTTAACATTAATGATGTTTAATTAATGTTTGGAGAAGACTTATAATCACCAAGCATTAGTAGACTAGTTACACTGGAAATGCATTATAAAATGTAAAGCTGACAATACCTCCATCCAAAATCTAGACATAGAACTACAGCTGTAGTAGAACGGCAATGCCAATGGGAAGTGTCATGATGGCGCGCGGGCCATCGTGAACTCCACACCATAACCATGATAGTAATTATTATTGCCTTGTGTATTAAATGTGTTCACACTACTGTCATTTACACAACAGGAAATATGTCACCTATACTAATAATAATTTGTCATCTCATCAGTATTAATTAATCTGTGTCAAAACTACTCCAATCTTCGGTGTACCTCTGTCTCTAATACACTCACTGCAATTCTACACTGGCTACAGTACAGTTATCCATTTGGCTTTACTTGCTTACTTACACAGCTAACAATTGCTGTATACCATGTTGGTATTATTTACATTCTTTAAACTTGATTTATTTCAGTAACATACATTTTAAAGTTGGTCATATCAATAAAATTTGTTTATTTTTTTTTGCTGTCAGATATTTACACTTAAAGAAACTTATTTCAAAATTCACAGATCTGTCACCGTAGGTTGGCACCCCAATATTTAGTGGTGGGATCATCTTGGGTGCCAGGTGTCACTTATGTTGATTACGTCAGTACCAGCCTTCATTGGGCACATCCTTTTGCAAAACACCTTTTTAAGGCACCGATCAATAAAATTGCTCACGAGGAATATGGTCAGACTCCGGTCATATGATATAATTTTGGGTAATTTCAGCAATATACCTTATTAACCTCGATCAATGTAATTGCTCACGAGGAATATGGTCATACTCCAGTCATATGATATAATTTTGGGTGATTTCAGCCACACACTGCTGGTGTTACATCCAATGTTTAGGAAGTGAATGGGTCATTATATTGGGGTTCCCACCAGTCAAGCATGTGTCTTCAAATTGGTGTGGGTATTTGCGCAATTCTTATGGCTGGCGAAGTAAGTTGCTGTAATTTAATAGCTCATTTTCATAGTTTGTGGAGCTAATTAATTACTGTAGCATAGTGCAATGACCACTGCCTTGGGACGGGCATTTTATATTTAGAGCGCAGTGGCTCAGGGGTAGAGCTTTGGACTCTCGACTACGAGAACCCGGGTTCGAATCCTGGCTTCGGTGTTAAAACCTTGGGCAAGTTTTTTCACTCTACATTGCTCCAGTTCACTCAGCTGAATAAATGAGTACCTGGCTATAGACAGTGATGGATATGTGTACGAGCAGCCTTCGCGCATTAATTGTAGCATATGGCTGGATGCTTCCCAGTGAAGCCGAGATGGTGTCTGAGTGAACAGGTCTGTCAGGGAAGCAAAGTGTAAAGCGCTTTGAGCGGTCCTGAGGACTGGATACTGCGCTATATAAGAACTTGCCTTTTTTATTTGTAAAATGCATTTCCATTTTTATTTCTCTAATATTTTTGTAAAATTGTCTTTTTTGTTGGACATATAATTTGTCACCATATATTTAGGGAAAGGGTGTGCATTTTCTGGTGTAAGTTTGTTTGGTGAGGAAGTTGGAGATATGAAATGTAAAGTTTTTTCAGATCATAAGTCAACACCAAATGTGACTAGGATATCCTTGTAGACAACATTTATATTTTGCAGTAAAAATCCTAGAAAAAACTATGAGTATTTCGTTAAATAAGTAAAACATTGTGACCAAATTAAAACAACAACATGTAGGTGTAACAGAGAGACAATTGTTATACAATTCCCATTATTTTCTCTTATAACGTGACCTTATACACAGTGATTCTACTTCCTTCTAAAGACTGCCTTTATTCCATGAATGTTTTATCACACAACAACTTGTCGTTTCCAATTAGCGCACACATTGATCTCAGAACGAACACATCTTTGGTCTTGTAAGTTGCAACATTTAGTATTCTCTTTGATCTTGCGTAAAAGGAGCACGCATTTTGACATCACGTGTTTCTCGCAGTAGTTGACGTAATTTTTTATAGTGACCTGCCAAGATGAATTGTTGCTAGGGTCGTGTTTAAGGAACATTAATAAGGACAAGTGGAAGGAAAGGGAAGCTGAATCAACTGGGTCTTTTTGATCATCAAGATGACTGAGACATGTGAAAAAGTAACTCTAGTAATCGTCTGCAGACACCCTGATATTAGTACAGAGTTCCATCATTATCATGGTGATAACACAGAAAGCATGTCAATGTCACCTTTGGATACACTCAACATTTAGTCCAGCTTACAGTATCAAATATTATATACATTAAGGTTGTTGTAACATCTGTCTGTTTGCAGTTTTTATGCATGAGGTTTTGAATCCTTTGCCGTTTTGTAGCTTGTTTTTAGAATGGTTTGTAAAGAAGCAACTGTATGTTGTGCTGTGTAAAGTGTGGAGATACATTACCTTCACAAGGAAAATAACTCCTGAAGCATACATTTTGCAGGGTCAACTACCAAAATTGGCAGCCAAAACAGGTTGAATTAATATTTTATATATTGCACTGACTGTGCTGTGTTCCATTTTAAATATTATATGTGTCCTGACCATTAAAATAGTTCGTTCACATCTTTTAAAACATAAAGGATTCCAGGATTCAAACTATACAACAGTGCATGTTTTACTTATGTGTATAAACAACTATAGATTTATTAGAATGAATTAATTTTTCACTGATATTAATCAGAGGTCTGCCAGGACTGCCACCCTTAAGATTTTAATGTTGGTAGTCCAGAGTATATAGATACAAATGTTCACCATTGATCATTGTGTGTGTATTTTTAATTGCTGAAAAAAATCCAAATCAATTCCAGGATGTGTTGAGATAATCATTTGTCTGTTATGAGACGATCGGAAATTAATATTTAAATGCACAGCCTTGGGCAAAATTAGATGAGTTCCTTTCTAGTTGGACATTTGTAAGTGGATTGCGGGATTGACATGCAGATTGCGGTGGCCAACCTGAATGAAACAAAGGATGAAATGCTCACAGTATCCCATCGTTTGTAAAATAGGCCATTGATCGATTCAGAATCATGCACAATTGCAGGAAATATTACAATCACACAGTGAATGCAGCATTTGTGATTTGAAAAAAATTTCATCAGTTTTTTTGTCTGGGTCTCAGACGAGGATTTATTTTTCACTACATCCATTAAGTGATGTGATTTAATTAGGTCAGTTTCGATTTTTCACCAATACAGCAGCTGCAATTATTGTGATTAATGCTCCCCCATTTGAGTTTTTCTGCTACTTTAAGAACATTTTCTGAAAATTACCAGGCATAATCTATATAGCATTACGACTCAGTTACATGAATCAGCTCAGACCAACCCACTCCACTGGGCAATAAATGAAAGACAGGAATTTGTGATCTGATGTTACAATATTTTCGTCACTTGAAACTTGACCTTAGTGTGTTGACGAAAGAGTTATTCACCAGATAATTCTTTCAGGTTAGAGAAAAACCCTTTAGAAAACATAACAAATCTCAAAAACAGAAGTAAACGACTGTTGATAGATGATATGCCAGTGGTCTAAGGCTGTAAATGAACACAGATTATGTTTAAACATCTTGGTATGTTGCACCTCTTATTTCAGAGGATAAAGGTGCTATCAGTGTTAACATTATTGTTATTATTACAGTTACAGTTGAGTCTCTTTTATCCTGTATTCAATAATCCAGCTGTTTCGCAATCCACACATTTCATGTGGGAGCCATCTTGACACCATGTATGATCAGTAGTCTCACTAATCTACACATTTCGTTTATCTGACCAAAACCATTGGGAACCAAAGTGTGTCATGAATGAGGCGTGACTGTATTTACAATGATCCTGACCTAATTTGTAAGGAAATCCACCAGTAAATAAAATTGGTGGTTAATTTTTCTTAAACTTTAAAAAAATACAAAAAGCTGCCACCGTGTCACAGAGAACATTATAACTGCGGGACACTGGCAGATTTATTTTACTCAACAGTATCACTGCTGACTGCTAAGGAACACAATTCATTCTGGAGGGTCTATGTGAATATGACGCTTGTGAACTTATCACAATGTCAGTGAAACAGTTCACATACGTGTGGTCTCTGCATGTATGCCATGTCATATGCCATATGCCATAGGGCTATGCACATATTTACGAGTTACCATAGCTTTATGCAGAGATCTGCCCACCCATCATTTGGATGGGTAAAAACTGTTGTGGACAGGTAGAAATATGGGTGGACGGATTAAAAGGAGCAAAAAAGGTCTTCCAAAACCATAGATATTGTCAGTTATGCCTTAGAAGTGAGTGTAAATGGTGTCACGTGTGTTTGTAGTCCATTTCAGGTCATCAGACACATTGTTAAGTTTGTGAACTGGCTTAACAGTTAACATCGCTGTGTCCACCAAAACGTGTTAGTGGCAATCATTTGGTCCTGCATAAAACCCTGTGAGTTACCCGATACAATATTCTAAATTCATAGATTTTAACGTTTTTTTTATAAACATATGTGTTGCTGTATTTTATAATTTTTACACCAACTGTGGATACTTATAAACTCTTCACACTGTGTTGATTAGTCAGTCAAAGAACCCTGTTCGTGACACCCTAAATCAATCAGAGAGGGCGCTATAAACGTAAATGACAATGGCTGATGAAGACAATGCGCGAGTGACATGGCCAGCCCACCTGCCGTGTGCATGCGTGTGCGTGTGTGCATGCACATGTGCTCAGTATTGATTTACTGCAGCCCCTAATGACAGGAATGATGTGTCCAGTATGTGTGCTCACTGACAGGGCAGCGACTGCTGATTGTTTCGCTTCCCCAGACGTATGCTGAGTGAACGAAATTGTGCGGCGTCTGAAAATAACAGCGGTTTAATTTTAGACACAAATTGAAAATATGAAATTGTGGAGGATGTCACCCTTTAAAAAAATGTACTGAGCCTTGCAGGTTGTGTAATATTAACGTCATTAACAAATAATGTTATTTCAGTAATGTAACAAATGATAGTGATTGTGGTGTGGTAAATAAAGTGCTTGCTCTTGCAATTCAGCTGAAATAAAACAAAAAATTACACATTATTATCAGCATTTTCTTATGTATTCAGTTAAATATATGTATGTATGTATGTATGTATGTATGTATGTATGTATGTATGTATGTATGTATGTAAGTACGTACGTACGTACGTACGTACGTATGTACGTATGTATGTACAGGGTGTCCCAAAACAAATGTAACCCATGAAAATGCTTGTCATTTTGTCGATTTTAATGCTATTGTTTTTATTTTACAGATATAGACAGATGAGAAGTTAAGAAAACTAAAACCACAAACTATATGTTTCTAGCTCAATCCATGTGGATTTCTCAGTCATTTATAAAATATGCTCCAAATGTCCACCGTTCTGCTGAACGCAGACTTGAATTCGGTGAGCAAAGTCATTGATAACTCTGATGCACTCCTCCTTTGGTATAGCGTTGATCTTCTGCGTTATTGTTTCCTTGAGCTCAGCGATGGTCTGAGGATTGTTTCTATACACATTATCCTTCAGGAACCCCCACAGGTAGAAATCTGGGGGGGTTAAGACCCGGGGAATGGGGGGACCACTCCGGCTCGCGTTTTCGGCTGATGAGCCGGTTCGGAAACTTGTGATCCAGCCAGTCAAGAGTAATATCAGCTGTGTGGGGAGGTGCCCCATCCTGCTGGAACCATTGTGTGTCTCTCTGCACCCTGTTCCTTCCTCTACCTCAACTCAACAGCCCTAGAGCTTGTTCAAGACTTCAATGTAGCGCTCCTTCCTGACGGTCACCGGCTCCTGGTTTGCGTTCTCGAACCAGAATGGCCCTATGATACCATGTTTTGATATGGCCACCCTGCTGCGCAGAAGATCAACGCTATACCAAAGGAGGAGTGCATCAGAGTTATCAATAACTTTGCTCGCTGAATCCAAGTCTGCCTTCAGCAGAACAGTGGACATTTGGAGTATATTCTATAAATGACTGAGAAATGCACACGGATTGAGCTAGAAACATGTAGTTTATGGTTTTAGTTTTCTTAATTTCCCATCTGTCTATATCTGAAAAATAAAAACAATAGCATTAAAACTGACAAAATGACAAGTATTTTCATGGGTTACATTTGTTTTGGGACACCCTGTATGTATGTATGTATGTATGTATGTATGTATGTATGTATGTATGTATGTATGTATGTATGTATGTATGTATGTATGTATGCATGCATGCATGCATGCATGCATGCATGCATGCATGCATGCATGCATGCATGCATGCATGCATGCATGCATGCATGCATGCATGCATGCATGCATATATATATATATATATATATATATATATATATATATATATATGCTTGTGCATATACATGACATGAGTACATACACAAATATAAGTAAGTTATTTGTAAGCAAACAATTTTAGATTATGTTCCTCTGATAGATGTGTAACTAACAGTGACATCATCTGGCTTGTTTCAGAATCACAGATAAACTTGTCATCTGAAATCAGCTTCTATATAATTCCGCTGGATGCTTTTTACGATGTGAAACATGTTTTCTGACATGAAGCCGGTTCGCTGACCTGAAATGTATTAATTGTGTGCTCAGAAAACAACGAAAACATCGTAATTTATGTAATGTTCGCGACCTTTCAGCAGCAATCCCTGGTGACAAATGACAGTCCCATTCCCTTGTGTCCACAGTTCCATGTCGGGCCTATTATGTGGAGTTTTTCCTATAGATTACTCTGGTACTTTGCTCTTGTTTGTGTTTCTAGTTATTGTATGCAATTAAAGCACTTATCTCAGCGGGGTCTGTTTTTGTAAAACATAGCTGTGACATCAGCTGACACACAGTTGTGATTTACAGGCTTACACAGTGTGGCATCTGTGATTTTTTTGCGGTTTGAATGAATAATATCATACCCCTGTGTAGGTCTTTCAAATTCAGAACTACCCATTAGGACCAACAGGGGCTTACAAGTTCCTTTGAGCAAAAACCAGCGATGTCTGTACTGTGTTTCTAAAATGAATGTGACAAAGTCCATCGTCACAGCGAACATACATGTAGATATACTTAAATAAACCTTTCCATATCTGTAATACATACAGTGCCATATGTTGCTCTCACCAGTATCAGAGTGGGAGAAATATTAGTGTGGCTAATAGTGTCTCTGTATCAAGCAGATTTTACTGAGAATGTGCTCATTGTAAGGTTATCATTGATCTGTTTTGGGCCATGTCATTTTATTGATGTTGCATTGATAATGACTGCCAATTACAGCTTTTTCAGTATTGATACATGTTGTGCATTTCCTGCATACAATGCATAAATCTTGGGAATTCTGTAACCAAACAATTGCTTGCGGTTTTAACATAAAATACTCACAGTCTAATATGTTCACCAGGGCTCTAATGGATGTAAGATATTGCAAACTTAAATAATGTGATACATATTTTTGTGAATCATGTCTAACACAGAACTGAAATGTAATCATTAACACTATAAATTTATCAATTTATAATACCAACATTTCAACGGTATTTTTAGGTCTTCATTATAATATTATATAACATTATATATTATATAACATTATATGTTATAACATTACATATAAACAGCCATGAACAATACATGTGTTATGATAATATTTATAAGTAGTTTATATGTAATGTAGATAAATAATAGCATTAATTTAACCTGCGCTACTACCAAGCCTGACCCTTGCTCATTCTTCCCCTCTCAGCAAGACAGGTTTTATATACAAAGATGTGAAGTATAAAATCTCTCTTAGGCGACCTCTGTTTTAGACGACCATCGAATTTGGACAAGCTTTGTTTTGGTTCGACTGGGCCATCTTGTCTATGTTAGTTGACCACTTGTTTTGACATATTATTTCTGTTGGGCTAATGTGTGGTCACTCTACAGTTACTACCCATACCCTGTGTTTCTACTGTACCTCCAAGTAGAACAGTTATGACACAACGCAATGATTGTACATGGCTGTTGTTTTCTAATAGGTGGTTTACGGTATCTGCTGAGATGCCTAGTTCTTTCTCTGTGTGGGTGTCATTGTTCTTGTCGAAAAGGACATCAGTTGATTTGGCTCTGCTTCGTTTCAGCGACCGCCTAGTGACAGACGAAGGGACTAGGACAACATGAGGTCTGAGTGTGACTGATCTACAGCCTGGATTTGTCAACTTGTTTCCCGGCAGCAACCAGAAGGTGAGTTGTCTTTGTCACGCTGGATTTGTCACCGCTGAAACCACAGTAGCCAACATATTGATTAGGGATGCATTCACATTGTTCAGGGCAGGGTTTGCATTCGCTGGAGTTTTGCATTGGGTGTTTGCATTATTGAACATAGGGTAATTATTAGTTGGGGATGCTTTATTGATCGACGGTTCCTGCTTTCTTGAAAGTGGTGGTATTCAAATAAAACATTACCGGATACATTTTGTGTTAGCTGCAAAATATTTCATCATGGAACATCTGCATGCTTTTAAAAGTTGTTGTCAATTTATATGTGCAAAATGTTATGTGTTTTACTGGAGTCTTGCAACAGGAGCAAGCAATACCCTAGGACAGTTCTTTAGATTATAGTCCCTGCTTTGGTGATATCCTATAATTTCATATAAAACCATTTGATGATTACTTAACAATCATATAACCTTCCTGACTATACGATATATCACAGCTATTGTATTGTGTGTGTGTGTGTGTGCGTGTGCGTGTGCGTGTGCGTGTGCGTGTGCGTGTGCGTGTGCGTGTGCGTGTGCGTGTGCGTGTGCGTGTGTGCGTGCGTTCGTGCGTGCGTGCGTGCATGCGTGTGTGTATATGTGTGTGAGAGAGTGAGAGACAGAGGGAAAGAGAGAAGAAGACAGACAGACAGACAGACAGACACACAGACACACAGACACACAGACACACAGACACACAGACACACAGACACACAGACACACAGACACACAGACACACAGACACACAGACACACAGACACACAGACACACAGACACACAGACACACAGACACACAGACACACAGACACACAGACACACAGACACACAGACACACAGACACACAGACACACAGACACACAGACACACAGACACACAGACACACAGACACACAGACAGACACACAGACACACAGACACACAGACACACAGACACACAGACAAACAGACACACAGACACACAGACACACAGACACACAGACACACAGACACACAGACACACAGACACACAGACACACAGACACACAGACACACAGACAGACACACAGACACACAGACACACAGACACACAGACAAACAGAGATTTAGTTGCTTGCCATGGAGGAAGATTCAGTGTTTTACCGGAGTCTTTCAACAGGAGCATGTAATACCCAGGGGCAGCCATGTAGATATGATCCCTGCGTTGGTGATGTCCTATCCAAACTAGATAACACCATGTGATTATATCAGTGCATCTGTTTGGGCCGCCCGCACAAGGCGTTAAATTGAATTTGTTGCAACAGTGAGATAGCACAGAAGTCGACTTGTCTGTGTCATGCCGCATGTCAATATGTTACGTTTTTTAGAATTGTGAAGATAATTTTTAGAACTATATTGATGGTGTGGTAGGATTACACAGTGTGTCACTGGCAGAGTTATCATGGGAATCAGAGGGAATAGTTATTACACAATGTGCACAATTCTTGGAACACTGTCAAGTTGCTGCTGCTTGCAGTGCCGTGTTAAAGGCTAAATTAAGTTTTATGTTTTTGTGGTTGCGTATTAAAACGCAAAACACAGTGGTGATTTAAATCTTGATTTGGTTTGCTTTGAGGGTCGTGAGAAAATGACGATGTGAAATCTACATGTATAACTTGACAACCAGTCATCAATGTTGCTATAACACATGCATCATTTCTGGAACAAAATGAAATGTTATCTTGATGTCTGCACATTTTAAAGGATAAATCCAGTGTTGTGCTTTGTAGTGAAGTATTAAAAGACACTGTAATGTTTTAGTATCCTTGGCCCTAACGTGACCACCACCATAAACCACTGTTAGTGCAGTTGTCACAGGAATCTGACATTTGTTTGCAATAAAACGCGTGTCATTCTTGGAACAATGTGGAATTACATCCGAGTACTTTGCCAGCATTCTGAAGGATGAATCCAGTGTCAGTTTTTGTGGCTGAGTATTAAATGACACAAAAGGGTGTTGATATCGTAAGCCGTGCCTCTGTCAGTGTGGAAACACAGCTTAGGTGGTGTGGCGCTCTCACAAGAAAGCAGATTTGCATGTTTAATAAAAGTGTGCTCCAGAGAAAGAGCTCAATGCCAGAGCTCTTTAGTGCAGCGGATTGTGCCAATGCTCTGGGATCTCAATTCGATCCGAGAGTTTGTTTCACGATATAAGCCTTAGAAAGGATGACAAATATCCCTGCTCTCAAAGCAGCTTATGGCAGACGGCTTAATTGAGGGAGTTCCATGATAATTACGCAAAAAATGTAGTCTGATTTATAGGATAAGAGCGTGGGAGTTATCCCTGATCCTAGTCATCAGAGTGACAACTCAAGAAAACTACTTTTTTTCCCTAAATACATAATAGTAATATCCAATGTTGTGATATATCGCCAATGGTTACAAAAAAATCTGAAACTCTAAATGCATTTTGTTCCCCACTCTGAAGAAGAAGTGAATGCAAAATATAATTTTAATATGATACCTCAATGTTATATATTATGTGAGACCTGTGTTTTAGATTAGTAACAAGAAGAAAATATGTATGCAATATATAATTTGTTATTACATTTATTTTGATATTGAAGGAAGATGTTTTATCTTGTGAATGCAGACTTGCTGAAATCTTTACAGAAAAGGTTTTTATTTGGCATCAATCTAAACTGCTGGTTACTTTTGAATTATGTAAATTATTAATAAAATGTTTGTTTTGGAGACTGCATATGACTTTTGTAAACCATCATTGGTGAATATTGATTGTACCAAAGCAATGATATTGTTGAAGTTTACACATGAGAAACCCCCCGGGCATCGGAAACCTGGCGCCAGCCTTGTTATTTGGTACAGTTTTAATTATTCCCAGACCTATTGTTATCTGTTGCATGCCTCAATAATTTATTTATAAACCATGGAGTGCTTCAGTAATTTATTTATAGACAGCAGTGTGTGACAGGAACTATTGCATGTGATGGTAAGATACTGTTTCCTCATTGGACAGTGCTTTTGATATGCATGGCTGATCACGGATGATTGGTCATGCTTCCCTGATTCACTGAGCAGGGACCCATTATCCGAAGTGTTACAAACTGGCACCTGGCTGCCAATAATAATTATTTGTACTCACTGGAAACAAATCGCACTATGCAAAAGACATCACAATCTCCAAAAAATTGAGTCAGAGTAAAACAATTTTGTAGTAGTAGTTATGATGACCCCCATGCTCTTTATAAATTCCTAGATGTAGTTTTTTGGTTAACATAGACATAGTTTTTACTATTGGCTGTATATAAAGTAATTTGTTATATTGCCAGCTTGTTTTATATTAGCGTGACTATGAATGACATATCTGGCGCCAAGTGGGGGACACTTCTAAAATGTG
This sequence comes from Oasisia sp. SBJ-2009, assembly GCA_964017155.1. Lineage (NCBI taxonomy): Eukaryota > Metazoa > Annelida > Polychaeta > Sabellida > Siboglinidae > Oasisia > Oasisia sp. SBJ-2009. The sequence goes on from OZ024859.1 coordinate 35,099,426, forward strand.
ACAGAGTCATGACTTGAATATAGATAAATGAGTAAATATTTAAATGTGACCCTCTTTTTTCCATGAGTTATTCTATGTGCTGCCGCCATGTTGTTTTAATAAAATATAAAATAAAAATGCCTAAAATTTGTTGCAAAATATACTTGACAGAGTAGCTGAAATTTTGAAAGCTTGTTGCAACATTAAAAAAGATCCTCCAGAGTGAATAAGGATTTAGGTGTGGAGGTGTAATATGTTACAGTTGGGATCGTACTCAGCCTCCAGGGCCCCTTATATCACCTCCAGGGCCCCTTATATCACTACCAAACACATGAGCCGTGCCACTAATGACGCTTTCTTTTGGTGTAATTTATAAGTGATTGCCATGATCAGCAGCTGCCAAATGTGTAATTTTGCCTTTGGTGCAATGTACACCTGCAGACGAAACTAGATATCTGTCTCAAGCATGCAAGCCACCTGTGAATATTGTGTCTCATGGAAACGTTGCGTTATATGGTCAAATGTGATACCATTATGCCTTCAAATCATAACATTAGATGTTATTCAGTTGCACTGATGACTGCTGTAATAGTCAATGTTGTTTTGTTCATAGTATTGTTACATTTTAATGATGAATTATGATTCATCACTGAGAAAGAATTTATACCATTATATACAGTGGATGGACAATTCAGACATTAGGGCTGGGTCATATGTCAGTAACATCCATCTCTACGTCTGTCTATCTAGCCATCTGTATGTCCTTCCATCCATCCTTCTATGTGATGTCTCTCTTGTCTATCCATCTGTTTGTCTCTGTATACATTTGTGTTTGTTTTGCTATTCGTGCATGCATGTGTGTGTCTTTCCTATCCGTCTGTCCGTCTGTCCGTCTGTCCGTCTGTCCGTCTGTCCGTCTGTCCGTCTGTCCGTCTGTCCGTCTGTCCGTCTGTCCGTCTGTCCGTCTGTCCGTCTGTCCGTCTGTCCGTCTGTCCGTCTGTCCGTCTGTCCGTCTGTCCGTCTGTCCGTCTGTCCGTCTGTCCGTCTGTCCGTCTGTCCGTCTGTCCGTCTGTCCGTCTGTCCGTCTGTCCGTCTGTCCGTCTGTCCGTCTGTCCGTCTGTCCGTCTGTCCGTCTGTCCGTCTGTCCGTCTGTCCGTCTGTCCGTCTGTCCGTCTGTCCGTCTGTCCGTCTGTCCGTCTGTCCGTCTGTCCGTCTGTCCGTCTGTCCGTCTGTCCGTCTGTCCGTCTGTCCGTCTGTCCGTCTGTCCGTCCGCCCGCCCTCCCGGCCGCCCGGCCGCCCGGCCGCCCGCCCTCCAGCCAGCCAGCCAGCCAGCCAGCCAGCCAGCCAGCCAGCCCAATATGTCCATCTGTCTATCCACATGTCCAGCAGTGAGTCCATCCATATGTGCGTGTCATCGTGTCATCAGCTCCCAGGTGTCTGCAGGTGTTTAGTATCCGTCAAGTTCATCGCCTCGATACCCAATTTAACCATGTATTGTCAGTGTCTGTACGAGCACGTGTGAGTGCACATGTGACTGTGATATCTGCATGTGCTGCACATGTGAACACATGCAGACATGCTCAAACACTTGCTCACATGCACAGTATCTTTAAATACATGTTGGGTAACATGCACGCACATCCCTGCATGCATACACACCCACTAGAGTCTGTACATGCATGCGTGCTTCCAACTGTCCAGTGAATATCATTAAACACTAAGACTTGTTACCTTTGGAAAACGTCACTAGCAGAATTAATCAGTCCACAGAAGTATAAACATCCAACAAAGCTATTGCTTCATTTAGTATTCTAGAATGAAGTTTATCAGATATACTGTATTGATTTCTTGTGCTTGATGTTTTCGTTTTGGGTAATCATAAGTACCACAACATGTTTTTGAACTCGACCAATTTTAAAAACACCTGTTACTGTTGAATAATAGTAATGTTTTGCACAAATGGTTGTGGAAATTACATATTCTGTCAAATATACATCATTGTTCAGCCACTATTGTAAGTGCATTCTCCTGTCTTCTATTTACCTGCATCACTGTCCTGTTTGTCTGTGGTCTGTGAGGTTAATACTGTCCTGTTTGTCTATGGTCTGTGAGGTTAATACTGTCCTGTTTATCTATGGTCTGTGAGGTTAATACTGTCCTGTTTGTCTATGGTCTGTGAGGTTAATACTGTCCTGTTTATCTATGGTCTGTGAGGTTAATACTGTCCTGTTTGTCTGTGGTTTGTGAGATTAATACTGTCCTGTTTGTCTGTGGTCTATGAGATTAATACTGTCCTGTTTGTCTGTGGTTTGTGAGATTAATACTGTCCTGTTTGTCTGTGGTCTATGAGATTAATACTGTCCTGTTTGTCTGTGTTCTGTGAGATTAATACTGTCCTGTTTTTCTGTGGTGTGTGAGATTAATACTATCCTGTTTGTCTGTGGTCTATGAGATTAATACTGTCCTGTTTGTCTGTGGTTTGTGAGATTAATACTGTCCTGTTTGTCTGTGGTGTGTGAGATTAATACTGTCCTGTTTGTCTGTGGTGTGTGAGATTAATACTGTCCTGATTGTCTGTGGTCTATGAGATTAATACTGTCCTGTTTGTCTGTGGTCTATGAGATTAATACTGTCCTGTTTGTCTGTGGTCTATGAGATTAATACGGTCATTCTGTACGCCTCACCTCACAGTCAAGTAAACACACCAAATCTCATGATCATGACCACAGAAGAACACCTTTGAAAGCACCTTCTTGACCTCTGACCTTTTTGGGCCACACATCCATCAATCCAGAGGTGGCAACCTCATTTTCGTGATGATCTGGGCACGTCTGTTGTCTCATGATCCAGGTGCTGTCATATTCCCTACACATCGCGAAAAACATTTACGATCGTGAATTATTCACGGTGGCGGCCGTGTGATTTGCACCGTATGCCACAGCCAGGCATTCTGGGAATTGTTCAGCTTTTTTGGTCCGCCATTGTGGATTTGTCTGCTTGGGAATGGCAAGCATTGGGGGAAATGTTAAGCTACTGTTTATTTAATAATGTTGTTGCGGGGGAAAACAGTTGATGGCATTGATAGTGATGATATGTCAGACACAGCTTGGCTTTGTCAGGGTAACTTTTTAATGGTTGACATTGATAAAAGAATCCTATAGTTGGATTTGATAGATCTGATCGATGCAGCGAGATTGTGTGAGAATGTTAAAAACACTCAGCATACTTATCTGACTGCTGGCATTGAAACCTTGTCCAGTTGATCAGTTGGTTGCCAAGGGAATACATAATAATTCAGGTTAAAATTAATTGAAGAGACAGAACATTTTGGTATACTCATGTGGCAGTATATAAGTAATTGTGTTCCTTCTAAGGAACCCACACTCAAGCAAGTTGTAATATAGAATATGGCATTTTTTCATGTTTTGGCTGTGTGATGACCTATAATTGAGAATGGATAAGGAGTGAGTTCAGAAGAGCTTAATTACTTCTGTGTTCAACCTTGATGTTGAGAATAAAGACTTTAAGTTACAGTTATGTTTTGTGTTGACTGGAAATTCCACAGAAAATATTTGAATATTTTTTTTCTGTAAGAAACTATGAATTATGGCACAATGTTTTACTCCATAGAAAGTGCATCCTGAGCTTGGGAAAGAGTTGTTCACATTAAGAGTACTCCCAGTTCCTTGTTGTAACAATCCCAGTCCTTTCTGTTGACATAAGCTCTCCATCTGAGAGCTGCAGCAAGTTTGTCATTTCAATGGCAGTTGAGGACTAGTTTTGTAAGTATGTGTCACACATAAATCACCATTTTGTTGCAGTGTTGCTGGAGAGATGAAATTGAGGTATTGTCATCTGAATGGTATTCTTTGTTGTTGTGTCACCAAAGTTGTCATTTGTTTGTCACCCAGACAGTGCCACTCTGTACCCTTTGGTTACAGGTCATATGTCACATTGTCACGAGAGATATTTCTGAGTAGTTTGGTCAGAGGTTTCTGTTTTCTGATGACAATTTAATATGACTGGTGAGTCAGTAGTATAATATTTGTGTAGATATTAAGATATTAATTAACTTAACCCCTTACAAATCACATCATACTCTATGGCTTATTTATGCTAGACAGATTTAGCTGCTTAAAATATGTGTAGTTGTGTCAGTGTAAAGTTGAATAAATTCACATGATTAGTTAGTCAGCCAATACCATTTCTTTCCAAAGTGACCATGTTGATACAGCCAGTAGAATCACTGTTGTTTTGCATAAATCTATCTGGCTTTAGACCTATTTGTGTTTTAACTGTGTTTATCATTTGATTTAACACTCAAGTGGGAAACATAAAAATGTTACATTATACAATTTTTATTTGAAACATTGTTTATGTATAAAAATAAGAAAACTCCCCAAGTCTGACAAATCTGTTGAATGCTGCATGTAGCAGGAAACATGATTAATATGATAATGATTACAAATTCCATGCCGAAACAGTGAATGTGATTATTAAGAGATTACAGTTGTAATGGCTGAAATGATGACTTAGATGACAACTAAGATAGTATTGTCATTATTCTTCTGCTGCAAAAAACAGCAATGTAAAAGTCATTTGTCATTAAACGGATCTAAACAGATACCATTGGCTTTTGAGAGCTTCCCTATTCGCTGGACAGGTAATCTAGGAAATGTCGTCCTGATAGGATTAAAGATGTCTAAATCGTGGTTGCATCTGCCTACGAGAAACCGCGCCTTTGTCCTGAGTTGTCAGTAATTATCTGAGATATTATCTTGACAGAGGACAACTTGGTTAGTGCACTGCAATTGACTGTGGGCCACGATAATAATCCTCAAAATTGTTGTTGGAATAATACAACATGAATTAATCTCAGGTGACTTATTCAGAGGCTTTGATGTGCCCAGATGAAAGGCGAGGGGGGGCAGGTGCAATATGGGGATTGGTGATTAGGGGCAGCGGCAATTGGGGTAAATTGACCGAGGTACACAGGTGGTCAAGAGGGACTGACCATGTCCAGTGGGGTGTGAATGAACAGCTTGTCAATGTCCATTATTGTAATTTCATTGTTCAACAATGGTATTGTCTTATCATCGTCATAGTTTCACCTGTGAATATCATATAAAAGAAATTTCTTACCTATAATATTTAACCATCTGTCGTTTTGTTTATTATTATTTAGAATTGTTTTTTATTTATAAATTATATATTTTGTATGTAGGGAACAATTGAACAGTTATTGTTATTTCTTATTCAGCTGTGAAGATGTGATGAAAATGGCTTGCCACTCATAAATTATAATGTTTAGTCACAAATTGTGTTTTTCTATTAACTTTTATTAAAAATAAAATTGTTTTACATTAATGTTTTACACATAGCATTTGAGAAATCACGTTCATAACACATTAAGAATAATATTTAGTAAATATGGAATTTGATTAAAACAAATAAAATTAATGGACAGATGCTTGGACAGGGCATAATGGCCGAGAAGATGCTACGGTCACTCCCCACAGGAAATAAGACACTCAGAAGTAAATGATCACTCATTTCTCTCACTCACTCACTCATGTTGGCCGCTGGGGTCAAACTCTGTAGGCGCCAACCATCTGTCTCTAAATGTCTCAGTTCCTGGTTGCTGTTGTAATCTGGCTTCTGTTCCAAGACTTCCTTCGACCAGTGGTAAATGTAATGGGACAGTTTCCCTGGCTTGTTCTGCCATGAGTTGGCTGCCGCATAAAGGCTGTAGGTGCAGTCACAACACTGTAGTGCAGAGGCAAGAACGTCAGAACCTCAGTTGACAGAACCCAGGTTTGAGCAAGTCTGTTCACTGTGCATTGCTCCAGTTCACTCAATTGTATGGATGAGTACCTGCCTATAGACAGTGGTGGGTGCATGCGCAAAAGTAGATGTTGTGCATTAGCTGCACTTTAGCAGAATCCATCCCAAAGAATTATTTGATTTTACTATTTTTGTGTACTTTTGTTCATGATAATGCAACAGATGTCATTCTGTGTAAGTGATATGTTGACATAATCAATAGATGTAGTTTTGAATGTCAGTCATGGTGCTACAACAAATGCCATTGGATTCCTGTCATGATGACACAATAAATACAACTGAATTTACATTGTGATTACACAACAAATGTCATTGAATTTCTATCACCATGACACAACAAATGTCACTGAATTTATATCACCATGACACAACAACTGTCATTGAATTTATATCACCATGACACAACAAATGTCACTGAATTTATATCACCATGACACAACAAATGTCACTGAATTTATATCACCATGACACAACAAATGTCACTGAATTTATATCACCATGACACAACAAATGTCACTGAATTTATATCACCATGACACAATAAATGTCAATGAATTTATATCACCATGACACAACAAATGTCAATGTATTTATATCACCATGACACAACAAATGTCACTGAATTTATATCACCATGACACAACAAATGTTACTGAATTTATATCACCATGACACAACAAATGTCACTGAATTTATATCACCATGACACAACAAATGTTACTGAATTTATATCACCATGACACAATAAATGTCACTGAATTTATATCACCATGACACAACAAATGTCACTGAATTTATATCACCATGACACAACAGATGTCATTGAATTTATATCACTATGACACAACAAATGTCACTGAATTTATATCACCATGACACAACAAATGTCACTGAATTTACACAACAAATGTCACTGAATTTATATCACCATGACACAACAAATGTCATTGAATTTATATCACCATGACACAACAAATGTCATTGAATTTATATCACTATGACACAACAAATGTCATTGAATTTATATCACTATTACACAACAAATGTCAATGAATTTATATCACCATGACACAACAAATGTCATTGAATCCCTGTCATAATGTCATGACAAAAGACCTTGCTCTATGTCATAGCTACTGCAGTCTACTCTTGCATAGTCTGTGATTCCTATTTTAGTGAGTGGACTAATTGACCCAGACCTCCAGTGGCCCAGTCATAGTGTCCCTGACAATCATCAAGTGATTCACCATTAATCACCACAGACTGCATTGACAGACCTACAGATATACAACTAATTCATGATGAAAAATCGAACGGTTTGTCGTGACTTGGCCACGGTCTCAGGCAAAGTCAAGTTGTGTTATAGTTTATCATCCAGGCAGGAGCGGAAAGCTACCAAATAATTAATGTCATAGTTGGTGGATTGAATAACAGTTGGATTCAAATTAAACTCAGGCATAATTCTAATGAAATATCATAAAGTAGTCAGAAGGTATGATTTTGATGAGAAACTAACATTGCAATGGTTGCTTCCTGTGTTAGATCGTTGCTTGTGTATGTCAGTTAGTTATATGCCTTGTAAGTGGAAGCGTTTTGCTTAGACATTGGTTTAGTAGGCATTATTATAACTATTTATCTCCAAAGCCAACTTTCATTGTTTTAATCGTTATTCGTTGCATTTTTTATCTCAGCTTGTGAGACCCTACACACAACATAGACATGTATCTTACACTAGTTGGAAGTGGCATAATAAATTAGATGTTTTAAGAAAGATTAAAAGTAAAGTCATGAAAGAACTTATACTTATTGTTGGAAGTAATTCAGGAGGTTTCAATGCAGAATAAAGTGGCTTTTGTGTAGAATAATGCTACATTATTCAAACACAATACAGAACATAAATAGTTATCCAGTGCCTTGGTTCATAATTATTAAATTTATTGTGGTGGTTGTTGTGTAGTTGGCCATGATACTAAGGTATTCTCTTAGTTGGCATAAAACACTGAATTTGCCAATACTTTCAAATAGAAAAAGCTAGAAACGTTTTACGAGCACCAGCACCACCTCTATAGTAGACTCTCTATCAGATAATCAACCACAATTGCATAAATTAACTAATCGCTTCACAACAAACTTCATGAAAGCAGCATTGGTACCCATGAAGCAGTGATGTCATCAACATGCATGTATACATTTCAGTTTCGGTATAAATTGGCACATGACTTGATTGGATACGTAGCCATGCAGATTTTGCCATATAACAAATCATGTAGTATGAATGGTGACACGTAACAGGATAATTTCCTAACTTCTGTCAACATGTTGTCCACACGTTTACATGTACAATTAATGCTGACTTGACATTTGTCAGGTTCAATAGTCCACCCATTACATTATTTGATTCGTCACAATTAATTTGCGCCTATCAATGTGGCCATTAACCAAATTTTTGTGTCAATTATATTGAAACCGGATTAACGATGACCTGGCCGCCATTTGCATGAATTATCTATGAGGTCCTTGCGCCCTCCCTGGCTTTGTCCGACTTTGATGGATGACGATTTCGCGTCACCGTCAACGCGACTGGACATGGGGGACGCAGCGGTAAACACACCAACTACGTTAGCGCGTTGAAATGTCTCCGCGCGATACGGCGAGAGTGGCACGTTTCCAGCGCTAATCCACCGGTTCCTTTATCGTGGAGTGTGGCATGAATAATTGACAAAGCTAAATGGTCCCCACCTCCCCTGTGTGGCTGCAGGTTCACACTTCCACCCAGCTCCGTCTGTTGCTGTCTGTGTCGTTTTAATGATAACAAATTTGTTGAATTAAGAATTTGCCATGTTTGCGGCTGGCGTTTGTCAAAGTTCACATTCGTTCCCTCAGATCCTGTATTCCGTGTCCTGTCGGTGTTTCAAACAACCAATGGCACCGGCTGACAACTGTCGTTGGGCATGTTGCTTGTCAGTTTTAATCCGTAGCTTCTGTACGAAATAGATACAAATTGAGGCATCTTTTGAGCTTTCATATGATGAGTTTGCTGTCAAGTAATATTGATAAAATGATTGCACAACAATAAATTACGGCTAAACAGTTGCATATAAATAAAATTTGGTGCACCAGTAGTGGTTACGTGAATCTGCTCGAAAAGTTTGATTCATTGTACTTTTCCGCAGGTCATTTCACTTTATTGCAGTGCAGCAAAGTGGCTGAATACTTCCCCAAGAGCAATATTGTGTTTGCAGTAGGGCTACATTATTAAAAGTACCTTGAATGACAAGTTTTATGAAAATGACAGTTTGTCAATTTATTTAATCTGACATTGTTAATCACAAAGCACAGGTTCTTCTGGCTTGTTTCTATGTATCACTATAGCCTTCAAAGGATTGATGAGCCAGTTCTTTGGGTTGCTGCTTTATTCATGTTATATCAAACAATACCTGCCTTGTTACCAGCCGTTATTGGCTATAAGCACTAATGGTTAAAGGACTTAGGTTTAACCATTAGTGCTGACATGAAGGTATCAGAGCAGTGTGGAATTGCAGCAGCGAAGGCAAACCAAATTCTTGGATTAATTAGGCGAAATATAGTATACAAAGAAAAAGAACTAATAATACCGCTTTATAAAACAATAGTTAGGCCACATTTAGAATATTGTATACAAGCATGGAGGCCATATCGCAAGAAGGATATTGATATGCTAGAAAGAGTACAAAGGAGAGCAACAAAAATGATACCAAAACTCAGGAATATTAGTTATGAAATGCGTCTAAAAAAATGTGGTCTAACAACACTAGAAACCAGAAGATTGAGAGGAGATCAGATTGAGGTTTTTAAAATATTGAATGGGTATGAAAATATTGACAGAAATATTTTTTTCACGGTCAAGGAAGAGAGAAGGACTAGAGGACATGGAGTTGCATTAGCAAAGAAGCAGTGTAGACTAGATATTAGAAAATTTTCATTTTCCCAAAGAATAGTAAACGAATGGAACAAATTATCAGCTGATTGTGTAGGTGCTAGAAGTGTTAATATGTTTAAAAATAAAATTGACATATACCTAAGACGGGCAGGGTATACTTAGATAGATAGGTTGGACTCTCGATAAGCCAAACGGCTTCCTTGTCCACCTGCCATCTAGAGTTGATTCTCTAGGTGGCAATCTTGTTAAATCTTGTTAAAAGTGAATGTAGGCAGAGTTTAATGAAAGACAAGGATTACCAACCAAGAGGAGTATATTTTTGGAGAAAAATGAAAGAATCAGTAAACATCCATTGAACGAAATTGAGACATTGGCCCAAAGGTCCCACGGTACTTTTATATCTTGTGTCACATGACATTGGTCATGTGACCTGCACATATTACAGTTGGCTGATTCACTTGAATGTCTTCAGCGGAAATATTCAAAGAATAGAAACAAGTTTCTTGACATATACATAAAACGTTCTCTGTGTTTGCAAACACGCCACCACACACAGTCTGACTAAACGGTTGCTAATCCAATGACACCAGCATGCAGATAATCAGCACATTCACATGTGTGGACAGGACATTTGCAAGCATTATGACACACAGCACAGTGCACCCGTGTCTACGTCTGGTGGTTGTCACACTTATTTACTCTTGTCTCACTCAGCCCTTTATTGCAGATTGAGCGATACACCCAATCCACCTGCTCCAACCATCCACTGCTGTTTGCCTCACCATCCACCAGCAGCTGTGTCTGTGTGTGTGCAGCTATTGACAATCACACTCAGACATCATCTGCACCCTGCGGAAGAAACCCATCAGTCCCGTCTCATTGTAGTTCCTCGATAAATATCCCATCGGAGAAGAGTTATATTTGCTCGTTTGAGGCAGCCGAAGCGTGGCTATTTTCGTTTGATATTTTTTCATGCCGAAATTAGTCATTAACTTTTTTCAAAGCTGCTCCACAGCGTCATATCTCTTAAAATATCCTCAGAAGTCTCGTTTGAATTAGCCAGCCATGGCTTCCATTAGATGTCGTCCACATTTGTAGGTCAAGGGCTTGATGGCATTTCGTGGAAAATCTCATGAAACATGTTTGACTTGCGGGGGTAGAATTGTGAAGTCATGCGGGGTTTACAGTTGAACAGTCCAATGCTGCTTTGGTCTAAGCTCAGTGTTGTTAACTATCAGTATATACACATTTATATACATTTTCTGTATTATGTCAGATATCACAAGAATTCTAAGAACAGTTTCCTTAAACGATAGGTGCCATGTGATGTGACTGTTATTTTTTTTCATCTTTTCTCATGATTCCTTGCAGCATTGGGGCTACACTACTACCATTGGTAATTGTGTAATTCAATAAGTAGCTATAACGGGACTAGTTTGCCTATCAAACTTAACGAGCAGCTATAACGGGAATAGAAAGTAGCTATAACGGGAAGTAGCTATAACAGGAAGTAGCTATAACGGTTCCACTCTTGACATATCACCTACATCTGTAGAGATCCCCACCCCAATCTCTCCTCAGTTGTTCATCCCTAATTCCCTCCCAGATCTAGATCTCTCCTAATTTTGACTTCCCATTTTAATTTTGGTCTTCTACTACTGGTGACACTTCTACAAGTTTGACTACAACTCGTCTTATTTCCTGCCATTTATTTCAATATTTAATTATCCGTTACTTATCTTCCACCTTCAGTGTCATAGATTTGTTATTTCTGTCTCTTCCTCTCTCTGCAGTTTGGGGATTTGAGGGACTTTTAGTGCTACATATATTTCAGTTGAAGTAATGAGTCAGTATAAAGATGAAGCGATGCTTGAAATATTTGGCCAACATAGTCCTGATATTAATGATGACCAATTTAGGACAATAAACATAGATAAGAAAGAAAGAAAACACAATGCTGCAGTAATACATGCAAATGTTGTAATAAACAGTGGATCCTTGCTTATAGAAATGGTCATTATGTGAGCTGGCCACAATAACAAATTATGACACATACTAAACTATTTTGTGATATTTTGTATACATGTACATATATATTTTATAAGTAAATTTGTAGTCAATAGAACAACTATGAACAGCATAAAAATAAAAAATATGGACTTACATTTTCCCTTTTTCTAACAGGTAATCTCTCATTGCCTTTAAATCCCAGCTATGTGTCTATTTATTTTGCTTACATTACAAATGGCAGAGCAATACATGGCGCCAATATCGAGGCACATTCTCCAGTAGGTGCTACACGATACACATGTTTCTCATCCCCCCAAATTGACATACAAGGCTGGGAGATTTGTTCAGCCATTATGTCTGTTCGTCTCGTCTGTGATTTGTCACAATTACAGAAGTTTCTATTATAGCCGCTGTAATTTAGATGCAGCTGAAGCATCATTGTGTGGAATAAATTTCCTCTGGTGATTGCATAGGCCAATACACGGAGGAGGAAAATTCCTGTTTTGAATCAACAGATGTGCCGAGACTGCTCAATGTCTTCTGTCTGTTGCCGGAGCAGATTTCCTGCATTTTTTCATTATTTATGCAACCATAATTTGGGGCACAATAATTTTACTTATAAAAATTTACAATAACACAATTTTATATTAATATCAAAAATTGTATATTTTTCTCCTCATCTGGATTGATTTTCATGTCCATATTTGATAAATCACTTGTCTTCTTCTTCTGTCTGACTCACAGTTGACCAGTTTTACTCCTTCCTGGCTCAGCATAAGCAATAGAAAGTGACAGTAACGTTGTGATTTGAATAAACTTTGTTGCATATGATTGAGTAAATTTGTAAAAAGTTATGGGATTTGTAGACAACTTCAAAGAATTAATGGCATCCAGGGAAAAATCTGAGATATATGTTTACTTGCAGCAATAAAATGCTAAATTTGGGGGACAGTCTGACTGTATCTCCTCCCAGATCCCGATGTTCTGTCGCCTCTTTCTATTGTAATTTTTATATTTTGCCCCAGTGCCCTCTGACCTAGTTTTAAGGTAACAAATAATGGTGATGACTGCAGCCTGTGTTTGGTGCATCATGGGAAGTTTGAAGTTCATGATCTTTACTGTCGACAGTAGTTGGCGTCAGTCAAAGTGCAGTACACTGCTGAGATTTTTATATCAAGGAATTTAATCGATGTTCAGTGGAAAACCTCCGAAAATATGTTACTCGCAACATAAAATTGTGAAATCATGCAGTACAACATGTCCAGTGTATTAATGAACGACCTTCACAATCGACTGCGATTGCGGCATCATAAAGGGCAAGACAGATTCGGACGGAATAATCAGACGGTACGTAATTCAGTGGCCACGTAATAACAGCCAGACATCTGTCAGATTTCATGTCTTCATGACTTATTTGATAAGCAGACAATCAGATGAGGCCTTTGATGGTTTCTTGGACACTGAATCGTTGTAGACCTGATCGGACGGTCGGTCAGTGTCGACATGGGAATGCGCCAGGTTGATTCTGCACGACTGTCCAAAATCCATTTTATTTCCGTAATAACCACAGGTGCCAAGTTCCTTGGCATACATCTTTGATGAGCCCACGACTCCCTGATGCGGGTCAGACGGCCGATTTACGTATGGCGGCCACGTATTTGTTTATTAGTTTTTCTGCAAGGCATAATCTATATGCAGACAAGCGGATCAGTGCACCAAAAGATTACCCCAAGGCAGCAGTGTTGTGTGGGCAGTTTGATTGATGATTGGTTTCAGAAGCGAAATTGGTGTGTGAAATTTTAAAGATGATCTATCGAAGTATGTTATACATGACGCTAAAGTAATAAGTCTATACTATAGAAATCAGGTAATAATTATATAAATCAATTTACCAAAAAAGTTGTGCTACAAAATTGTTTCACGGTGAAAAGATGTTACAGGGCGTGGAACTTAATCCTATGCTGGGGCACCAAATCTTGGGCAAGTTTATTCGTGCGATCCGTGTTGCTTCAGTTAATTCAGCTGTATTGTATAACTGAGTACCTGGTGATAGACAGTGGTGGATATTCATGTACGAATTGCCTTTGTGCTATAATTGCATAGCTGAATTCGTCTCGTGGAAGGCATTTGTTTGAACATGTCTGGCAGGCAGGAAAGTTGTAAAGCACAGTGCTATGGACTGGATACTGCACTCTGTAGCAACTTAATGTTCCATTTTACTTTTACAACAACTATTGCGAGGGATGTGTAAAACAGTACACATTTACACATGTGACATCACCTAGACTGAGAGAGAACTCTCATGGTTATGCATGACAGGCAGTTTATTACAGGGAGGTGGGACTTAGGTGGACTGTAAAAACCAAACATGTAGAAAACTGTAGGTAGAAATCCCCATCTTTTCCCCCTCCCATTGTGTATGCTTTGTCTTCTTTTCCATGATCTCAAATCCCTACAATATACCATGTAGCAGGTGGAACTACCAGGTCCTCAAGTGTAGTATTCTGTAGGTCATCTATCAACAGAATGTAATATGACTGCAGGATGTAGAAATCACATTTGACAAGGTCTACACAAAGAATCTACAATTTAGATTGACAGCATAAACAGATTGCCCCAGAGAAAACCTCTGCCGCTGTAGGAAGTTGCCAGCCAGAATTGGAAAAGAAGGCATCAGGAGGATTGTACGGCCTTGGCCTGTCAGACCTTGTCACTGAGGATTACCCTTGTCACGTCTATGGGATGAGACACCAGGTGACTTGGCCAGAGATTGTTGTGTGGGTTGCTTCACTCAAGGCTGACTTAGACACCTGTCACTGAGCTGGCTCAGGCGGTGAATGGAGACTAAAGGAACACAGGTGTGTGGGTATGTAATACTCTGTGCCTATGCGTGTGCGTGTGCGTGTGCGCGTGCGCGTGCGCGGGCGCGGGCACGTGTGTGTGGTGTGTGTGTGTGGTGTGTGTGTGGTGTGTGTGTGGTGTGTGTGTGGTGTGTGTGTGTGTGTGTGTGTGTGTGTGTGTGTGTGTGTGTATGTGTCAGTGTGTGTGTGTGTGTGCCTGTGTGTGCCTGTGTGTCCCTGTGTTAGTGTGTATGTGTGTTTATCTACATGCCAGTGTCCACTCTCCCTTCCTTCTCCCTCTATTCCATCCTTCTCCCTTACTGATCTCTCCATTCTTCCCACCATCTCTCCCCCGTCTCTCGTCTCCCTCACTACCATATCTCTATTCCTCCCTTCCTCCCTCTATTCCTTCCTTCCACAACCTACTCTCACTCCTCATTTTGCCATCCCTATTTCCTCACCCCTTCCCTATGCCATTTCCAAATCACCCCACCCCCTGCAGCAATAAACCTTTGAGATACCCTCCTCATAAGTTGCCCCCTTGTCTCCAATCTCCATTCAACAGTGAAACTCCTCCTGATCTGCCATGAACCTGTGCCCACTCAACCGTGACATTGGAACTTAATTACACAAGTACCTCAAGCGGTGATAATTAAATATCCCCGGTTGGTAAGGCACTTGTCTCAGCACCAGGCCCATCATTGATTCAAACCCACTTGGCAGCAGGAACGATCATTTCATAAAGATCAGGCGTGATGATCTGCCAAATTACTTAGCCTTGAAATATGCATGGGAATTAATTTATAAGTATCTGACTTTTGCATGATACTCTTTCTAAAAAAATATAGGTTCCCATTAACTGATGTGAGTGCCAGGAAAACAACTGTAGATGAAGTTCCACTCAGTCTCCCAAAAAAAAAAACAGAATATTTTATCAGTGCTGTGTGATTTTCAGTTGATTTTCTTATATTGGGTTTTTCATGTTGTTTGATAACAAAATGTATTGAATGTTTTAGTTTTCTTCTGCTGTCTTTGTTGTTGTATTCTTTGTAGGTCTTCATTTGTTTTGTGTTTCTTACGCAGACAGGTCATTCCTGCAGCTATTTAATCTGGTATTTCCTTATTTATAGGCTGGTTTTACACACACGTGTAACAACTTATCGGTAGACCACACTCGGCAACCAAGCACTGTCATCTGTGTTTGTGGCAATGTCATTATCCATTGTGACACCACCATAAAAAGCCGACATTGCCAAATTGTTTCACACTAGTTATTTGACAATACTGTCACTTAGTCTTCGACTGTAACCACGACAACCATTTCAGTTGTGAATATGTTCAGGTGTGCCGGCAGAGACCAGACCTTGCTATTAGATTAGTTGTGCCGACTGAGTGCGGTTCACGATTAATTATTGAAGTTCCGGTCGACTTGGGAAGGTTCTGATGGCACAGGACTTTGGTAGCACTGATCAAATTGTCTGACTTTTGACATAGTTAGCATTCAGCCCTCGCACTTATGCAGTGGCTTACAACAAGGTCAATGTCACAACATATCATTTCTGTCAACGTGGCGATAAATCGCATGCTTATCTGTAATTTAACAAATATTCCTTCAATGTTGTGCCTTTTCATTAAGAATTAAGAACTTAGGAAAGGTTGCCCAGTGGACGATGGTGCCACTTAGATTTGGCTGTTAATTAAACATGTAAATGTAGACTGTTTGTCTGAAGGGATGAGATGGATGGAGTTAGCCGTGACTGGGTCAACAGGTCAACAAATGAACTGATGTAAATGTTATATGAGTTCTAGACAGACAGGTGCTGCCCACAGATCATTTGGAAAGATACATGAATTGTTGCTGAATATCGAATGGCAGAGACAAGACTGTGCGGGCGGGTGGGCGGGTACAGACAGGCAGGCAGGCAGGCAGGCAGGCAGGCAGGCAGGCAGGCAGGCAGGCAGGCAGGCAGGCAGGCAGGCAGGCAGGCAGGCAGGCAGGCAGGCAGGCAGGCAGGCAGGCAGGCAGGCAGGCAGGCAGGCAGGCAGGCAGGCAGGCAGGCAGGCAGGCAGGCAGGCAGGCAGGCGCAGTAAGGCAGGCAGGAGACAGGCAGCCGCAGTTAGGCAGGCAGGCAGGTGCAGTAATGCAGGCAGGCAGGCGCAGTAAGGCAGGTAGGAGACAGGCAGGTGCAGTTAGGCAGGCAGGCAGGTGCAGTAATGCAGGCAGGCGCAGGCAGGCAGGCGCAGTAAGGCAGGCAGGAGACAGGCAGGCGCAGTTAGGCAGACAGGCAGATGCAGTAAGGCAGGCAGGCGCAGGCAGGCAGGTGCAGTAATGCAGGCAGGCGCAGTAAGGCAGGCAGGCATAGGCAGGCGCACGCAGAAGCAGGCAGGCAGGCAGGCGAAGGCAGGTGCATACACAGGCACACAACATATTCACACATACACACACCACATACACACACACACACACACACACACACACACACACACACACACACACACACACACACACACCACATACACACACACACACACACACACAGTCACACACACACACACACACACACACACACACACACACACACACACACACACACACACACACACACACACACACACACACACACACACACCACACACCACACCACACACACACACACACACACACACACACACACACACACACACACACACACACACACACACACACACACTGGCAGATCGGAACAGATGCATGTAGAAATACAAACAGTGAGACAAATGGACTGACAGACAGACAACAGGTTAACAGCTACAGTCTCCTGTGGCCTGGGGGGGGGGTGCCACACAGGGAACATTGGTGAAGATACTTCTACTGTAGCTGTGTACATAAATCAACACCACTTGCTTGAAATAGCAAAGTCAATCCACATGAGACTGTCTCTCTGTCACTTTTGTGTACCTGTTAGTTTTCCTTCCCCTAGAGGTGGGAACATTGGCACTCTATTCCCCTGACCCTGTGCTTCCCGGGAAATGGCGGGGATGAGTCAGACAGACCCATGTATAATGACCTAGACACAGGAAGCTTTCATTATGTATTTTATTGTATTGTCACTGCGAATTAGGCACCGTCGCCAAACACATGGGGTTCCTAGAATGCGAATTTACGTGCTGTATTTGTACAAATTGTATGATCCCGGAGGTGGGGTGCGGGGGGTGGGGTGCGGGGGGGGGGAGGTGCAGGTTGGGGGGGGGGGGAACACAGGTCTAGCACATGCCACAGGGCAATGCCAAAACTACAAATCCATACATCACAAAATATTGTCAAAATTGCTTAGATTGCCGACAATTATCAAGCAAAGACATTTCTCCTTATGCAGGAAGTATCAGCTTAAACATGGTCCTAATTTAATATGTCCTGTTTTAAGGAATCCCCATGCTTATCAGTGTCAACAAGAGTTGTATTAAATTAAAGAGGACTTAAAGTAAGATATTTGCCAGTAAGCAATTAATAATTATTATTATAATTATGTGTTGTAGGGAATCAATTTCCGTTTTTATTTATGTGACAAAATTTGTTTGAACTAATGTTGAAGGAGATGATGTTGTTTATTGTCAGTGACCACATTATTTTAACAGTTGCTAACATATCTCTTAAAGTTGATGTTTTGTAAACACATTACTGTTATTGTAGCATTTTATTTAACATAATTTGTCTTCTGGTTATATTGAAATCTGGTTCTTTTTCCTGTAATAATCACACAACTCCTAAAAGTTATGTGCAATTTTTGAGATGTGCCCTCTTGCTAAATACAGGGTAATATGTCTTTTCTCCTCACGTTTTCCTGTACGTGCAGTATGTTTTGATTTTTCTTGTCACTAATTTCTACAGTTTAATCTTGCTGATGGATGATGAAGACTGGCACCTTTGTTGCGGCCTTCTCATGGCCATATTATATTACTGGCTTCTCTGTCAGTAAACTGTGCTTGAATTCTGATGAAATCCATAGCCATTGTTAACAATTGTGTGCACGACATTTGTTCCTTTGTCGCGAGACATCAGACCAGCTCAAGATAATTGGTCTTGTGTTGAGTTCACAGGATCAGTCAACTCGGGATGTCCAGAGAATAGCAGACGTTATTAAGAACACAAGAGCAGACGTGCTGAAAATTGGGAAAAAAAATGTCTGGCATCACAATCTACTTTCACCTATTTTACTGTTGATTTATTATTAATTTTATTACTTGATTTGACCCCATTTGGGTACACAAGTTAAGTCAGCATGTGAACTTACTTTTTTAAACGTTTTCAAAAAAATTAATTTTGGTTTTACCTATGGTACATGTACATCTGGAGAAAGATATTACAGGTTTCTGTCATAATACATTAAAAATAGAGGTACTGCAAAAAGCAAGACAGATCGTGCAGTTATTGGACATAACAAGAGACAGTGGCGAGGACACATGTCATTGAAAAAATCATTAAACAAACTAAAGGTCACAAAGCAGCCAGATAAACTACATGAGTAATCCAAAAAAGCCTTGAAAGGCTAGCCATTGACATCCAGCTGACAATAGCAAACGTGGAAGGACTATTATTATAATGCAACTCAAAGTATAAAACATAAAGGTGAACAAAATATCACAAAATGGTGATCAAAGAAAACCCAACTTACTGGGTTTGTTTAAATGTGTTCGATGCTGTATATCTTTAGTTACAGCACTAAAAGGTTGGTGTTTGACAAAGAGTAGTGTCAGTAAGTGTGGATTTTATGCCAACAATGTTGGGAACAAGTTTTATCTGGTCACATGCCCAAAAAAATATAACTCTGACAATTGATACAGATTGT
Organism: Oasisia sp. SBJ-2009; assembly: GCA_964017155.1. NCBI lineage: Eukaryota > Metazoa > Annelida > Polychaeta > Sabellida > Siboglinidae > Oasisia > Oasisia sp. SBJ-2009. The sequence continues at coordinate 35,118,844 of OZ024859.1, forward strand.
TTTCAATTCCACATTGGTTTTTTAAACTAACAAACACCAAAATGACCACAGGTAGAACAATTCCACTACTGTTCAGTGTTGTCTGCGATGATGTCAACACTATTATTTGCTTTGAATCTTGTTGGGAGTTTTTATTTTATCTATTTGGCATAACGTGTGCCTTTAATGATGCCAACATATCTGATCTCTTTCATCATCGTCTTTAAATAGCTATACCGCAATCATTGGTCATTTCTTTGTTTGGTGGCCTTCTCTCGACTCTCTCTCTCTCTCTCTCTCTCTCTCTCTCTCTCTCTCTCTCTCTCTCTCTTAGTCTTGTGGTGATGCTTGCGATAGTTCACCAAGAAAATTACATTGATGACATTAATTGATAAGGTTATATTCCTGTGTTATCACCATATGCATGGCAAGTGTGTGATTATTATCAAACGGTGATAGGGATTTGATATTTAAATTAAGATTGCTCCTACGATTAATGTTTTTCTTGCACATACACCGTACTGTTGGGTGGATATTTCCCATCTTCCAATGCTGGCAGTGAAATGACAACATCGTAATTATGACAGTAAAATAAATTGGGATCCAGTCGAAATCACGACATGATGACAGCTAGCAACCTATCAAAAACAGATGGTTGGATTAAAGTAATTGCCGAATGGTAGAAATTTGCAAAGTGAAATCGTGAGAGATGTCCATTTATGCCAGCCAGACTTTTCAGCTCTGTGGCAATATTGCATGCCCGGTCGTTAATGAGTATTGCCTGACAGTTTTCTCTCTTAATGGATATGAAGGGCATCGTTAAGGCCATAAAACGGGCAAGGGCCATATTAGAACTGGCACGTAATTGGCAGGAAGAACCAGACATGGCCAAGTACAGTGGCTCTTGTTTTGAGAAAGCACCGTATTATGGTTGAGTAATGGCTGTTGACAAGTTTACCTCACACGCTTATGTTTTGTAGAGGAGTGAAGTTAATATTCATGTGGCCGGCTGCTAATAATTATAATGCTATATTGTGGTATCAAAGTATTGTTTTGTAGATCATGTCACCTAATAATAAACATAAATTGGAAAGATTTATCTTGTTTGTGATGGCATTTATCATTTTAAACACAATACATTTTAAATAAATTAATTTCAGATCAGAAACTGCCCATGAAATTAATAGGATTCTCACATTTTTTGTGCAGTAATTACAGGCAGGTTGGACGTTCTATGAGGCTTGAGTTTAAAACACATTTAGAAAGAATTCTGATGTCATTATAATGTTAAGATCCCAAAGAAATTGCTGAAATTTGTTGTAACACATCTGTATGTCTTTTTGTTATCACCAATGCCATTGTTAATCATTTACCAATTATGTTAAAATCACAATTCTAATCAACATTAAATATAATAATGTGTAGTTCATGTTTCCAGTGTTCAACAGTTCGTTGTTTTCTGCCTCTGTTTACAAGTTTCTGGTTGAAATAATTGACTAAGGTTCACCTGAGACAGAGCCAGAATGGACAGTCAGAACAGAACAGGCTGACCCAAACTTTGCAGACAACACCTGGCTAGTATCATTATCTAATCTATCGCCCTGATAAACACTAATGGCTACAGAATGCACACAGTCTAGTGTCATAGTTGGTTCACCATACAGCTCTCCATTGTGTACAACTTTGTTTTTTGCTGCAGTTCTATCAGTGTTACAAAGAGGACTTGTTTGGAACATACTATGCCAAATACAAGGGTCTAGGTACTGGCAATATAAAATACAGTTTAATTAAGGGAAATATACTGAGAAAACTGATAGATTTACCAATGGGAACAGTGTAGTAACTGAAAAATTATAAACAGATGAAGATGTCAAATGACCAATGAATTTTATGGGTCAGATGGGGTTTTACAGAGAACAAATTAAGTAAGCAAAATCGGCACAAAGACATGTTTGTAATCATATTGCCCATACATGTGAAGATTGTAATTTTGATGATTATTTAAAAAAATTATTCTGAGGTAAGGATTAAATAAATAAATAGATTTATTGGCAGTTTTACCAAAACCTAAATACAGAAGTTGCAAAAATTACCCGTGTTTATAATGGAAACTATGTAGGTTTCTTTTTTCACAAAATTTATTCTAAATGAGACAAGATAAAATATTTATTGACGGACCTGTAAGTTAACCTAAGGAACTCTGACCAAGCACTTTGACACCGCCAGTATTCTCCACCCACATACACTGTACCGCAAACTCTGACTTCCATTTCCCAAGATCAAATACTCGAGGATTTATCGCGCGTGAACCTGTGCACTTTCAAGTGCATGGCGATGCAGCATGCAGGAATGACTCTACGTGTACATGCAGGTGAATCACACCTGTGCATGTTTCATCCGATGCACTTACTTTATTAATTATCGGCTCTCCGTTGTGGAGGTGTCGCTGTAGATTAGGTGGCTGATCTGTCGCTTTATGGTGTGGCCCGCCGTGCCATAATCATGTTGCATGCTGGTATTGATTCATCGAGTCCGGCGTCGATCGCAATTCAAACACATCCGTCATTACTCGCGCATGTATCGGGGAAAATATTACGGGGTCGGCTATTTTGTACTTGTTGCTTCCGATGTGGGTGGTACATGTTGTGTGCACTAGGTGGCCGTACTTGGTTGCACCGAGAAAAGATATCAACAGGTTTATACGGCACCGTTGGCTTCCTGTTGACAAGGTCAGTCACAGACATGTGTCGTGCCTCTTTGATCGACCTTGTTCTGGAATGTTAGGGAGTACAGTAGAGCCTTGTCTTAAGGTAACCTTGGTAATACAGCCACCTCGTAATAAAGGACAACCTACGACTGTTCATGTCATATACAGCAAGGTACAGGAAATCAGTCCTCTAATGTGGTCACCTCACTGATCAGGTCACTTCGCTAGTCAAGTCACTTTGCAAATCAGGCCACCTTGTTAATCGGGTCACTTCACTAATCAGGTCACTTTGTTAATCAGGTCACTTCACTAATCAGGTCACTTTGTTAATCAGGTCACTTTGTTAATCAGGTCACTTTGTTAATCAGGTCATTTTGCTAAACAGACCACATTGTTTATCAAGTCACTTTGTTAATCAGGTCACTTTGCTAATCAGGTCACTTCACTAATCGGGGCACTCTGCTAATCAGGACACTTCACTAATCAGGTCACTTTGATACTCAGATTACTTTGTCAAGACCCAGTGGTAACCTTATTACACGTATTGTAAGATTCTACAGTTTTGAGTAAAACTGGTATAATAATCCACCTATATACTCGATGCCTTGATCACCTAGAATTATCTCAAAACATACCTTTCAGTGAAGTGTGCTTACTTGCAAATGTTGCAACGAAAACAGTTTAAACTAAGTTAAGAGCTGCATAAGATTGTACAAACTATTGGTGATCTGTGCATCCAAAGAATACAGAAATGACAGGTCTTTCTCGTGGCGCTAACTGATCTTCTAAATTGCTATGGGCAGGAGATAAACGTTAGTAAAGACCGGCGTTAATAAATAAGCTCAGCGTTAATAAACACCCTGGCCCGCCCTCACTCTGGCACTACTTTAGTCCTCAAGCATATCCCGGAAATCATTCGCAATTCCATTACCAACAATAGGTCGCCTCGCTGCTACACAAGACGCAATTTCACGGCGGACGATGGTTTTTGGTGCAAAATAATTGGATTCCGCCGGTGCCCGATGATGAGATTACGACAAATAAGATGGGTGAGTGGATGTGTATGATTCCACACAGCCGGCCCGCGTCATCTCCGTTCAGCACAGATCCATCAGGCCACGCCATGTGCTTTCTACGACATCGCTGCCGGATTTGCTTATTGTGATACGTGGGCGCGTTGCCGTTGTAGTGCTTACATTTTTCCGGCGTTATAAACGTTCCGATTGACGTTTCTGCGCATGCGCAATAAATGTAAAATCATCAATGTGCAGCAAAAGGACAAAGCATTTGGGCATAAATAATATAGGTTGTTTGTTAGGATGTATATAACCTCTCAGCGAAGTTATTTGTCGCAAATTAACACGAGGCAAACAAGTTTTGAGCCATAATTTGATAGCAAGTGTAAATCACGTGTCTGTAGTGTGTCATAATCTGCGACAGTGATTTATTAAAAACATAATATTTTATTGCATTGAACGACATTTTAAGAAACTCTTCACAGTAATCATCACGGGAGAGTTGACGAACAGCCCGTGGCATTTATACCGAAAATCCTTTGTCGTTTCGCTGGACATTGATGATTTTACATTTAATGTGCATGCGCAGAAACGTCAATTGGAACGTTTATAACGCCGGAAAAATGTAAGCGCGACACCGTCACCCTTGGAACTGTGGGATTAGTCCCCCGCCGGGACGTGAACTGATCGGAATGGAAATGCTACTGTGTGCAGGCATATTGATGGGACAGTGATGACTGGAGAGCTGGGGTGTGATAAAGATAGAGTAGACAGGTGTAGTGTAAGTCACAGGATGACTGTGGAGGAGTGTGTCACCAGTGGTGGATGTCCTGTTAATATTTAATGGCGAGATGTTGACAGCCCTGCTTGGTGATTGTCTCTCCCCAGTGAACACCTTTGGTTCTTGAGGGCGCAGTAGGAGGCACCACAGGGGATAGATAACAGGGCTCCAAGGGATTACAGTGGGAGGTGATATAAGGAACCAAACCCTTCATTAGGAGACTCTACAGACACCATATCTTTCATAGGAGGCACTACACGGCACCATGTTCTACGTAGGAAGCACTACAGGCATCATGCCCTTCATAGGAGGCACTACAGGGCACCATGCCCTTCATAGGAGGCACTACAGGGCACCATGCCCTTCTTAAGAAGCACTACAGGGCACCATGCCCTTCTTAGGAGGCATCACAGGACACCATGCCCTTCCTAGGAGGCATTACAGGCATCATGCCCTTCGTAGGAAGCACTACAGGCATCACGCCCTTCATAGGAGGCACTACAGGCATCATGCCCTTCATAGGAGGCACTACAGGGCACCATGCCCTTCATAGGAGGCACGACAGGGCACAATGCCCTTCTTAGGAAGCACTACAGGGCACCATGCCCTTCTTAGGAGGCATTACACGGCACCATGCCCTTCACACCTACTGGTGGTATTAAACTGTTTATCATGAACTGCCTTAACATTTGTTTTACAGAAGAGCGACAAAGAACCAAATTCGTATTGGGTGGGCTGAGCCAGAGCTTCCGCACAATGCCGCTGTTGTCTTGTCATGTCAAAAATGGAAATGTTCATAATTTGCAAAGGTCTGGGGAATGCACAGTGGACAGGTCTAGGATGGCACATTTAATGACAGGTTTATAGGGCACGCCAATTATTATAATGCAGGCATTGCACAACCAAATTAAAAAGTCTAGGGGCACAGTTTATCATATATATATATATATATATATATATATATATATATATATATATATATATATATATATAATATATATATAATATATATATATATATAATATATATATAATATATATTATATATATATATATATATATATAATATATATATAATATATATTATATATATATATATATATATATATATATATATATATATATATATATATATATATATATATATATATATATATATATATATATATATATATATGCATCAATGTACACACATGTTTGTTCATATGACATATAAGGCATACATATGTATATTTTCCTGTTACACCAATCAATGTATTACATAAATGAAAAGTCTTATTTCCTTAACAAGACCCAAAACCATTTGCCACTCTATAAGGAAATAACACGTGCTCTCCTATTATGAGAACTCTGCAATGGTTGTCTTTTTTAATACAGTATCTCCTGACATCCTCCAACACATCCAAACTAAACAGTTCACTGTTAGTTCCTTGCCACATATAACTGGCAACTGTCTACAATATGTCCATCCACTTGTAACAAAGTTATGAAATGGAACAGACAGGGGATTGATTTGCTGTCTAACACCTCCAACTTGTGGAACCATGCTGCTTTTTCCTACAGTCTCGTGGCTGTGATAATTGACTCCACGGGGTGTGGTCTATTGTGTTTTTTGAGGACAGAAGTGAGTAATGATTGCTTCCGGGTATCAGACAAGGTGTGGTGGTGGAGATTGGCTGTTGTGTTTCTAGATGGGACATCAATCAGTTGCAGACACTTGTTGAGAATAACGTCATTTTATCTCGATTTAATACGTTGTTGTCCTGTCATTCCACGGTGAAGCTGAATGGAGCTCTTGTGACGGAGACATATTGTTTATACAGAACTAATTTTAATAATAAATTCACAGTAGGAACATCTGATGTTTAATTGCTGACTGTTCTTTTGCAGTTAAGTATCATAAAAAATCAGCGTTATTAACAGTGCTTTGAAACAACAATAAACAAACACAATCACCTGACATAGCAAAACAGTTACAAGCATAATTTACAATGTGATGTATACATTGTTACTGTATGCATGCTTATAGGTCGAACACATTTTAATGATGCCTTCATGTTCAAATTTATATTTTAAAATTGTCTTGCCAGCAATATTTGATGGCAACCTATTTACTAATTTGTACTTATGTCATTTCGTAGATAATTCATCAAGATTTGTTAATGGATAAAACACAGAAAACAGTATTTTTTTAATTGGGAGAACTAAAAACAATCACATCTGAACAAACCCAGTTGCTGATCAGTTTGTAGTCGCCATATTTACTCACATGGTGCAGGAGTTGCCTGTGGTTGTGCTGTCAAAGCATAGGCAGATGTGTGCATTCTGTGTGTCTTCATGAAATATTAACAAAGTAATAATAATGACAACAGCCATGAAATGTTACTGTGACATTTCCTAGTAATGGTTATTCATTTGGAATGGTAGTGTGCAGAATTAACACATATAATCTAATCCATGGATATATTTAGATTGGCACTACCAAGCTTAACTTTTGAAGATATTGACATGTAAGAAGTCACTATTATTATTATTAGCCCCCAAAGGTGCCAAGGAAGACCAAGTTTGTAGTGATTCGTTAATTTGTCAGGCTACCAAGTAGCACAAGTTACAAACATACACAAACTTATTCCAAGGTCCAACTATACCAATGCTTTCAAGATATCTCTGATTACCACTTTTCCCAGGGTAATAATTTTTTCACAAACAAACATTTATAAATGTTTATTTACTTGCAAATTCACAATACCATGTTCATGGTCTTATTGAACCACAACAAATTAAAAAGAAAGTTCTCAGTATTTTGGCAATTATTGTTGATTTGTATGAGGGGCAAAATTAATATTTTATGCATGCCTAGTGTCTATGTTGTCTTCGTAAAGATGGCCATCCAATGTTTAGTGGAGTTGACACCAGTTGGGAGATGTTTTAAACTAATAGATTTTTTTCAGTAAAATTCTAATTGTATCTTCCTTAACAGGTGTAGTTTGACACTGGGCACGCACACACATGCTTGTGCATGCACACAACATAACCCACCACTCTTGTAAGGTTTTATTCTTGGGTCGATAGACTGAACAATGACGCGGTGTGGTGTAGCGCAATTGAGTATTTGATGAGCGGTTAATGATAGCACACTGAGGAACTAGCCTGTAATTGTCTCTCAGAGGCCTGGAGAGAGAACTACTCAGTTCCTTTTGAAGGGATATCAAGGAATAGGGCATTAAGGTTGGTGTGGGGTTAGGCTGCCCATTAGTGTGCCTTTTCACAGGTGTTGATGCGAATCGGCTGGCAGTCACTTCAACCCCACTAGGGTAACTGATAATCAAAGGGTGATACTATAACTGTGGGGAAGCAGCATGGAGCCTTATGTAAGCTATTAAGATGTTCAGTACCAGAGCTGGGGGATACCCTTGGAACTTGTCATTAGGGATAAATGGGAGGTGATTAGTACAAACCCCCCCTCCCCAGCCTTTGGCTTGTTGGATGGGGCATTGATTGGGGTAGAAATGGGAGGACATTTGAGCCATGCCCTGGAGGGCATTGAGGTCACAATGTTATGGTGTTATTGCAAGAAGGGGAGTCATCACAGGTTAAAGAAATACAAGTATTACAAGTAAATACAAGCATACCCAGTACAAAGTATTACATATGTTTTGCAATAAAATTATATATTCCTAATGTCACATTTATTGATATAATTAAGTGATAAATATCAGTTCTACTTTTGACATCGCATAATTAAGATTTTAGTTAAGTATTGAACCACTTCTTCCAACAAGGATTTTTTTTAAACTTATCTGTAATATTTACATTTTCTTTTATTAATTGTTATCTTTTAATATATAAGTATATGATAACACATGCATTATCCTGCATTGTATCCAGTTAAATGTGATGTATTATTTGTAGATACACCTTAATAGTTAAATATTTTAATATGATTAAATGGCATATGTTCGCAACCTGTGGCAAATCTCCCCAGTAAAGTGAAGCCAGAATCCATTCCCCAGACAGGATGAGAAATCCGACAGTAAGACAACGATTTGTTGAGCATTGAGACATCAAGGGTTAACATCTAGGGTTAACGTCTCACTAACCAGTGGGAAATGGAGAGGCACAGGCCTGCAGCTAAACATTTTTATTAGGGGCATCTGACTTTGATTGACAGGCGCGTGTGTGCCGGGCGAGGAAGTGGTTGATGTTTCTCTCACCAGATGGTAGCACTGTCTGCAGGGCGTTGACATGTGCAGCCTGCTGTATCTACGGTGGCGGCAGTTCATTGTGGCTGCAGTCAGACCAGTGCCTACTGTTGATCCCCGTGTGTGCGCCACTCGTTGCTTTGAAGCGGTGCTTTAGCGGCGCAAGCGGTGGAGCGGATATTCTCTAAGTGATCTGTGGGCTGACAGCACCGCCACTAGCCGATTGTGTTCGCTTGCAGGTGGGAGTGTTCAGTGCCTCATTGGAATAACTGGACTGGAGAATCCACACACAACTGTCACTGTAAAGGATATACACACACACAGACAGACTGACGGACGTTCTACGGGTCGGCAGTACCTTAGCCGATCACAGAGGAAGCACTTTATGCGTGGAGACTCGTGACACAAGGTAAGTCCGGCAGTGTTTGTGGAAGAGTGGTGGATTAGGGTTATCCCTGGGTAGGGACATGACCAGTGAATGTGTGGCCGATTAAGCCTGTGATAATGTCTGTGTAGAGCCCAGCTCTTCATAATGGCTGAGTGGCAGTGATCTCCGTTTTTATGGTGGGTTTATGTGAAGTGCCCTGGTTATTTGTCTGTGAAATGACACAGTCTGTAGCGAGAGGCTGTAGTTTGTAGCAGGAGTGACATCTCTGTCAAAGAGCTGGACTGACAGTTGGGAAACACTGCAGTTTAGGGACAGACTGTAGTACCCATTGCCGTTTCGAAACTTTGGCAAATTTGTTTAGCTGAGTTTTTTCAGAGACGCTGTAGGCCGTTGGTCCCTTCTGTACCAGGGGAAGTAAGGGTACCCAAGCAGGGGGTGAATATGTAACCTGTCACACATTACACTCACACAAGGGTGGTCTGTAAATCTACCCCACTGACTTGTGCTCCCTCTCATAGGGTTAGGTTTTCTTTCAGAAGTGAGGAAGAGCTGTGTCCGATGTATGACAACGGTATCTACATATTTTTCTCCTAAGTCATAAACTGACCCATAATATATTACTTTAGACAAAACAGCATACTGGGCAGGCAAATAATCTGCTGAGCAAAGCTCAAAAGATTTATTTATTACAACGCACAATCCTACCTAATCCCGATGTTTCTTTGAATAGCATGTGCAGTTTGGCAGAAATAGCTTTAACGGAGAGTAGGCATGGGATCATAAAGTAATCATTTCCGGAGATAATTCTTCAGGACGGTTGTTATACATGAAAACTCTAAGAGGCATGGCCTTGTAATACGTATTCGTGGAAAGAAATGCAGCGAGATCAATACACTGGTTTGATTGATGGAGAAATGTGCTTGACTGATGACAGATGCACTCTGAGAGACGATTGGTGGTAACTGCATGGATTGGAATTTTGTGAAAAAGTCTTTAAAATATTCTTGGATCTGTGGTTTTTACCAGAACTTGATGGATAGTGTCACCCTGCAGTTATGTTATTTCTGTCTGCAAAAACAGAGACCAATGTATTCTCATAAACAGGAGTCGGGCAACTGCTAAGGTCGGAATGTTGGGGGGGGGGGAATATTTTTAAACTTCCCTTCATGGTGCCCTACTTTTTTAAGCAAACTTGTTAATGGTGTCACCCCGCAATTTTGTTATTCATGCCAATAAAAACAGTGGCCATGTTTTTTCGTGGATGAATGGCAGTATTTGCTCAAGTCAGAATATTATGTGGAAAATATTTATAAACTTCACAGCATGGTCTAGTTTTCAGCAAACCTATGAATGGTGTCAGCCCAGAATTATATTTCTTGCTGAAAAAGCCTTTATGGCTACACACATCGCAGTAGACCACTGAGAGACTCTTGCACAAGATCGACAACAGTGGAGGCAGGCCATTCACAAAGGAAACAGTCATATTGAAGAAAAGATATCACAAAAATACCAACATGATCACAATCTCCGCCATGGCTTTCCTGATGCTTCTGCCCCTATCACCGTCTGTGTCAACTGCGGGAGAGGCTTTAAATCTCAAAATGGTCTGTTCTCTCACCAACGAGCAGAGCATGTAACAGACGAAACCCTACACTGATGTCATCATCGGACACAATGGACAGCAAAGAAGAAGAAGAAGAAGATGGGAACTGTTCAAAGTGGAATTTTTTAGAATTTTTTTTTTTTAAACCTCCAATTGCTGGAGTGTTAACAAAATGGTGTCACCCCGCAATTATGTTATTTTTGGTGACTAAAACAGCTGCGGCTGCCACAAAGCGAATTCTCCCGAGTGACGTGACCATATGGGTGCCCTGTCAGTCGCTCTGATGACGTGTTTGTCTCTGTCTGTCATGTGTCACGGCCCTGGGGACTCTGAGATCATCGCTGACATGTTTCTGTGGTGTAGGACAGCTGCTGCCCCTAGTGGGAGGCTGGGGGCTGCTGTATCAGTTTGTTCTCTGGTGCATCTCAGGATGAATCCATCATCATTTGATGCACTGTTGTCAGCAGTGCTCAGCGGTGCTCGCTGGGGCTTGAAATATTTATGGAGAACTCCACGGCAGCCAGCATAGCAAACAGTGCCTGGCCCACACAACGATAGCTCCGCAGTAAATGCAGCACTGCACGAGATTGGGCGTTTTGGGAGAAAAATCAGACGAGTTATCGACGAGTGATTTTTGCAGCTGATTTGGTAAGCAATTGCCATGGAGAAATAGCTCGAGGCACTATTTTCAGAGATGTCTTTACCACGGAAATAGGTCTGCAGTAAATGTAATACTGCATGCAATTGGCCAGTTTTGGAGACAAATCAGACGCGGTATATTGACATGTTACTCATATAACTGATTTGATCAGGAATAACTGGAGTTAGGTCATGACACTATTTTCATAGACGGAGTTCGTGAAAGTATTTTCCCCAGTAGGAAGCTGAAATGGATAGGTCTACTTACCAGGGTCCCTGTGGGATAAATGGGGAACAACTGGGAAATGTTGTAGGAGATGTTTTATTGGGGAAGGGGATATGACGACTGACAGGTGGAGTGATTATATATCCACTTTCCTTGCTACAGTTGATATGGCCCATTAAAGTGTCAACACACTGGTACTCATGATTTCTAAAGTGTCACATGTCCTTGAAGAACTGGGGCTGAGATTCTTGGAGACATAATAGATGTGAAAGTAATGGGTTATCTGTGTAGATGATAAGACAGGATGAAGATATAGGAAGGAGGTGAGATGGGTGGGGTGGGGTGGGGTTGGGTGGGGTGTGTACAAAAGATGAAAGTAGCAACGTCAGACTGAGGTGATTGGACATGTGGGGTGGAGGAAGTTATAGATGTAAAAATAATGGGTAGATGATAAGACATGATGAAGATATAGGAAGGAGCATAGCTTTATGCAGAGACCCGTCCAGCCGTCATTTGGATAGGTAAAAACCATTGTGGACGGGTAGAAATATGGGTGGTCGGGTGGTGGACGGGTAAAAAATGAAGGAGCAAAAAAAGGTCTTCCAAAACCATAGATATTGTCAGTTATGCCTCAAAAGTGAGTGTAAATGGTGTCACATGTGTGTTTGTAGTCCATTTCAGGTCATCAGACACATTTTAAAGTTTGTAAACTAGATTAACTGTTAACATCCATGTGTCCACCAAAACATGTGTGACTGGCAATAATTTGGACCTGCATAAAGAAAACCCTGTGAAGGAGATGAGCTGGGTGGGGTGGGGTGGGGTGTGTAGAAAAGATGAAAGCAGAAACGTCTGACTGAGGTGGTTAGGACATGTGGGGTGGAGGGAGGAAGATAGGGTGATGAAGAAGGAATGGAGGGTGCCATGGAGGGCAGGGGATACAGCAGGGGGTGGCTACGGATACCCTTCAGGGATGTGATCATGAGGATGCAATGAACGGGGCATCATAGCATATGAGAATCCAAGGAAACACACCCAAATGGAAACATGCCCAAAATCTCACAGAAAATTACTCAAATGAAATCGATGAATATTGCACGCACACAGGCATGCACATAGGCATGCACGTGCTATAACCATCTGAGGAAAGCATGTTTTGTCCACCCATTTAACATGGTTTCATCCCACTGAAACTACTATACAGCACACATGAGGAACCTGTAAGCAGCTTCATTAATCACATCAGTGGCTGGCGGCTGTGACAGGTCCCAGTTGATTCATGACCCAACTCTGAATACACCAGCTTAGACCCTGGGCTCAGGCCTGGTGTGTTCCTGGATCACCTCCTATGGGATAACTGTCTGTGCCTTCCCAGAATGTGGCGGAGTAGTTGCTATGTCCCTCCCAGGATAGCTGCAGCTCCCCAGAATGTATAAGGTTAGTTACTGGGCATGCTGAAAATATACCTGGCAGTGCTGCGTGTTTACCATGTTCTTAGGGTAGTTAGTACGTAAGCTCATATGTCTGTCTGCTGTGACTGTGGGGACAGGTTAGTGTTTTCTTCCAGTTACATAAACAAATTGAAGTATTGATGATTTCAAGACGGCAACCTTGCAGAGATTTTAAGCTCTGTTGCTGTCTTTGTTTTATAATTTTTCAGAAGATTCTGAATACAAATTTGGGTTTTGCATTGAAAAACTCTCACAAAGTTACCTATGGAGAAAACAATTGTACTTTTCTCATTAGATGCTTCTCTGTGTTTTGCACGAGTGCGCGTGTGCGTGCGTGTGTGCGTGTGTGCATGTGTGCATGCTACATGTGTGTGTGCATGCATGTATGTGTGCATTCATGTGTGTGCATGCATGTACATGCCTTGCGTGTGGGCATGACTTGTTGTCTGCCTGTTTGTTCAGCCCAACCTCAGCCTCTGAGGGAGTGAGGCCTGTTGAGTCAGTCCATCCTGCCTGTCTAACAGAGATAGGACAGAGCAGTCATGTTGACACGGAGCCCGCATGTGTCAGGAGATTATCTGAGAGATGGCACTGGACTGTTGACTCAGCCCCAACTCATGTGGTCATCTTCAAAAGTTATATCATCCAGGATTCTCAGTCAGCATTTCTACATTCTTTATGAAATCATGACAATGCAGCATACCCAGAGAGAGGTGAATTTACTGGAAGAATTCATCCTTTTTTTTAGTATACTTACAGACCTTGACTAATGCATAAGTTTTCAAAAAAGCCCCATGAAATAGTGTATCGAGTAGTTACAAACATGACACATTGGTCTTAATTTACCTTTGATGTAACATTTAATTAGATGAATAGACAATTAGTTGACAAACTATCCAAACAAGCCACAATAGTCACAGTTCCTCTACAACATCCACACCTGCGATTACTGTAATCTATCGACTAATAATGTTTACTATATTCATTGACCACAACATGGTGTGTAGTGCTGTGTACACTGGACAGTAAACATCTGACACAGTCAGTCAATACATAAATATCCATCCAGTTCACACCCCAGACAGTGTCCATTCAACACCCACTTGCTTCACAGAGTGGGTGTAGAGGGCTAGGGTCGTTCACAGAGTCGAGTCTCCCAGTGCACAGTGGGACAACAGAAGGTGATGAAGACACTGTCAGTCTTTGGTACTGTTCAATGTGCACCTGCAGGGAATGAATCCATCGTGTCGAGAGCGTACACAGCGATTGTGAGGTCAGAATCATGAATGAAAGGTCATCGCTGGGTGGTTCGGTGATCTCATAGAGTAAACACTGATGTCTTCCTGTGGTGTCCCCAGAGATTTATTCACTGGCGCTGCAGGTGGCATTGCATTCTGGGTTAATCAACACGAGGCACTGCATTCTGGGATGGTCATCGGGGTATTGTCTTATGACATGGTCTTCAGGGGTCATTGCAATTTTTACGGCTAACAGGGGTACTGTATTTTGTGATGGTTGGAAGGGGTTGTTGTGTTCTGAAATGGTTAACAGGTGCATTGCTTCCTGGAATAGTCACAGGGCATTGCATTTTGGGATTGTCAGGACTGGTGTTGTATTCTGGAATAGTCAGTAAGTACATTGCATAAATCATTTAAAATTTTGTATAGCACATTTTTCTGGGAGTAATTCTGACTTAATTAACCCATGTCTTGCTTTATCTACGATGGCTGCTTTGTTGCTGTGTATACTGAACCCTGGTAGCACAATCTTGTAGCGTAGGTCTGAGCCCACATATCAACTTCGAAAGAGAACAAACAGGCACCATGCGGGTGACGTCTTCTACTGTTACACTGGCACCAATTTCTGACAGTTAAGGCACGCAGTTTTGTCTGGGAGCCAGTAATTGTTGATGTTTTCATCTGTGTCTCGGGGACATATGCGGGTGGCAACTTCTACGGTTACACCAACACATGGGTCTTGGTGTTTACCACAGGCGACGTCTGAAAAAAAACTAGTGATCGTTCTCACTCTGTTGGCTGTTGTCGGGAAATCGCAGCGTAATACAAGGTTTGGTGTTCTGCTCTTATTAGGAGATGTCCGGATAAATGTCAAACAAATTGGAGTGTTTGTTTGTGGGGGCCCTGTGAATCACTAAAGAGGTGGCTGGCTTTTGTGCTTGTTTGTACAGACATAATAATTATCGCCTACATTGGCGAGACTGCCTGCAGATTACGGTTTCATGAGATATCTTATCTGATAAGTCCATTGTCATCCAGGGGTGGTATTGTAATTTCGGTGGGAGGGATTGTGTAGGGAAAGATATAGCTAGGTACACAATGACCTGAGTCGTGTGATCCGAACCCACGTATCTTGATGTCGGTGTCTCTTTGATGTCTGTAGCGTTCCAGTGGTATGTTTCTATGGGCACTCTGTAGTGTTGATATTGCTAGCAACTATTCAACTGGTCTCAGCACAGTTGTGGGAATTTGTGATCATCAGAATTGAAATAATTAATAGGTATGCATAAAGTTACCGCCATTTGGCAAGAATGTGTGACCACTATTTGGCACTAATCTCTTCTTTGTTCCTTCACAAACATCTGCTGACTGATTGTATTCTTTCTATAGTTGCAAAGAGAGGAATTCATGTATACTTGTACCGACACTTGTCATTTATAAATATCCAGTTATGTGTCTTTCATTCACGCATATTTTATCAATGAAGTACACCTACTTTGTAGAAATGTTTATAGAAGCAAACGCATGTTAGAACCGGATAGTTTTGTATATAATTATAATGTTCTAGAATTCCAGAAATCTGCATGGTTGACATAAAATCTGTGCACTTTGGCAGGCTAAACAAAGGACAGACAGACATGCTTGTCTGACGGAATCATATTTCATATTTCACGCGATTTAGTGCTGACTACTGTAAGATACCCAGTGGCCTGTGAACTGGCCATAGACCTGACTGCACTGACCGCGAGCGGTCAATAATCAATAGAGTCCACACGTTATGGTCAACATTAGAGACACTTTATTTGTGGACAAAGGATCATAATCCACTCACAAATATAAATGTATACAGTTCTGCATGATATTCTGTAATATGAGACATATCACAGAATCACAAGGACATGTTAATCTATGAATAAATAGTAGTGTATATTGTAATAATAAATATATTTTAGACAGTAATAAACCAGGTGTAAAGTAAAATGTTGGTTTGACTCGGGTGTCTGTCAATGCAGTGCATGGACAGTTGTTATCAATATACAGCAGGGTTTAGGAAAGAACCTGGCTTACAACAAATAGTGTTCTTTTTCAATTTGATTGCCTCTCTCTCGCTCTCGCTCTCGCTCTCGCTCTCGCTCTCGCTCTCGCTCTCGCTCTCGCTCTCGCTCTCGCTCTCTCTCTCTCTCACACACACACACACACACACACACACACACACACACACACTCCTCTCTGTCTCTCTCTTTCCCCTTTCCTCTTTCCTCTCTCCCCTCTCTCACACACACTCGTTCACTCTCTCTCTCTCTCTCTCACTCACTCACTCTCTCCCTCCCTCCCTCCCTCTCTCTCTCTCTCTCTCTCTCTCTCTCTCTCTCTCTCTCTCTACATGTCTCTCTCTCTACATGTCTCTCTCTCTACATGTCTCTCTCTCTCTCTCTCTCTCTCTCTCTCTCTCACTCTTTCTCTTTCTCTTTCTATTTTTCTCTCTCTCTCTCTCACTCACTCACTCACTCACTCACTCACTCACTCACTCACTCACTCACTCACTCACTCACTCTCTCTCACTGTCCTTCTCACTCTTTCTTCTTGTGAATTCTATGAGAAAGCATGTATGGTTTACTCACCCTGTTACCATCCAAATCACCAATAGCTGTGGGTCTTGATCTGAAAGTTAAACACTAAAGAGGCCTTAGTATGTTGGCTTGTAATGACTGATTGGGTCACAAAGAAAGCTGTGTGCCTTTCGGCTGACGCAATAAGGCAGACATCTTGACTTTATGGAGTGCATCTTATGTCAACATAGTAAGCCGAGAGAATAACACCAGGAATAGAACAGGTTAGGATGTTTGTGTTCATGAATAGGAACTGCATATTTCAGTTCACTAGAAGTAACTCTGATTTGAGTGGAATACGCGGATATTTTTATTGTTTTAGTGATGCAGGTTTGATATCATTAAAATATTCCAGTTATAATAATTTTTACTTTTAATTTCATGTAGTAATACTAATTTTTAAATGTTATCTTTTGTGTTTTAATTGTTATTACTGTAGACATTATAACATAGAGGAAGTTGATTAAGGAATAAACTGACCAATGAAAATGTTTAATTTCACCTTCAAATTTGAAGATTGCTTGACCTGTCTTTCATCTCCATAAAACTCCCTGGAAAATAACCATAATTAAATTGTGTATTTTCGACAACATTAATACATAAGAAAGTTCCCCGCAATAACCTGCTTCATGTGTAGACAGCCCCCACTGCATGGCAGGGGTAAAGACCCCACACCTTTCCCCAAAAACACACCCCTCAAAAATCATCCATGCAACAAATGTTGTATTACAAATGCAAATTGATTCAGTGTTGTAACATTTCCACCTCTGCAGAGACATTGCACAATAAATGTCATTGTACATTCACTTCAATTTGACACGTCTACCTTGACGCAAAGGTGAGAATTCACAACCGATGACACACCTGATATTGGTGACGTTGAGGCTGGACAATGGAGACCGTGTCACACAATGACCACTGTTGTGTCACACACACAGCACCAGTAAAGAGTATACCACCTCTCTCACTATTGTTCAGCGCTGGTCAGTAAGTAATTTGGGATGGATTTTTTCCCATGGGATGCAGGAAGGGTTGTGGATTGCTGCACCCATTGTCCGGTGTCACATGGGTGACTTTCCAATTAGCCGGTCGTGGGACGCGATCGAGTATTGATCAGCGATTGAGTTAACTCACCAGTGCTCTTGTTTGACACTCTGTCAACATGTCCATATGGTGCATTGTGCAAAGGTTAAATGTCACGTAGGGGAGAGTGAGACAAGGTGACACTGTTAGTTGGTGGATAGTAATGGTAAAAGTCCCTTGTGATGACAAGAAACATTTCCAAATGGAAAACAAATGTTTGTAATTTTCACGTATTTGTTGTCAGAATCGTTGGTATCATCAATCTTGTAGTTTGCATGCAAATATCATTGATATTTTTAATTGTCAACTCATTGATAAGGATGAAACAATTGTGGTTGGAAATTGTTATGATAAATTTTCATGACCATTTTCTATTTCATTAATCTTATTGACACAGTTTGTATTTGTATTTGTATAAAATTATACAAACATAACTCAACATATTTCACACAACATTTTTATAACAACTACGTTTTAAATGTTACAATGGAGACACACAGGAAAGACTGTGTACAAGGAATGCCACACACTGCAAGGCTTCTCTACTTGCCACTGTGTATTCCATCCATCAAGATAAGACCACTCTGTCTAAATTGTTTTCCCACTGACAGGGGTCGGACATTTTTAGTGTGTACTTTGGAAGACCCCTGACCATCACGTCATCATTAGTGGGCATTTATAACAGCGGCATTAGTAGCTCTTTGTAAACTCTCACAGTCGACTGACCCCACTCCTTCATTACTATCAACAGGAATGGATCATGAAGAAATCGCTGCAGTTCTGCCATTGTTCTATGTTTGTTGGTCACTGCGGGATGTGCCGGCGAATGCAGTGGACTCGTGGAGTTATTTCTAAGACCTGCTCTTCTTGTGTCCCATTAGAGCAGCTCACGTTACTGTCGGTAAATTGATATGACTCAAATTACTGCATGTAAATTGATATGACTTTGTATACGAATGAGCGAATAGTTGGCCTACTAAAACAATTTGTCATGCCATCATAGGGGACTGGTTTGCAATGCACTTTCATTCATAATGTTCTGTATGTTTTATGTAACTGTCTACAAGCAAGAATATCACACAAATTAGTATCGTCATCATAGCCAAAACGACAAATGATCTTCATAATGAACATCTGGATTGTCAATATTTCGTCTCATGTCACCTGACAAACTCACTCTTCATTTCCAGTTCTTTTCCCTTCGCCTGACAAACTCACTCTAAATTTCCCTTCACTTTTATACATCAGTCCTAATTTAAATAATGACAGTGTTCAAGTGTGCTAAATGTGTCTTGACATGCATGTTATGAATCATTCCTCTTCCCGTGACTTAGAATGTCACACACAGTAACATGCTCATTGACGTCTTTCCCTTATACACCATCTGCATTTTGATGAGATATAACACTTTGCTTTTGTCAATGATATTAATTTTAACACAACATTCATCTTCGTGCCTCCAATTTGGTGCCTCATATTTCAAATGTGGACTTTGAGACTTTTTTTGAATGAATCAAATCAAACCGCGCCGGTTACACCGAGATGGTTTTTACGTGGATATTTCATCTCCCCCCCATCGTCTTTACAACAACCCCATGTAGGTGTACTATCAATATACCCGGGGTGTTTATAGTTTCCCAGGGATCTTGTGGTACTCCTATTACCCTGTCTAGTGTCTACGCCCTTCTTGCAGTCTGTCATAATTTTCCTCAGTCAACAAAACAGAGAATGGTCCCGTTTGTCTGTTCGTCATTCAACGTATTTGACGCCTAGTGAAAGGGGGGCAGTAGGGTGCCAATTTCGGTGATGAGGTAACTACAAAGGTGACACCTGGTGAGAAGGTCGGCAGGTCATGGTGTGCATTGCTGCGTCGCATCCATTACATGTGTAGGACAAGAGTTTCTTGTCGGTTTCAATAGATGTTGCGTAAAAACATGTGTGCCTTCACACCATAGTTTGTAAGGACTCTGTTAACTGCCTATGCCCACGACGGCGGAGTGGAAATTAAGGTGTACAATTTACTCTCGATTCTGTTTTTGCCCACACTGCATTAAGGCATTACACCAGTAAAAACCAGAGAATGAAGTAGACATTTTATGTAGTCAGAGTTTTTGCGAGGAATTTGTGTGACTGCGCAATGAATCAGTATTCTCAGATAAAAATAACATGTACTTTATATTTGTTTTGTGCATGTGGTAAACTGGTATATCATTATAACATATCCATTCTCTTCTGAAACAAAGTCACTTTTTCCCATGGACACTCAGTCTGCTGTTGAATGTATCCCAGCTACTGACTGTCACTTATACCTCGCCAGACACAGTTTTCCCGACAACTGTTATCCGACTGCTCTTGCATGAGACAAAGAAGATCGTTGGAAACCATTTGAGAAAGGTCAGCCCCCTGACGTGCACCATCAGTGCCAATCCCTCAACCTTTGGGAACTACAGAGGTTGTCTGCTGCTCCAATCACTTGTGAAGCGACAATGCTGGCAGCAGACAAAGCTTGACAAGTGGGAATTGAGACGATCTCGGCGAGAACATCCGCATTTCCGAAGCGAATAAATAACGTGTGTCTGCACCTCTTGGGACAGCCAATCCAGAGAGCCTGATGTAGCCGTCGAATCTTTGTTGCTGCTGTCTGTCTATTTGTCAGCGAGAAAGAAAATTGGTGTTCTTACACAGTTAGAAACGTTTAAGCTGAAGACTTCCTTGACAACTGAAATTCTTGGAATTTCACTTGCAATGGCAGTCCTGTGCAAGACATTGTTAAATATCACCAGGGCTTTATGCAGGATTAAATTATTGCCAGTCCCACATGTTTTGGTGGACACATGGATGTTAACTGTTAAGCCAGTTTACTAACTTTCAAATGTGCCTGATGACCTGAAATGGGCTACAAACACACATATGACACAATTTACACTCAATTTCAAGGTATAACTAACAATATCTATGGTTTTGGAAGCCCTTTTTTTGTTTGCTCCTTAATTTTTTTACCCATCCACCCAGATTTCTACCCGTCCATATTCGTTTTTACCCATCCAAATGACGGGTGGATGGGTCTCTACATAAAGCTATGCACTATCTTCACTGCTATCATCATCAGCTGCAGCCCACACAACATTGAGAAATAACTTCTCTCCAGGCCAATCTCTCGGCTGATCATCAAAAAGCAATTTTCTGCCCTACTGTCTGTCATTTCCGTACTAATCTGCCTATTGCATGATATGGACTTTGGGGGCAGATTGTCAAAACACAGCCTTTCAACATTTCTGCTTACTGCACAATATGGCTGGTTTGAACGCAATGTGTGAATACACAGTTCCTCCACACGTGTGTATTTAAGAGCATCACCGCATGGGGAGAATGATTTTGTCACGCTGGCGATACAAAACGACTTATGGATTACTTACTAGCCTTTTTAGGTATCCTGCTAAAAAAATACAACTACCTAAAAGTGAACAAAGCAATCAGAATGATGTATCCATGAGATGACTCAAATCAGACCACTTTTTCTGGCATTTTATGGGTGATTTCTGTGATTTTACTCACTTTTATAAACCACTGAGTGTTAATGATTTTGTTATTTTTATTTCAACAAACCACAAAGGATAGCAATCTGTGTATGTTGCAAAAATAAATAAATAAAAACTTTACTAAAAAGTCCTAACGTGCATCTGCACTGGTCCATTCATCGATGGTCAATTCAGAACTAATCTGTTTCTTCTATCGCATTCGTGGGGGGGGGGGCAGTTAATTTCAAAAACATTTCATTTCACCCACCCACTTGAGTGCGCCGCTAATTTGTTATGTCGGCTCAGTGTGTGATTGCGTTTGATCGCTGGTGATCGTGTCACAGGGAGGTCTCAAATGTCACCCTCCCTCTCATTGTATTGTCTTCATCAGACTGGAACAATGGAGGATCCCCGGGCCTGGGAAATAGATACGCGTACTGATTGCATCGGAGACATTATCAAACATTATCATCCTGCGTCGTCATTCTGTTTGTTGTTGGATGAGTGTTGTGGCAGCCAATGTGGGCCAGAAATTGTAAGATAAGTTTTTCTCCTGGTGGTTTGTTTGTTGTTGTTGTGTGGAGCCTATTTCCAGGTTGGGGTTACTCAGGTAATAGGTTATCACAGTTTAAAACAATGTCATTTCTTCAATGCTATGTTTGCAATCCCCGTGGGATAATAAACCATGTTTTGCCACATTGCACATTTTACAATGTTCTAATAATCATGTGTCCTTTTACATTGTATTCTGTAAAATTGTAAAGCTATTATTCTTACCGTTCGCTTGCTTATGTTTCCGCTAACTGTTCCGGTCATATTGTATGGGTTTGATGTTATTTAAAAACCTCTCTAACACTAATATCCTGTATTTATTTAAAGCTTTGACATTTGTGCATTGGGTACAAAAGATCTTATCAATTTGGCAGTCACTTGGTCATGATTTCACCTGTGGTAGAACTGTTTAATCGGGCGTGAACCAGACTATTTGAGGACTTTTCAAGTATGCCAATATTGATGGGATCAGTATTTTTACTGGTTAGTGAAAATGAACAATGTTTATGATGCATACAGCTAGGTGTTTTTATATTGTTAGTTACCACAGACTAAGTATGCAACTGTGCATGCATGCATACACGCACGCACACATGCAGTCATGCGTGCATGCACACATTTGGATTTGTCTAATAGCGCACAAAAATAATTACTAACTAGTGACTTTTTCAACTGTACTACATTACATTAAAGCTTGGATGGTAATTGTAGATTGTCATGTAGGATAAAGTTCATTAAATGTCCCCATAATTGGTAATTTTCACTGTAAAGGGTGACTAAGTTACAAGTTATATAACAGGAACAAATACATTACTCTCGTGACAAAAAATGGAACGTTGATACCATAATAACCACGTGTATGACTGTCTGTTATTTATAACACTTGCTTTCTTTTGCGCTGCTTGGCGTTTGTTTTTTGCTGAATTCTCCCTAAGTTTGCCACACTGTTTCCATAGCCCATCCATCAATTACCCATCTCTCTAAGGAAGCAGGTAATGTTTTTTCTCCGTGTTTTTTACCCCAGTCTGTGGTGGGATGTAGATGTAGAGTTTTATCCCCTCCTAGAAACCTTTGTTCAGTGAGCTCAGATCCGAGCAATGGGGCATGGTCTGACGGCTTACTGCCGGCCGCATTGGCAGCTGGCTCAGGGCTCAGTGACTGAAATCAAAGGAAGGCAATGAAAAAATTAGCGGCGGGGATGAGGGATGATTGTTTTTGTTGGACAACTGCTCCAGCTGCTGACTTATTAGTCTGGTCAAGGCAACTGTTGCTAGGACACAGGCTGTCACCAGCGTTTCCTGGTGCTGAAGGCAAGGTCACAGGTCAACCACACTGCTGTGTTTTATCCCCTCGGGGTGAGAGGGTGGAGGTTTATTAAGCCTGCTTCCGCATTTCAATTTTCTACTTGGCTTATTTCAGAGTCATTTTGTAAACAATCAAACTCGTCTGGTGTCTATTGTCTATTCAAGACACGTTGGTTCATTTGTGTAGACTTGTTGTTTAGTTTTGGTGACGTCATCGAACAACAAGTTCAGTTTTATGTTTTCGATCAGGCTAATGGTAATAGAATTAAACAAGGTTTATCCAGAACTGAAAAGTGATTTTTTTGTTTATGATGGTTATTGATTTGAATAATCCTGGAATCACATAATAGCATTTAAGTAAAATTACTGGTAATGCTAAATCATCTAATAACATTACTACTAATACTAATAACATTTGATTAAGGATCCTGACAATGTTCCTCTGTCATCATGATGAACAATATTAATGGTCATTTCTTGAAGAATTATTTGAAGGAACAAAGCCATTTTTAACAAAAACATGACACATACCAATCCACAACTTTCACGACATTCTCGTAAAACCTCACCAATTGATGAAAATAAATATGGACATGTAACATTGTAGCTTTCATCAAAGAACACCGCTGGCCTTCTCCGGATTCACATTACTGAGTCAATGCTTTAATTTTCCTGACAACTAAGTGGTGTTGAATAATTGATGCCACTTTCAGCAAGCACCTGCATCTGTTTTGGGAGGAGAGGAGCCGTCATCTGCAGACATCTGCAGACATCTGCTGCCAGTTTTGATAATGTCAATCATTGGGTGAAATTAAGGGTAATGAACAGTGCTTACAATTTGGCTGTCTGATGGTGGGCTGAAATGGTCAAAGAGTGCAGAGCTCTTTTTTAAATGCTGAATGATTTATGAAATTAAAGGGTAGGTTCATATGAGTGGAATGATTTTCATTGGTCTTCGCAGTTTAATGTTAACCCGCATCATGTAATTATTATTATAACAGTTTGATTGGTTAAATGTAATATATGTAGAAGCAATGACACTGTTGGTATCTTCTACCTTGTAATTGTTATTATGTGGCAATTAATTGTTATTATGTGGCAATTAATTGTTATTATGTGGCAATTAATTTACATTTGATCAGTGTTTCATGAAATAATAGTATCAATCAAGAAACCTTCACATGTTAAGACAAAACAATGGATATATTAATATAAGTGTAAAATTTCAGTTCTTCTAAAAGTTAGATGGTAAACATACTTCAGATTTAAGTCTGGATTAGTTAATATTATTACACCTAGAAATTGAGGAATTCTGATAGATTTTCGCATTCATTTATATGGTATAAAAACCACGTATTAACCAGTAAAATCACTCTAAACGCATTCCTTTCATCCCACATTAATCCCAACAGAGCCACAGTTTGGGAAGTGATATGAGCTTGTAAAGTGCTGATCTGTGTAGAAGATGGGATTATTTATACCTACAAGGATTTTTCCGTCAAGAAAATTGTGGGGGTCTGACATCTGACTCGGACGTCTGACGTCTGACACGATTATGCTACTTCCATCTCATGTAGGTTGTTCTTATTGTGCAGTGGTTTAAAATAGGCTTGATTCAGTTGGATACTGGAATTTGGTCACCTGGAATTCCACATCCCTTGAGATCTCAGACCATTCCCTTATCTCAGCTGCCAGGTCTGGAAGGAATTAATCCAATCTCTGCAAATCTCATATTTCACTCAGAGATTGTCACAGAGGCAGAATGAGGTGAAACTGGCAATCACAGCAAATAAGTAAAAGTGCTTGATATGGGTTTCTACAAAGGCATACCTCAGTCAAAGACAGTTGCCCATTTCAATATAAATAAAAGATAATCTTTTGTGAACGTTTCATTAAATAAGTGGTTTAATTATTTAACAAAAATGGCTTTGACTGTTTCATTAAATGAAGGTTTAATTATTTAACAAATAGTTTGATTGTTTCACATCAGAATGGTGTCCATGCATTTTACATCACCTTCGTTTGATAACTACAAAGACGTGCGCCAAATGTATGTTTGATGTTTCCGTCAAACCGCCACCACAAAAGTTATCGAGTTGGCTGAGGTCCCACTAATCGACGGCGTTATTTATCCGAGTCCACCACAAGACGAGCGAGAACCGCCAATAATCACGCAGATGTAGCCCTCTGATGAAATATTTACCGCTTTAGCAAAAACAGCGCTCATGTACACTTATAGTAAACTACCAGCGGAACCTCGTGAGAGCCGCGGGCGTGTCTGATTGAACTCGCTGGGAAATCAAATTGATTTTCACTCTGTGTTATTTTACCTCCGCTCTGATACACTCAATGACCAATTGCGCGGAATTGTCACCAGCTCTTTGCTGTCACCTGCCCGTTGATCTAACGATCATAACCGTTTGTGAGCGAATGCTAATTTCGTGTTTAGCCATTAACTATGTCGGAGGCCAGACTCGGCTCAGAACACTGGCACCAATAGTGACACTGCCTTCCTGGTAAGTAGACCCTGTCACGCACAGTAAGCATCAATCTTTGTCTTACCTTTCTGCCGTCTTGTAGTGCTTCGCAGGCTCCTGCCAGTCACAATTCACGTTTTCGCGGCATTCTTCAGTACGTTCGACCATTGGAATTTGGAGGTTTTGTGAAATTAAATTTAGGTGATGAATTAGTTTCGATGGAGTGTTCATTGGTGTTGATTCTTTGATGTGTTGATTTGCCTTCATCCTCGTCTTGTAGTGTGGCATCGAGGATTTGACGAGGAAGGGATTATGTTGACTGGTATTAAAGTTGGAAGTGTTATATTGAAATTATGTTTGCTAATTTTTATATGGGGGTGTTTCAGTGATTAAATTACTTTTATTGTTCCCATTGATTAATTAAATTGGTACAAATTAGTGAGTTTTGTCTCATGGGTCCCACAATCTTACAGTGTAACTTGTTCATTTTGTTAGAAAAAACACATTTTAGGGTGTCTTCTCTTCACTGATTTCACCTTTGGAATGTTGAGATTTTGTGAAATTTAATTAAGGTCATAATTTATGTTGGCAGGAACAATGGAGAAATGCATTCCATCTTAGTTCATTGAGGTATACTAGAAAAATATAATGGCGAATTTTATCGCCCAATTTTGATACACTAGTGCCTAATTGGTGTACCATTGATCTGTGGGAACAAGTTAGTTTAAATGTCCAGTTTGAACTTTATTTATGACAAATTTGAACTTTTTAAATTGACCTTTACCAGATATCAAAGGAGGCTGCATATTGGACAGTGAAACTGTTATGTAATGTCTCAAGTAGTGTCACTGGGAGGATAGTTGAGTCGTCCAAGAGAGCCGATTCACATTTTGAAGGAGCACACATGTTGAAGAATCAAGCATTATGTAATTTTTTAATTTCCCCTTTTGTCTTCTCCAAGTGGGTCCACCCCAAACATCTGGTCGCCGATTGCACAGTTTGCATGACAGAGCGAGCTGAGTGAATTTTCAAATGTGCCGAATCTGAATGGGAAATTGCGAAGGCAGCTGGCCAGCCAAATTGAACATTTAACTGTTGAGTCGCTTTGGTGCCTGTGACATTTGTGAGTGCCGACAACCAATCTACTCGCTGCGACTGAACGATGATGGCAGCCACTGTTTGAGTGCTTGAATGATTGAATGTTACATGAATTGTGACTGTCGTAGATTACTCTAAAACGTTCCCGGTATGTTTCTGTCGTCACGGACAGTTACGGTGGACGACTCTTGGATGTAATGCGCTGGTTTCTGTTTCTTTACGTGGGAGACTTGTGGGTGGGTGGGTGGGTGGGTGGCGGAGGAAATGAATGCCGATTCTCAATTAACTAATAATGTATTTTTTGTTTTTAAAGTGCCACTGGATAATGTAGTTAAAAGACTGTCTGTCAGTACTTGCTATTGTGGCTCAATGTGTCGCTTGTTTAATTTGTATCCAGAAATTTATCCAGATATAACAGAGCAATATTTTATTGTCAAAGTCATATTTTATGTAAATATTAATAGTAAAATGTGTAATTTGTGCTGCAACATATGTGTGTAAGTGTATGTGCATGAATGTGCATGTTATTTCATAACGTAGTAATTACATACTACATCATAGGTAGTTTCGTATTCTAAGAGGGTAGTTAATTCACAACAGTATTTATCATTCTCTGTTGATGCATCTTAAATATACACAATTTGACACAGTTTAAATATACACAATCAGACACAGTAGTTCTTAATTGAGACATTTGAGATGTGCACAGACCTGTCATTTACAATGATATCGTCAACAAGAGGACACATAAGAAACTCAGCAGGTGTCTGTCAACAGTTGGTGACAGTCCAGGTGTGGTTATCCCTAATTTGTTGATGGCACCAGCTGATAATGATGACAGATTCCCTCTTGACAACCCCAGTCACGTTTCCCCCACTGACAGTGGTGTGTTCTCCCTGAATCTTGTGACAAGAGACAACAAATCCATGGACAGGAGGCCACCCACAGAGTGCGCTTTGTGTGGGTCTATGGTGGGTCGCAATCTCACAGTACGACTACGCCCAGCTCCGACAGAACCCAGGAACAACATTTGAACATTTGTACCCTGCATAAAAACCCTGGAATGTTCTACAGTATGCACCAAATCCAAGTTTGGATTGTTCATGACACCTGCAAGTCGTTAGTTGGGAATTTATGACAATCAGTCCCCACCCCACCCAGCCTCCAGTGAGCTTTGACATGTGGAACACATGCTTATTATTGGCGATGTCAACGCTGTTCTTATCGTTTGTTTTAATTTGCTGGCAATAACCAGCAGAACAGAAGTTGCCACCGTGGATATGGCAGAACGCATTCCCCGTCTTCTGCGGGGCATCAATCTAGATTAGCGGCTATGGTGAGTGTGTTTTCGTCGTATTCTGTTTTCCGATCGACCACCCATCGCTCTCACTCATGCCACATGAGACAGAGAGAGAGAGAGAGAGCTTCCTTGCTGTGTGTTCTGATCGTATCTGCCTACCGGTACTCTGACATCCCCTCAGGGGTTGTAGTAGCGCCATATGGCTGGTGTTGGAGCTAGACTTTCACACATTCATACAGTTCGTGTTATCTTCCCATCGTCATGCATACAACGTAGCACTCCCACCGTACTCTCCCAGCCCTCCACCCCAACCCCCCCACTAACACATGTATGAGGGGTGATATCTATGTGTTTTTCAGCATATATCCAGTGTCTGATTTATGTATGTTACTATTATCTTTACAGTTACAGAAAAACCACTGAATTCTGCCTTTGCAGCTTGATATACAGCATTGTAAAATGTTGAGCCCCAACCCCACAGCTACTCCCATGAAAATGAAAAACCATAATCAATAATAAAATAATTGTACTGTAAAATTATGTTAAATTTGCTAAACGATTAACTTTACATCTGATACATAAACATCTGCTACTCAACCTTGCACAGGCAAATTGCAATAATATTTGGATGACTGTTTTCAGTAGGGTAATTAATCCACCTACTCGGGATACCCCCCCACCTCTCCCACCAATCCACCATACCCAGCCAGAATCCTTCATTTGAACCGTTTACCCCTGGGGGAAGAAAGGGATAATGGGATTCTGGGAGGAAGCCTTCCGACTGTATCCTCATGTTAGACCTAATTACTGTTGGTGGCTGCCTCTCCCAGGGTCCTCGCTGTGGGGAATGGGAAAACGAAATTTTTTAAGGCTGAGTCACCTGATTGCGAATCCGTCAGCGTGGCTTTGCATTATTGATGAAGAGTTCAGCTCAAAGCAAGGGTGTCCCCTCTTACTCCAACCACGGGAAGAGTCAAACCCTTTATGCTCTGCAACAATAGCCTTCACTGACACTGGGGGGAGGGGGCAAGGGAGCAGGGAATGAGTGGCTAGACAGATTGTTTTTTGACAGAGTGATTTACACTCAGCAAACATTCAAATGATCCTGCGATTTTATTATTTTCAATGGACAGTTTTCTGAGATTGGATAGTTGCTCGTATTGTTACAATAATAATGATAATGTGGTCTTTGTTAATGTCATAAAATGTACTAAAATAACATACTATGTCAGTCATTTTTTATTTGTATGTTTTATATTTATTTACATTTGATTTTTAATGTAGTTGTCTGATATAAAATTATCAAATATATAATTCGCCAGACAATGTTTCTGATCGACACTGGTTTTGAGGATAGTGTCTGTATCCCAGTTGGACCCTGGAACCAGCATGCATAGCTTGTTTCTTGGGTATTTAGAACTAAGACACCCATACACAAAATGTTATGCCATTGTTATTGAGCTCATAAAGCATTAAACTTAATCCACAATTTTAGGGGAGCCTTGATTTATTTCTATCCATTGTTTCTGGTTAGACTCATGTCCATTTATAGAAATAACCATCATGAATTTCTGGCAGACACGAAGAAAACTGGTGGCGGCCGATTAGTTGCATACATTACATCTGTCACCACGTGGCCATTGTAAATTAGTTTTAATTTCATCCAGCATTGCATAACAGTTGCAGACTTACCCGTGATTGACACGCACAAATGTGAAGCCATGACTCCACGCAGTGTTGTGGCAGGGTGAAGGCGTGCTCAAGTCATGCCGCATGCCGCATGCTGTGTGCCAGTGTATGCCACAAATGTGTCCAGCAAAAAATCACACGAATCAGCAGTTGATAAATATTTCAGTTCCGATAAATATTTCAGTTCCATCAAAAATGCACTTCACTGCATGACATTCAATTTAAATGCATTTGCATTGAGTGATGACAATTTGCACAGTGTTGGAATGTCTGTTTTCTGTCATATTTCACGTCGGAAAAATGAGAAAAGAATTGTGATCCATTACTAGTTTATATTGTTCAAATTTTATATATTGCTTATAAAATAATCCTTTTTCTGATAGTTGATTACTGTGCTAAAAGCTATCCAAGCAAAACATTACGCTCTAAGATGGCCATTGCTTAAAGGTGGTCTCTGGTTGTCAAGTCTTTATTATAACATGTTGTAAGGAATCCAGACTGTTCTAGGAGGTTTCACTGCTATGACGATGACATTCCAGGTAACATCTGGCCTGGGATAATAATGCGCTGTGTCTGTTTTAAAGGTAACTGAGAAATGATCAAATCTGGCATATAATTCATAGTTTTTCTCACAAATTTACTCCCATCATAAAAGTCAAAAACAATATTAATTAACAAGATAATTTACAATTATCTAATGCATATTTCGACATATATAAGATATTTGTATATGTACCATATATTTTTTTATAAGAATGTATAAGGTATTTTAGTGATACTGAATGAAGCATGAGACATTATATTTCAAGTCTCTCAATCCTCTTCTCTGTTTCCAAATCCCGTTCATCCGCCGCATCTGTTGTGAAGTGACGTACACACACATGGTGCACAATGCTGGGCAACATCTTGGAGATGATATTGGACGGCTCATAATGACAACTCGCCGCTGTTCTGATCTCGGCGTTTTCTTACCACGCCACTTCACTTCGCCTCGTTTCATTAGTTACTCGATCTCGGCACACGGCTTGTTGCTATTGGAAAAACTGGAATTGAAACTGGACGTTATTCCACGTTGTCCACGCGGGCTTTGTGTCAAGCACTTGCGCTAGTGGCCAGGACAAAGCACCCGGGTAAATTGATTCGTTCCACGCTGGGTCAGGTGTAACAAGAGAATATTGTCCCATGGATATTGTGCTGGATAAACTGAAATTAAATGCCCCGAATGCCCACGGCAGAATTGGTTTTATGCCAGCCGTGTAGTGAGAGAGCTGGATAAGTGGTTAAGTCGCCGCCCTGGTTTGACATAAATGGTGTCCAGTGGAGAGATCAGTTACAGGGTCACAGTGCACAGACACAGTTCAGTTTACTGTTTACTACAGGCTCAATGGAGTGGGGTGGGTGATTGTTAGTTGTGTAGATTGCTTGTGTGGTACAAATTTGTTCACATATGAATTTTGTGTAGTAAAATGACATATCAGTAAAACAAGTTTCACCTAAATAACTTAGACCATTTAAATATCAGATAAAAGCAAAACATTGTTGGATTATCAAAAATTTCATGAGATTAAATAAATAAAGTGTGGTTATATAGATAACCTTTTCACTGCATACAGGCAAGAAAACACATTATTCTCAAATTGCATGACATAAAACTTTACAATAAGATCTTATTTAGTTTTTCAGTTCTTAATAAAACTTCCACTCTTTTTGAAAATGCACTAAAACCAGATGATTCATTCTACTGCATGACGATGGTGTCATTGGAAATAATCTTGAGTTATGATCTGTCTCTGTCTCTGTCTCTGTCTCTGTCTCTGTCTCTGTCTCTGTCTCTGTCTCTGTCTCTGTCTCTGTCTCTGTCTCTGTCTCTGTCTCTGTCTCTGTCTCTGTCTCTGTCTCTGTCTCTGTCTCTGTCTCTGTCTCTGTCTCTGTCTCTGTCTCTGTCTCTGTCTCTGTCTCTGTCTCTGTCTCTGTCTCTGTCTCTGTCTCTGTCTCTGTCTCTGTCTCTGTCTCTGTCTCTGTCTCTGTCTCTGTCTCTGTCTCTGTCTCTGTCTCTGTCTCTGTCTCTGTCTCTGTCTCTGTCTCTGTCTCTGTCTCTGTCTCTGTCTCTGTCTCTGTCTCTGTCTCTGTTTCACCCTCATATACACATACACATACACATACACATACACATACACATACACATACACATACACATACACATACACATACACATACACATACACATACACATACACATACACATACACATACACATACACATACACATACACATACACATACACATACACATACACATACACATACACATACACATACACATACACATACACATACACATACACATACACATACACATACACATACACATACACATACACATACACATACACATACACATACACATACACATACACATACACATACACATACACATACACATACACATACACATACACATACACATACACATACACATACACATACACATACACATACACATACACATACACATACACATACACATACACATACACATACACACGCACGCAAGCACGCACGCACGCACGCACGCACGCACGCACACACAGGATCTTACTCCCAGCAGCCAGAGTTACTTCCCCTACTTCCTAGTGGGGCTTGTGAAAGACCAAGCTGCTACATTGTCCCTGTCTGCAACTACTGGTCTTTTTATACTGCCCCTGTAGGAGAGTATGAATGAAAGAGCGACACTGAAAGTGTTATATTATAATTTATAGCACACTCTACTGACCCCATTTAGTTATGTATTATTACTGACAGCACATCTTTTTTCTTCTGGTCCCAATAACGTGCTCCTGCAGACATCTCATTCTAATGTCATTCTAATGGTCGCCACATTGCCGTTTTTACACCCGCAATTGTACACACAGTGAAGGCTGCATGATTTATTGATGCGTTTTATTAATTGATGCCATTTGTTAATAATGATGTCATTCATTAGTCTGAGAGAAGCGCCAGTCTGCAAGTAGTCTGCCCACCTGTATTAATCACCCACTCACACCACAAGCTCGTTGTTTGTTTAATCTCCGGGGCGATGATTTAATGCAGCGTGCGACCAAGAGATTTTATTCTGAATGAGAATATTTTCACATGAAGGCTCTGAACCGCCCTGACCCTATACGGGACACTTGTGTGATCAGTCAAGCGGAACAAGTCAGCATCTTTTCAACAGGTGTAGTCAGTCACCACAGATATCTTGATTCAGTTGTGCGTCCTTTAATAATGTCTGTTTGATGTCCGCGAGGCTGTGATGACATGTGCTATGGCTGGTCCAGTAGCTGCAATAGCAGATGGTATCGTGAATGTTATCTTCGTCGATCAGTGGCCATAGACCATATCGTGGTTGCCATCGCTGTATCTCTCCAGCGAATTGCACCACACTTGTAGAACAAGGTAGCTGCATGTCGTTTCTGACCCGACAGACCACAACTTGTTACCCTCTCCATGGAGGTGTAAATGAAACCCCACGGCAAGACGTATTTGACTGCGAGGCACTTGTTAACAACGGCGGTTTATTTCTGACACCTGTTGATTGAAACGGGGTTCTGAAAGCCCTGGACACTACCCAAAAAGTGACACGTTCACTTGGTGTAAGAGGGTGAGAAAAAGGGCTTTAGAACAGTTGTCACATGTATGTAGATTGTTGCTTGAGATAACCTTAGATTCAGCCACCCACTCCCTGTTTTGAAATAATTACTTAATTTTGTGGTCAACGTATTTTAGCATGTGATATATGGAATAATTCAGCAGGGTTTACACCCGAGTTCATTTAGAGAGTTATTCACTCTGGTGGTTACCACCTGGTATGGCAGGTGTTGGTCCTGAAACATGAAAACATGTACAGTTTTACCTGCACTGGAGTGACACTCAGGGGTGGCTCAGGGGTAGTGGCTCAGGGGTAGAGCTTCGGACTCTCAACTACGAGAACCCGGGTTCGAATCCTGGCTGCAGTGTTAAAACCTTGGGCAATTTTTTTCACTCTTCATTGCTCCAGTTCACTTAGCTAAATAAATGAGTACCTGGCTATAGACAGTGGTGGATATGTGTACGAGCAGCCTTCGCGCATTAATTGTAGCATATGGCTGGATGCTTCCCAAAGAAGCCGAGATGGTATTTGAGTGAACAGGTCTGTCGGGGAAGTAAAGTGTAAAGCGATTTGAATGGTCCTGAGGACTGGATACTGCCCTATATAAGAACTTGCCCTTTTTTACACTTGCATCATATGGTACAGAAAATAATTACTTTTCTAAATTTGATGATGTCCCAAAATGTACAGTGTCCCAACACATATGGTAAGTACCGGGGTCGTCAAGTACGTTATTTCTTTGTCATTCCAGCAGGGATCAAACAGACCAGATTTAACCTGACTGAATGTGATGATCATCCAAAGCAAAACACTCAGTCTGATGCAAGCACATACAGACGTCATTCTAACTAGCGTTCATTGTCTTTTTATAAAATGACGTTCTGTTTCACTGCTGCACTGGTAAGTTGTTAGTTCATGTAACCGCCAGCTGTTACTCCGATTCCGCTCGAGTAGTTCACTGATGTCTCCACTAGGTGGCAATAACTTGAAGCAAAAGTGTAATTCCATGCCTACATGCACAGAACATGCTGGGAAGTAATTCCAGGCTTACACGTATGGATGTAATCCCATGCCTACATGCTTGGGCGGTCTGTGCAAAAAGCCAGATAACATTTGTGGCCTGCAGGTGCACTTGAAACCAGAGTCAAAGTCCTTGTTAGTGGCACGGGTGGAGCACATTTGAACACATGTTTTCTGTTGTAGTCTTGTAATTATAGTGTATTTATAGTGTATTTATAGTATATTTATGGGCGGGGATTATAAACACCTTTGATGACAATGTTTTTTCTACCTTTTCCACGTTTGACCAGTTCTGCCATTAATTAATTTATTTGTTTAGCGTGGGGGACTTATGTCTGACTAAACTCACCCTACCTCCCTTTGACCACACCCTTGTGTGCCACCGTTGTGTGCCACCGTTGTGTGCCACCCTCGTGTGCCACCCTCGTGTGCCACCGTTGTGTGCCACTGTTGTGTGCCACTGTTGTGTGCCACCCTTGTGTGCCACCCTTGTGTGCCACTGTTGTGTGCCACCCTTGTGTGCTACCATTGTGTGCCACCCTTGTGTGCCACCGTTGTGTGCCACCCTTGTGTGCCACCCTAATGTGCCACTTGTTTCTTAAATACCAGGACTAGGTATGTCACTGTGCTGCATTAAATAATGGTTGTCATTTTCATCAACACCTGTGTCTTCTGTTCATATATTGTGGTCATAGAAGTGGGTTTGTTGGTAAATAAGTACTGTCAATCAGCTAGCGATCAACCAAGCAAGGTGTCCATGCTAGTCTCAGTTACAGATATTGAATGTTGGCTGTTTCTACATAGGTAACTTATAATAATAATAATGATAGTATCGACAATAATGACAGTTCTTTGATGGGTTGTCTCTAACAGTAATCACCAATAACTGTGCTCACAGCCTTTAAAAAAATGTAAACTAATTATAAAGTTTACAAGATATGTTTAAGTGATTTAGCAACTTTTCATGACAACTAACATGACATGTGATTTTCGTCATCTCAAATGACTAAAGTGTCTAGTATTCATGTCTCATGTTGTACCTTGCATGTATACCTTCAATTACCTTATAAGAACTAAACAAACCCTATAATATAATATCCTTTCAAGTGACACAGTGTCAGGGAATGTAGCTTTGTCCATGTGCCCGGGGCGGAAAGTTTCCAAATAAACCACATATCTCTCCATCACATGTGATAAGGGACATGTAATTACAGGGCGGAGTCAGAGGTTAAATTATGATATCAGACAAAGGATTGAATAAAGTGACATTTCTATACAGGAAAGAGGGGCAAAGGGGTTCAGTGGTGAGATATCTGGGGTAAACTTGACCCCAGGAGTTCCACCCTGCAGAGCATCTACACTGGGGTGGTCTAGTGGTCAGCAGAGGGCTTGGCTTGTCCATAGGGGGAAGTTATTGAGTTCACATGCTTCTGGTTCATAGATTGGGCAATTTTGTTCCCCTACATTACTTGTGTCTTTCAGATTTATACTGAGATCCGTGAAAATGTTCATCAAGTTGGAAGTATATTATTCGAGTAAAATGTCTTATTACGCAACTAATAATTTCTACTCACATCAACGTTTCAACCACGATCGAAGAAGGCTGCCGATGGTGGTTAAAACTTCAATTTTAGTAGAAATTATTAGCTGTGTAATCAGAGATATTACTTGAATTGTATTCTGAGATCTTTGGTGCTTTCTGCCTTTTGTTTGTGGTCCACCGTGTTTGTGCCAGAGCAAATAAGATCCCATGCATGGACATGGAAAGGCTCACTTAGGACTCAGTACTGAAGAAGGACCCTGACATAAACCACCAGTTCAATTACGGGGTTCTCGCACCAGTTGAAACAAGACAAAAATATTAAATAAATAAATATGAAAAGTAATAGTAAATAATACAAGTAAATTAATATAAACATATCAATCAAATAAATAGCATAAATAATAAAGGAGCAAATAAATAAATAAATAAAAACCAATTAATAAAAAGAACAAATAAAATAAATAAAATGATTATAAAATAAAAAGAACAAATACATTTTTTTTTAATAGAAAATATAAATTAAATCAACATATAAAACTTAATATAATAGAATAATTAAAATTCAATTAATAAAGCGTATAAAACCAAAATTAAGGATTAAAATAAATGACTAGACTCTGTGAACCAGGACCACCCAGCCCCGTGGCCAGCCACTGTCACGGTTGGTTGTGGTGGCAGTCACCAGACCATAGATGCCACAAGGAATGATAGGTTTTTCTATGCAGGAAGTTCTCTGAAACGAGATCTTGTCTGTTCATGCAGCTTAGTAGATAGACTTGTGCCTCGGTTATCTTATTTCCCACAGACATTACATTCGGTGTGAGCCATTACCTGCAGCCATCAGACACTCTGTGGGAGAGGGGAGATGTTATAATAAAGTTCCCAACACTTCTGTGAAGCCACATTCAGACGAGACAGTGGCCAGACAGTGTTGTTGATGTCGACCGTTTTGTAATTGAGAGCTAGAGTGGAGTTGCACCTTTGTGAATATGAAAAAGAAATGGCATGAATCAATGTACATACACAGATATGTAAACATGTGCATGCCTGTATATACGGTTATACATATAAAGTTGTGCATGTGTTTGTGCATATGTGTATGCGTGCACGTGCACATGCCTGCATGTGCATATGTGTGTGTGCATGTCCATGTGTATGTGTGTGCATGTGTGTGCATGTGTGTGCATGTGGGTGCGTGTGCGTGCGTGTGTGAGTGTGTGTGTGTGTGTGTGTGTGTGTGTGTGTGCATGTGGGTGCATGTGTGTGCGTGTGTGTGTGTGTGTACGTGTGTGT
The DNA here is from genome assembly GCA_964017155.1 of Oasisia sp. SBJ-2009. Taxonomy (NCBI): domain Eukaryota; kingdom Metazoa; phylum Annelida; class Polychaeta; order Sabellida; family Siboglinidae; genus Oasisia; species Oasisia sp. SBJ-2009. The sequence goes on from OZ024859.1 coordinate 35,156,187, forward strand.
GTGTACGTGTGTGTGTGCATGTGTGTGTATGTGTGTGTGTGTGTGTGTGTGTGCATGTGTGTGTACTTTCTTGCACACACATATGTATGTATGCATGCACTAGTTAGTGTGCATTAACACAAATGCACGCTCACATTTACATGCAAATGTGTATGCGACAAAAGTTGTTATGCAATCACTGTGGATACTTCTCTGTAGACAATTTCAATCTCAACTTAGAATATAAAAAGAAATGGCAGGAATCAAACTGTGTTTTTGAGACAATCTCTCGAGACTGGTGTACTCCGATGCACCAGTCAAGTCACCCGCAGTCAGCGATAAAGACACTCCTGATGTTTCGGCACAAGGTTTTTTGCTCGTTAAACCCCGGTGGTGGCGACGGACGCATACTTCGAGTCTCTCCATGTCGGTCACCTCCATGTCACCTGGTGAAGACTTGGCACTGGAATTAGCGTGGGAATGTTGGGTAACACACACCCCTACCGCCCCATTACGTTACTGGCTGTTGTTAAATTGTCACTCGCTGTTTGTTTTATGTGCGTAGAGTTTCCCTTGACAGAAGCACCTGCCGGAGGGGGTCACCTGCTAGAGGGGGTCGGTCTGTTTCTTGTGAGACCTACACCCTTCATGGGGTGCTCAGTGTGACATCTGATTATAATCTTGTCTCCTGGTCCCCTGTCCAGGCTACTGTTTCTAATTATAATGTCACGGTTATGATGTATGATGATGTATTGAGGGTGTATTTGGCTGCTACTGATTGTGATACTCTTGTAGTTGGAGATGAAGGTTTGGGTGTCCCAGTTATTCTGGCTGTATCTTACAGATGCAATAAATTTGCAGTGGCATAAATTAACTATTGGAACATAGATACAATATCTATGAGTAATTGGTGTAGAGTAATTTGATTGATGTAAGTAAGTAAATGTTATGGCTTTAGCCAAGAAATAAGTTAGTAGGGTCTTAAAATGCATGAAAATTAACTTAATGAGAATGATACCTTGTGTAGCAAATAATATTAAAATTATATTCAGTGTGTAATTCCTGACAGTAAACATGCATGCATACACATGTACATACACAGGTATGTGCATATGTGCATGTGTGTGTATACAATTATACAAATAAAATTGTGTACGTGTGTGTGTGTGTGTGTGTGTGTGTGTGTGTGTGTGTGTGTGTGTGTGTGTGTGTGTGTGTGTGTGGGTGTGGGTGTGTGTGTGCATGTGTGTGTGTTTGCACATGCACGTGTGCGTGTGTGCATGAGTGTGTGTGTGTGTGTGCATGTATGTGTGTGTGTGTGTGTGTGTGTGTGTGTGTGTGTGTGTGTGTGTGTGTGTGTGTGTGTGTGTGTGTGTGTGTGCTTGTGTGTATGTATGTGTGTGTGTGCTTTCTAGCACACACATATGTATGTATGCATGCACTAGTTAGTGTGCATTAACACAAATGCACGCACACACACATACATGCAAATGTGCATGTGATAAAAGTTACTATGTAATCACTGTGGATTCCTTCTCGGTAGACCATTTAAATCTCAACAAGATAAACAGCAAAACTATGCAGTTAGAAGTGTAAATGAAGTTATTTAAATCGATGGAGTGCTGTTCTTCTGCATAATGACACATCTTTTTGACATATCCTATTCTAAACTTGCAAGTAAAAACTGCATTTACAAAACAAAACAAAATGACGTGGCAAGTAAGTGAATTCCCTCCATGCGGACTAACACGGACCCACCCCCCTCCCCCCACACAGAACACACCCCTGTAACCACAAGTGTAAATGAGTGATTCCAGTCAGAACAGACTACACACATTTTAGGGTCTCCAATGTCTTTGATTAACCCCTGATAAAACTTAGTGAGGGGTGTAATGGGGTGACAGAGAGGTGGAACAGCTCCCAGGAACCTCCACGCCAGAGGAGGTGGTGGTGACTGCTTATTGGGGCTGACAGATGCCTCTGGCGCGAAGGCTATTTAGATCACATGGAGGCAATCTTGAAATGTTTTTTCAGTACGCCTGTTTGCGTTAAGTTCTGAGATAAAAACATAAATCTTGTATTGGGATATTACATTGGCATTTTTATATATATTTTTTAATTATTATCTTATGGAAAACCCACAAATGCATACCATTTGCAAACAAATACGTAAAATACAAACTAATAAATAAAGAATAAAATAATAATGACAGCAATTGAATACAAAATAGTAACAATTGATTGCAGTATAAAAAGTGTCTAAAATCCTTTCGCTTACAAATATCCATGAAAATATAAACTAGCAAAAACAAACAGTTGTCTATTATAACACCCATGTGCGTGCTGCAGTTTCAGCATATTATTTCCCCCAAGTTTGTTTACAGGTCACGTGTTGAGTGCATTGTACTTGATGTCTGACTTGTAATCTTCCAAAGATCGTACACCACACAGATCTACCCTGGATCTGCCTGATGTCTGAGGGCTCCCACAGATCTTCCACATCAGTTGCCTATTCAATTAGAGCTTATTGCGGTAGATCTCTCACCACAAGGCCATGAGTTCCTTATCTGGTTGACGCCTTTCTTTCACCAGGCTATCTCTGCTTCGATTATGCACATAGAACTTACCCTGACGGGTCATCAGCTTCTGGGCTATCAAAAGAAACATCAAATCATTGTCAGACTGCGTGATGGCATCAAACTCTTAAGGGTGATGGCATCAAAGATTTAAAGCTGATGGCATCAAGAAATTAATGGTGATGACATCTTAGATTTTGAAACATACGCGTGACAATGCTGATATAGTTGGTTTTTTGTCGACTCGGTATGGTGTGTGTTATGTAGTTGAGTGCAGTTGTTTTATCTTGTCTTGTCGTGCGTCTGACGGGTGTCCGTGGTACAAAGGGTACAAAGGGTACACAAGGGTACAAAGCGTGACGATGGCAAGGAAAGTTGAGCGAATTGAGTCTGTTTACACAAAACACAGTGAAATTGGGACAGGGAACACTTTAATGTATTGGTGTAGAAATTAATCTGTCTTTAATTACATTTAACATATATTAATTTGTCATTAAGGGCTTCAAGTTCAATTAATTTTTCAGTTCACTTCAGTTGTCTACTGAAACACTAATGAAGGCTGCCATTGTCAGGGTTCTGTAGGCATGTTCCCACGGGGATAAAGTTGTAAAAAGGAAGAAGGAAATAGATCCCTGGTGAGAGAGGATGAGGGAGATGGAAGACTGAAGGGTGCAGGGAGCAGGGAGTGGGAGCCAGTCATTAGTCTACTTGCACATCTATTGTTGTACACAATGCTTGTGCTTGTAAAAACTTGTAGATACTTGTAAATCAATAAACAACCTTCCTTGGCTGATCATAAACTAATGACATATCCGTTGATCTCCCACTGTGAGGCTGGACAGTGGTTAATGCCCTACCCCTCCTCATGGGTCATCCAAACAGGGTTTAGAAGTCTTGCTGACCACTAACTATAACAGTCAGAGGCACATCGAAAGTCACACCTGTATGACCAGTGGTCAACGAATGAGGTTGTCCAATAAAACTCAGAGAATTCAGGTTAGTAATTCTTGGAAACACTGGTAAAAAGTAGTCATGCAATCTGATCATATTAGAGTTATTATATTACTTGTTCTTGTATACAATTCATATAGAAATGTTTGTTTTGTCCTACTGAACAAATCTAAGTTTTACCCACTATCTTCTATGTGACCTGATTGCGTCAATAATTCAAACTAGACCTGTGTAGAATAACAATATAATCTGAGTCTTAGGAAAGTAGGGTAGATAACTCAGGGTTTAGAATATGAGTTCATTGAGCCCTTTTAAAATGCACCTGTTGTCGTCTGTTGTTGTCTATTCCAGGGTATGTGAAATATCAGACACATAGTGTGTAACATGTTGTGAACTCGCTAACTGTAGAGGTGGAAAACTGAAGATAAACCTGAAGATAAACCTATTATCCAGAAAGCTATCTGGAGAATAATCTCATAAGTAATACAGTGCAACAGTAAAGATTCAAACTCTCAAAAGACAGCGAGACTCAGCCGTCACTAACCACTATATCCTCAGGAATCCCTGCAGCTTATCCTGTCCCCCAGTGAAGGACTGAAGGTCACATTGTTGTGTAGTCGTTTGTACATCCAAATATTGCCAGCCGGAACGGTCTAGATTGATCAGCCACTTTCCCAGTGGCAAAAACTCTCAGGTATGCTTTGGGATAAGTCAGGAAGCTTTGGGATAAGTCGGGAAGCAGCTGAATCCCTGACAGCCCAATGGGATGAGATCATGTGACAGCAGCCGTTCCAAGGCAGTTTCCTAATTCCGAGCACCATCTAGTGTCAATTGCAGTGGAGTGTAGCAGGGTGGGACGTAAGCGAACAAGTGGTGGTTTGTTTTTATTTAAAGCCGCCACAAATTAAGTGAAGTTGTCTGTCAAGCAACAGGTGTGTCAAGTAAGTCATGTGACATTCGATTAGCCTTTGACCCCATGCGGGTGGGTGTCTGTTCCACCCTCTGTGTGTCTTTGCCAACAGATCATCTGCCATTCTGTCCCTCTCCCAGCTACACTGTCTCCCACTGTTACTTGGTCCTCAGTTCCCTCTGCTGCCTTCTTCCCTTCCACCTTCTGTCTTTCACTTTCTCCTCATGCATTCCATACTAAGTCAGTTCTTATATGGCCCTCCATTCCTTGAAGATGCTCAAAGCACTTTGCACTCCAATACGTGGTGGACACATTCATTCCAACACCATCTCATTTTCTCTGGAAAGGATTCAGCCATTCAGCAATTAATACACAAAGTTATTCATTCACAAAAATCCACCATCATCTGTAGCTAAGTACTCATTCATAGAGTTGAGTGAACTAGAGCAAGGTTGAGTGAACAACTTCCCCAACAGCAGCACAGGATTTGAACCTGGATTCTCAATTGAGAGCCTGTTACTTCACCCACTGTGCCACTTTGCCCCACTCTCCATTCTCCTGCCCTGTCTGTCTCTGACAGTTCATAACGACCTTAACGTTCACATCTTTCTGACATCTTAATTCCCCCAGCCTCGTTCAACTCTCTTTGTACCTCACATATGACTTACACCAGCCAATTTCCTGTGGCGTCCTGTGGCATGTGATTTTATCCTGACTTACTAGTTGGTGTATGGATTTAACATCTCATAATTATATCCTACAAATAGCTTCGAGGGAATAAGATTGGTGAAGTGTAGGATTATATGTGGCTAGGTGGAGGAAGAGATACCCCAATACCTGTGGTATCAGTGGTATATGCCAGTAACTAAATCACAGTCAATCTAATGACATGTCAGGCATGTACATGATCTTAAGACATCCTACACAGTCTCCCCTTATGTGGGTGTGTTCATTTCCCATGCATCCTCATGCGTAATTTCACAACTTTTATAATCAACATTCTAAAAAATCGCAGATATTTGTGAAAAATCCCTCTTATAAATCGCGCCTTCTGACACCAGTTGCAAACATTTCAAGAATGTTCCTGCTGGAATACCTCCTTGCTGTCAGGAGCTGTAAAGATGTATGCTCGCGACTGAATACTCCTTTGTGTTGGCGTTAGAACGTGTGATAATACACCCCAGACAGGTAGTTTATAACCAGTTAATTATATCCCGTCTACGTCCTGGGTGTCAGAAATGAAGGGAGATGTCTGCTGGCTAGACAATTCCTCTGGTGGAGCCCACGCGACTATTTTCTGAAATGTTACACGCCACTTAAACATGTTGTTTTTCTGGCATTGTCAGTTGGTTAAACCAGACTGGGAAGAAAAAACGTTGAACTTGAAACTGCTTTGATTGTGGCAGTATGTAAAAAGTTTTCCAGAGATTATAACTTTGTTTGTGAATATGGTTCTGTTTACACCCGAGTGATGGTGAAGTGGTTCAGTTTTTATTATTTTACAAGTGTTTGGGCTGATCCAGCTATTGATAACTTAAGTGCCACAGAGAAGGGACACTGAGTGCATATGGAGGACTGTTGTTGTGCAGAGGAAAGGAGGCGGTTTGCACTGAAAGCTTCTCAGCAGCCATGTGACTAAGTAATTTAAAATTGGATTTCAATTTAATAATTTATTATAATTGCTCAGACTAGATAACTCAAACATTGGAAAACACCAATCTCTCCCTTCCCCTCTCTCACTCCCCCCCCCCTTGTCACAACTTACTCTGCCTTCTCCCCCTTTTTCCCACACATTCCCCTTTAACATTATCACAAATATTGTCTACCCAGCCAGTACTGATTTATGTCAATTAGTTGACCAGTTCTTGTAATTATATACCCAGACTGGGAGCGGTCAAGCTCTATGCCTTGGTCAAGCTCTGCCTACTGCCAGGGTTTGACCACTGACATTTATGTCCAGTTCCCAAACTATTATCGGCAACAAGAGACTGAAGTATGGATTTTGCTGTGGGTGGGTCAGTCTCAAATTAACATGTGCTTTCCTTGACCACTTGATCTCCGCAGACCACTTGACCATCTGGCCAGACACTTCCGCAGCAGGACACTGGCCAGTGGGTCAAGTGTCCAGTGCTTTACTAATAGTACGTGTCAAATTGATTAGCAGCTAATAAGACGGAAGTGTAAATGTCACCAAAAATTGCCATTGATTTATTGGAGGAATGTGATCTTGCAACACAATTTCACCTGCACGTGTCGGGATGTGATAGTGTTAAGAGGGTAGCTACCTTAACCTTTTAGGAATAGTTGATTGCTTTTTCACAGGTGAAACATAGTTGGACTCTTAGGACATTCTAGGTCAGTGGCTTCCTTCTCCACTGGCTGTGTTGTCTTCTTGATTTGCAAATGTGTTAAATTGATTGCAGGGCACAACCCCAGCTGACAAACCACAAATGGACAAAACACCAGCAGGCAAATCACCTACCGATGATTTTAGGTGTAAGAAGCAGGAGTGACTAGAGTTCTGTGCATATAACAAATAAAAATACATACATACATAAGCCTCTGTGCATATACAGCAATTGTTACCAACAAGTAATGTTATTGGACATTTCATAGTTTCTTATGGTTATTCAACAATACATCTTTTTAAATTTGATACATATCAAAGTATTGTGTGTTTGAAAAACATAGCTCAGATGTACACACACTAGTGTCACACACATTCAAGTTCTTTAAACTTTTACATTCACGAACACTTTATACAAATTGAACAATATATTTATTATACAAAATAAGCTTGTGCTGGAGAGAGATTGGTATATGTATGTTTATTTTTTAATTTCCAAACAACTGATGATAAATTATATGGAAGAAACCAATATCAATATCAAAATTATAAACAAAACATCCTTTTGCTGATTTTGTATGTCATTCTGTTCTAATCAAGCAACAAATTAAAGATGCATGTTAAAATACATGAATTATAGTGCTTCATAATTTGCAGCATTAAATCATATTAATGAAACTTTGGAGTGGGAGTCTAGCTAAGAAGAAATAGTGTTTTTTTATTTTAAATATATATTGCTACAGTTGTTGCGTCACCTGTGAGTAGAACAGTTGTCTTCTGGTAGCTTGGTCATTTGCTATGGATTATTCCGAAAGATTTTGGGTTATGTTGGGTAGTTTTTGTAATCATGGGTTGTTCAGCTACTAGCTACTAGCTACTAGCTACCAGCTACCAGCTACCAGCTACCAGTAGCTACCAGTAGCTACCAGTAGCTACCGGTAGCTACCAGTAGCTACCGGTAGCTACCGGTAGCTACCGGTAGCTACCGGTAGCTACCAGCTACCAGCTACCAGCTACCAGCTACCAGCTACCAGCTACCAGCTACTAGCTACCAGCTACTAGACAAGAGAAGTTTTGCAATTGTGTTAATTGTTCACTGGTATAACGCTATAGAGAACTCTTGTTCTCACAGTCAGTCTCCAGACAGTGTCACTGGTCCATCCTTGCCTTACCTGGTCAGTCTCCAAGGACCTCTTAGCTCTGGTCAGGGACCTGTTACATGGCTTCACTGGACAGTAGCTGACCACCCATGTCCCTGGGGACTAGATGGATTGTGTGGCCAGACTTCTGAGCTTGACCATCCCCTGGGATGACCACTGGGGTGTCAGACACCTGTTGATCTGATTGACAGAAGCCAGTTAATCCGGTCAGCTCTGTGGTGGCAGTGAGGTTAATACTCTTATCCTTAATTCCATCAGTGTTTCTATCTTTGTCCTATCTGTGATGTTAGACTGGGTAAAGGCCTAGTCATCCATTAGTGTAGTGTCAAAATAGGTTATGTGGGAAAATTAAGTAAACTATTGCTAATAGGTGTCATGGCCTAATATGCTCCAACATATCACACTATTTTTTATAATATATTTAAGTAATGTCATATGCAGTACATTCTGGTCTTTACAAATGTCCAGTCATTCCTCTATACATCTGTTCATCTATCTATTCTTTTAACCAGTTGTTCTGTTTTCTATTCTGTATCCACCAAATTAAATCAACAAATTATACAGAAAACAACAGGTCAAGAGAGTTGTTGAGATACTCCTAGAATATGTACACACTACACAGTGCGTAATAAATAATACAGTAATAAATGCACTGGTGTTTAAAATGTCACCCAGTGATTTAAATTGTTTCTGAAAAACAATTCATTACCCGTCTCATGTGTCAGGGGGTGTAAATACCCACAGGTAGAGCTGCCACAAACACACAAACATCGCGAACGTGAGCAGAAAGTAAATGGCATTCATTAGAATAATATTTATGTTGACAGTAGCAATAAAACAAACAGAGTGAATGAAGAGGTTAAGCAGGGTAATTTAAAGGTGATTTAGCACGTGTTGTTCTCAAAACAAACACCCCCTGTATACACTATACGCGCCGTGTCAGACTCTGACATGAGCGTGCCACGTGCTGATGCTGCTGGCTGTGCTATCTGGTAATGTCTATGAAATATTCATGTCAAAAGGCAGTCTGGCAATAAAATTAATAACATCAGTACGATAACGTCCGCTGAGCACAATGTCATGAGTGTCAAGCAGTAATGGCTGCCCTATGAGAGATATCATCCACAGTCACTTCGACCCATGTAGGTGGTCCAGTCTCCATTGTCCCAGAATTCCCAAACATTTGAACAAAGGGAGAGAACTGGTGGCCGTTGAAATGTTGCAGAGCGTAAATTGGTCTTGTATTGTGACCAGGACAATTACAGAACTTTCTTTGCTGAATTTAGTAAGAAATTGTAATGGTGCGTAATTGCGACCGTTTGTGGTGCACTGTCATTTTTGTGTAACAATTACTTTGCAATTGCTTTGAGCGTGCTTGATCGGTGATGTATGTGCCTACAGGCACTCTTTATTATTGAGTGCGGCTATCTGGGGATCTGGATAAGGTGTACTACGGTGGTCTCTAAGGTAGGTGGGCTGATGCTGCCACCCCCACACCACAGAATGGACTTGTCCAAGTGAAATTATCCTTGTCTAATGGTGGGGATGTCAGAGGTATTGTCATTGAGTTCCCACAAGGGATTAAGGTGGCAGCCAGGCTTCTGTGTCAGTGCATCTTTGGGGAGGGATTTCATCAAGATGCTCCCTGTTGTCTTTCAAGGGACCGTCCCCAAATGTCAAGTATTATGCGGTGAACTTTGTTTAATTGAGCAGACTTTGGCCGATCGCATACAGGCTGTATTAATGCTAACACAGTTTATGTGGACTTTGTCTTTTTTAACTGTAGGCATCTGCCTGTTAGCTTGCCTGCAAGAAAATGTTATTTTAATTTAACATTGAATATAAAAGGAGTAATCAATGTTCATACAAATTAACCATATAGGTTGGTAGTTAGATATAATAGAATATTTTTTATTATTTATCATATTGAGACACATAAATAATAGCATGTATTTCATTACGTCAAATCACAAACCTGTAACACTAATGTAAACTACACTATCAGTACTACTACCTCAGGACCTGTTCTTTGTTTCATAATTAATAACGATATGATAGTAAATAAATAATTATAAATGCTAACATTCACCCGTCCAGTGTAACACTGCATTGAACCCACTGAACTGACAGACTCTGTAGTTGTCCTTGTAGATTAGTCAGTCACTCCCCACAGAATGGAACTCCTGGGTGAAATAAGTGTGCCCTTTCTGCCCATGTTTCTTGTGGGAGTGGAATGCCTCTAGGTTTCCCAGCTGGTGTTCCCTTTGTCAACCTCCTTATTAATTTAATTAATCTGTCAGTTGTCAGAGTTACCAACCCACCACCCCCGCCAGACAAAGTGGACCAGTCCACCCCAGGTGTGTGTTGAGTTGAGTCTGTGACAGTGTGTTGCTTGGCCTGTTTCAGAGTGCAACTACACCATGGGACGTATGCAGTGAGTGAATGACCATTGCTCAGCGGAACTTTGGCCACCAAGCAGGGAGTGGTCCGAGACTGGCCACTATGTCCTGCTGGACGTTACTACTGCCACTGATCATCATACTTGGAGTGACCGCTGGACTTGATATAGGTAGGTGTCTCAGTTTGTCTTCATTCCATATAGCACTCACTTCATTTGGTTTGGTCCATTCCCAGATAGCCCTATTCCATTGGGAACTAGCCATTCCCAAGGGGACTAGGGATAGAGTGTTTCTGTTAAACCCTGGGGATATTGTTTTCATGTCTGCTGCCATAACGTGTGACAAATTCACTGTCTGTGCACACCATCACTTGGCAAAGGTCAATTAAAGTCTCCTTGTAAACTCACACCCAGTGAGTAATTTCAAGAGAGTAAATAGTGACTGACTTCAGTTAGATACATTTGATCTTAGTAATAACATGTATTCCCGAGTTAAGCTTATAGGCACAATCCTGGAGACTGTGAGCGGTGAAAGATAGCTTTCTGTTTCTAAATAAATTGTGAGTGTATTATTATGATTGGAAACTATTGGCATTTAATCTAAAAAATGAATATATAAAAATGCAGTCATCAAAATATTGAGCGCCGGACTGTCAATTGAGGGGACGGTGATTCAATCCCACCTACCGCCGTTTCGAAACTTAGGCAATTTAATTTACCTCACATTTGCCTGTGTCTTTCGGAAGAGACACTAAAAGCCGGTGGTCCCTTCTATCTGGTGTCTATGCCAGGGGAAGTAAAAGATCCCACACATGGGGTAAATGTGTAACCTGCAGTGGACTCAGCTAATTCTAGAGAAGAACTACTGCGTTAGCCCAAGTTTGGACTGTTTGGAGAAAACCACCGAAGAACTAAGAAATAAGAGGGCATATCGTGTGTGGTCAAAATGTAGCATGTTGCTACTAGAAACTTCCCTGTGTTGGAGGTAGGTGGTAGGTGAAGGCACCAGACCGTCTGGCACCTGGCAGGCACCAATCAACTCTATTGTTTGCCATTGTGTCCAGGCTGTCAATCAAGTCACTCATGTAATGTTATCCACCTCAAGACAACTCCAGCTCACCCACCAATCTTCCTGGCTGATCTTTACAATGGGCCACATTATGCACTGATTAGCGCCCTACCCCCAGGGGTTACAGATAGGGTAATACCCTGAATGCAAGTCCAAAATACTCCAGGATGAACATAGGGGCCTACTTTGTTTATCGTTCAATCTGTACTGAGAATGTGGATTTTGTTGTGAATGTGCAGATTTGAAATTGGTTATATGTCTAACTGGTCATGTGAATCTAGGTTTTTGCTGCACTGGTTTCATAACTTCACAAGTCAAATGTAATTTGTCTTGTCTTAGTATTTCCAGAATTATCAAATAGTATCCAGAATACAGTAAACATCAACATTTCTCTAAGATTACAAAACATTTTTAGACCGGGTGAAAAGAACTATAGTTCTAGTGAAGACTGCAGTAGATTATACTTTGTCGGGAAGAGTCATTACTAAGAATATAAATTTATTTTGTTATCACGAGTTACTGTCATGTGGTTGCATCAGACAGGAAGCAGGGGTATGAAACTATTTGGTTAATGCTGAATCATGACAGTGGTTTATTTCTTACTCATCCTGGAAACTGTTGAGACATCAAAGTTGTAAGAACGCTGCACAGATCCAGGTCTGAAGGAAATTGCCACAGAGTCCAGTTTTACCAGGAAAGAAGAGACGTCTTCAGAGTGACCAAGTGACTGGCTAATGTCATGTGGTCACGCCAGACAGGATGCTGATGTAAGAAGTTTGGTTAAGACTGATTCACAATAGTGATTTATCAGTCGTCATGTGAGATTATCTACTCATCCTAACAGGGCTTTATGCAGGACCAAATTATTGCCAGTCACACATGTTTTGGTGGACACATGGATGTTAACTGTTAAGCCAGTTTACAAACTTTAAAATGTGTTTAATGACCTAAAATGGACTACAAAGTACAAACACACATGTGACACTGTTCACTCATTACTGAGAATATCTATGGTTTTGGAAGACCTTTTTTTGCTCCATTTTTTACCCGTCCACCCATATTTCTACCCGTCCACAATGGTTTTTACCTGTCCAAATGACGGGTAGACGGGTCTCTGCATAAACCCTTGCATCCTTGTGAGTTTTGAGAAATAGAAAGTAAGTTGTGAAGAGAATGTATTTACAGGTGCGGTGGAATGTTTACTGGAAAGTGGAAACTCACAGGTTTTGAGGTTAAAAATGCAAACTGTCATAATCATGAGATGCTGTTATCATTGTCATGCAACCACGTCAGGCAGAGTGCTGTCATCATTGTCATGTGGCCACTTGAGACAGGTGCTGATGTAAGACATTGTATGATTAAGACATATAGTCATGACAGTGGTTTCTCATTTGGGATGAGACTTCTAAAGTAGTACAACTCTGTTGGAAACTGCTATAAATAATTTTTGTCAGGCGGATAGGAATCACCACCAAGAATACAACCATATGCTGCTGTCACGATTTATTGTCACATGGTCGCATCAGGAAGTTGATGCCACGACAGCGGTTTGCTATGTGACATTTTCAACTCATCGTGGAAACGTTTGAGAAATAGAAACCAATCATCAAAAAGGAAATGTTTTAATGGTTTTGGTTTAGAGTTGTTCATTGTGGTGAGCTGGCAGGCGTATTGCAGAATGGTCATACCAGGCAGTAGTTATATGACAGGGTAGCCAGGATGTGGTCATATAAGAAAGTGCTTAGTAACAGGATAACAAAAATAGGAATGTTATAACATTGATATGTGTCCTAAGTAACTTTGTTTAGGGATTAGCATGGATTATGGAATGGTCGTATTAGAGAGTTGGCCATGGTATAAAGGAACCAATCTTGTAATAGAGGGTTTTAGTAGGAAGGTGTGATTCCATCAAAAAATTGTTGACACTACCTATGCATGGGAATCTACACAAGTCTGGTCATGTCAAAGAGTGGTTTCAGTAGGAATGATCATTGGAAAAGATTATGGTTAGATTAGTTTTATATGGAGGACTAAATTTAAGACGTATTAATGCGAAGTGGTCACGTTTGAAAGGTGACAGTTCTATGTAGGAATATGCATGTAACAATGCCCACTGCACAGCAGTTGTGTGTGACAGTGTCATTGAATGTCCTCCACTGGTTTGTGTCTGTCAGCTTGTGCCAGTGCGGTTGGCGTACAAAGGTAGAGACAGACATCCAGTCTCCATGTGTCATCTGTCTCCTGTGTCATCCATGTCGGTCTCCGTGTCATCTGTCTCCTGTGTCATCGTCGACAATCATTGACACACCTTTACGACACACCTGGGAGTTATCATATCGTTTGTAGCGGCAGATATCACAGGTGTCGCAGGCCTGGTGCCTCCTGACATGTGACATTACATGTCTGACCGTCCTCCCAGACATGTCCTCAATAAAGACACCGTGTTGGTCGTAAAACGTTACACGTGTACCTGGCACCTGTGTAGTAAATTTACAAATCACTGGCGCCTGTTTTATTGTTCCAGTTTCACCTTAATGTCACTGAGTGTTTGCTCAGTAATGGATTGAATAAACAACATGCTGTTTAACCGGTATAAATTATTTGCGGAACAGAGGTTGCAGTTTGTCGGCGTGTCACTGTGGAAAATTTATGTCCACCGACAGGTCGTATGTGAGATTTAATAACAGGTATCAGAGGGCGTTTTGTCGGTGTGAACACTAAGCTGGAAGTGGGATTGAAATGAGCAACCTGATGAAACCACAATGTTTACAGTGACCCCAGTGCCGGACACAGTCCTATTGGTGGACCGTCCTATTGACATGTCTGTTGAACTCAGCATGGTGCAGGTTTTATAGATAAGGCACCAGCAATAAAGTAGTGACCTTTATTCAAGTCTACTCTGTAATAATGAGTCTTTGAAGACCAAAGCATATCAAACGAGTGATGTCAGGGGATAATACTAAACCTGTAATATACTATGGAAGGTGATTTACTCTGTGATATACCCGGGTAGTTATTATGAATGGCTTCCTCTCAGCCTAGCGAAAGATAAGTATGTACACAAATAATAATAATTATGAGATAACTGCTTTTGCACATATATCCTCGGAAACCAAGATCAAAGGCATACAAAAACAAAGCAGTTGGTAAATATGGTTTACCAATAAATGCATCAGATATGAATGATTTTGTCAGTGGGTGTAAATTTCTATGTAAATGTTTCACTTTGATCAATGTCAACCAATTTTTCTGGTCTGTAATATCATTGAAAAAGAAATGTTGGTGCTTTGAGTAGACGTATATAATTATGTAAGCGGTGTGGCTTTTCAAAGATGTTGTTTATTTGTGAAACTTTCAAGCAGGGTCATTATTTATTATGATAGACCAAGTTAGTAATCATTTTATTTATACAGTAAAATTCAAAGTAAAACTACACTTAGCAGTGAATGAAATCCACTAAGCTAATAATATATTGGTAAAACTTAAATAATAGTACATTGGCCTACATAACTTGGTTATGTTTATAATCTATTTAAATATAAATTGTAAAGATAAATTAAATACAACTAAAACTTACATGAAACGTACTGTCACTTTGTTGTACATACATATCGAGATTACAACGATTTACAACTGTCACATGAGCGTAAAATGATAAACACAGTAAAAGGTAATCAGTCAGTGACTTCCCTCCAGCCATGCGTGAAGTTGCAGACATTTGTGATTAATGAGTCGGAATTTTGGTATTTCTGAGCCAGAAATAAATGAGATTAGCAGGAGCAGTTGTCCCCCATCCTCTGTGTGTTTGATGTGGTTGAGAGAGCAGGAGGTTGTCTCACATGGCCAGACTTCATGACGTCCTTCCACAGCTCTCCGTTCTGTCATGTCAACATGCAATGTAAACCCACTGGCAGTATAGCGCTTACATTTTTCCGGCATTATAAACGTTCCGATTGACATTTCTGCGCATGCGCGATATATGTAAAATCATCAATGTGCAGCGAAACGACAAAGCATTTATGGTATAAATACTATGGGTTGTTCATTAAGATGTATATAACCTCTCAGCAAAGTTATTTGTCGCAAATTAACACAAGGCAAACAAGTTTTGAGGCATATTTTGATAGCAAGCACAAATCACGTGACTGTAATGCACTATAATCCGCGACTGTGAATTAAACTAACGTAATATATTAATGTATTGAATGATATTTTAAGCAACTCTTCACAGTAATCATCACAGGAGAGTTAACGAACAGTTCATGGCATTTATACCAAAAATGCTTTGTTGTTTCGCTGCCCATTGATGATTTTACATTTATCGCGAATGCACAGAAACGTCAATTTATAACAACTCGAAAAATATAAGCGCGACAGAGTATTTAGTGGGGCCTTTGGGCCGTTGCTCCTTTTGACATTAGAAATATATTTTTAATAAATGGTCACTACATTGGAAACTGATCATGCTTCTATCTGTTCAAACATTCTCCCCTCCTCCCTCTGACATCATACAGAGATGATTGGCTAAAGCGGGCTAATTATGTTAATCTTGCCACAACAAAGGCCAGCCATCTGTTTGATCTTACCCATGGATTATTAAGTGTGTGTAGTGTTAGTAATCACAATTAGCTGTGAGGTATTATCATAAGACTCCTGCATCAAAGGTCTCGGCTAGTTAAACTTCAGCAGGATTATCCTGCTAATGAATTCACATTTTCTGTCCTTGTGTACCGGGGAGTGCCATTGACGGTGTCTGTAGCATTTGTGAGGGTCATTAGGAACATAGCAGACGGCCTCTTAATCTGTCTGTATAATAATGCAATTTGAAAGTAACACAGCACAGGTAGATGTTTTGAGGTGTGCTGGTAGACTCAGTGAACTGTCTGGCTCAGTGTTGTTATTGCAACTTATAAACTGAACTTGCTCACTCATGTCAGAAATTCAGGTCGTACCTTCCTATAAGTATCAAACCATCTGTCTCCTGAAGCTTCTATCTGTGCTTGTTGAATTTGTTTAATGTTGCCGACTTCTTCCTATAGAAAGACTAATATAATCAGATGTTCGGCATTCAGCAACACAAGGCATTAATTGCAGAGTGCCTTCCCAAAGAAGTTGAGACAGAGTTTGATTGACCAGGTCTATCAGAGAGTGAAGTGTAAAGCACTTTGGGCAATCCTGAGGATTTGGATACTGCACTGTATAAGAACTTACCTTCAACTTTTCTCTGGAATAATAATTTTTTTGCAATGCCAGGTAAATCTCGACCTCTTCTGCCAAGATTTCATCCCATGTCTGCCACTGTCTTCTGTAAATGGTTGCAGTACTTAGTCAAACATTGCTGCTACTAATGCTGATTGCAATTCCATTTCATTCTTGCGCAACATCGAACTAGTTTTTATTGTTGTATTTGTCATTGTCGTCGATTCACATCATCAAGCGCATCAAGATTCCACTATTGCCGTGAATAGTTCCTGCTTAATTTTGCGTGGGAGCGTTAAGTTGGTTGACTGTTCTTACTTAAAACCACATCCTTCCTGAGTGAAAAGGTTCATCAGACTGGGTGGTTGGTTGACATAAAGGAACATGCTTCAGAGGACACAGAGCTGATGCCAAGGAACCAGCAACAAAGAAATCACACAACAGAAACTACAGAAAAACATTGGAAAATGAGATACACAAATCAGCCATTGCAGACACAGCAAACGTATAATAGTAGACCGGGATAGGGCTAAATATATAGGCTGGGAATCAGTCTGGATGACAAGAGCCATAATTGAAATGATCTGAATTCGAAAAATAAAGGACAACATGATTAGAGTTGAAGGCCGATACTAACTATCACATATACTCAACGATCTCCTAAGGTCACCCAACACACCAGATTGACTATGTGTAAGTTGAATGACTACCAAGACTCCATCTAGTGGTAGTTGTCTGAGGAAGACTGCTAAAAACATCTGAAATGTCATGAAGGAAAGGTAAATTGACAGTGAAATGAGTAAAGAATCACTCACTTCATTCTGCCCTTGCTGTCCTGCCAGCACCAGTCACCAGTTGAATCCTCGCTCTCAGTGACAAGTAATATATGACTAATGATAATAACAACAATTGTTTTTAGAATACATTTTACTGTCATTCTTCATACACGTGCTATTACAAACATTGAACCAACCACTCTCGCCTAATTAAACTATAACCAAAACCAGTCATGAATCAGATGAAACTTTCTATTTGCATCATGTAATTTTCCCCGTCACTTGTCTAAAATTTGCACCAGACATTTTCACAACCCTGTCTCTCTGGTAGTAGGCAAACATGGTCATAAAGGCTATCTCATTAAGGTGCTAAAATTGATCCCTTTGCATCCATGCCTGCCATAAAGCTACTGCCATGGCTGCTATTGTCAGCAGCATTTGCATATCATTGTATTTTTATTGATTATACTTAGCTAAATATAACAAGATTAGCACAAATTTGTGAAAAACTGGCCAGTGGTTGTATTACCTATCTATTGTAAAGAAATTGTGATCACATAAGAGACATTTGTGATCACATAGACACATTTGTGATCACATAAGACACATTAGTGTGTTATGTACATATCATATCACTTTGTTAAAGTATATATGTCCATTATTGAACCAAATTTTATTGTTGTGTTTTTAAAATGCCGTAAATTCAGGCAAGATCAAAGTAGACAGATAAATTACAACTGATTGGTTAAAACGGTGACAAGTTGTCAAATTGTTCCTGCAGTGGTAACATGAACAGGAAAAATATGGGTAGAAGTAAAAAGTGATGTGTTATATTCGATTATTTAATTGCATTGTAGCGTTCAGATTAATGGCGTCTAGTCTTTGGACTGGAAGCAGGAGTGGGATCTCCATTTGTAACTGAATTAATCTGACATGGATCAAAGACCAGACCCAGCTTATCTGCCATCCCAGTGTAGCATATGAAATGTTTTCCCCTGCCAGTTATGGCTGGGTCTAGCTTCTGTGGATGCAGATAAACTGTGACGTGTTGAAATCGCATACTCATTTGACTGCGACAAAAACTTTCTGTCCTCTACGGTGAATTATACAAATGGTTTGTCTCACGCATGGTAATTGTGTGTTTGTCAAAAACATGTGATTTAGTGGAGGGGAGGTTTTTCTCAATTGTTCGATTGAATGGCGGATCGTTTTGGAAATGTGTGACTGTCACCACGCAGGCCTCAAGGGACACTGATGGCTAAATTTGGCCACTGTAATAATGCAGGCTGCCTATAGATGGCAGCACAGTAGTCACAAGCTAATTCAAGATCTGTTTCTGCTAGATAGAAGTTGCCTGTTCTATATGGGCATTCATTATCCTGTAAGGCATTTAATTAAATGTTTAGTTGTTTTTCTTTATAGGAAGTTCCTGTTTAATGTGTGAATGTGTGAAATTGTTTCCTTTATGTTTAAAATATACATAACATTATTGTTAGGTTTTTGTCTTAAGTTGATAAATCTGGTCTCATTCCCTCCAATTTATTTGCTTTCTTCCGTGTTATGTACAACGTCAAAACTCCAATTTAGTTGAGATGCCACCGCAACATTTCATCATCGGGCAAGAAGAGAAATGTTGACATAAATACTGTAGTGTTTGAACTCAGAGGAAAGGAAAAAGATCTCCGAACATGGTTCATGCATTGACATTATGAATATATATTCTTCTGGAAAGGAGGAAAATGCTGATTTATCACATGGATGTAGCAAACAATCATGAATGAAACAATCATAAACATTAACAATACTTAACAATTCACCAGAACAAACACACTTGACGTTAGTCTGAATTACATGACACAAAGATCACATTATTTTCTGTATTTCATTTACTCGTTGACATTTAGTTACAAGACAAAGATCAAGTTATCTTCTGTATTCAATTTACTCCTGAAGTGTGGCTCACTTTGGCCTTCATCTGACAGCTCTTATGTGTGGCCACTGATGTTCTGGGTGTAATCTTCAAATGGTCAGCTAATGGTCAGTTCATCAACATGGACCTTAATGAGAGGGGCTGAACTAGATGACCACCTGATTTATTGTTACTTTGAAGACCTCTGGCAATATAGCCATGGACACCACCATAAAGAACCCATCATCTCTGTATACCAGAGAGACCACATCTGTGCAGTCCAGCACACAATACAACGCTGCTGATTGATTGGTCGAAATAAATTACACGAAATCTCATCCAACTGAGAGGTGTCCTGGTTATTGATATGGACAGAAGGTTTGTTCAGATAGAAGTAGAAGTTGGTCAGGTAACGTTCCAAGCTGGGTCAAAACATGGTTTGACTGATGTGGCATTTTCACCTCACTTGGGGTAACATGAAGGTTAACTATTCCAAGCTGGACAGTGATTCACCCAGTTAAAGGTATATTTCAAAATCAGTTGAGGAAGTAAATATTTTAATCAATAGAACAGGTATTTTTTAGTAAAATAAAAACATTCCATCAACATGTGTCACTTTTTATTGATTTCAAAACCAAATTTGTTGCTATTGATCAACTTCCAAAATGGCGGTGCCAGATGTCCACGGTCAACAAATTTCACAAAAAGCACATTTAATTGGTTGCTATGGCAACCGGGGCGATTTTCAATACATGTATCATGCATGGTCCACCAGAAGGGATGCTAGACCACCGCCACTGGTTCATGAAGACGTATTGATGCAATTTGCAGTTTTTTTTGTAATTGATGGAAAGCCAGTGTAGCGGGCCGGACAGCCAAATTGCCATCTGTACCAGGGGCATTTAACGAACAATATTGACTCCACAAAGGCTTTGTGGTTCTTTGATCTCCACTTCATTGACAACTGAGGCTGGTACTAGTCATGTGACCTGGTCATGTGACCTGATGATGGTGTTTAATTGACAGTTAGAAAACAACATGTTATCTGTGTCCTGTGTGGGGAGGCAGGCCTGGGAAGATCCACCCAGTGGAGGGAATGGGAGCCTCCCAAGACTTCCCTCTCCCATCATATGCACCGTTGTCCTGTCACTCAGAGAATTGTAGAATATCTACTGTGGAACCTGACTAATAAGGTTACCCTTTGAGATTGGACACGAGTGACCTGATTAGAGAGGTGATGCTATTAACAGGATACATTTAATGTACTTTAATACTGTATATGGGACAGCCCCAGGGTGACCTTAATTGTGGGGTGGCTGTAATTACAAATTGTTATTTAGTAGTTGGCTGTCTTTGCAGTTTTGTTGCTATCTATTTCATATCAATAATGACCACAGGAGACTAATGTATAACTTTACCTGTCATATTGTGTAATGATGAAATGTTACTACAGCATTTCTGTTCATCAATCATGTTTCTGTCAGCAGATGTGACTCTGATGCTTTCATGTGTATAAATAATTAGTGAACTGACAAATTGATAAGCAGCATTTACGCAGGTCTGTGGCAGATAAAAGGTCATTTACTTTCATTACCCCACAAATCTTGCTGCAGTCTGTATGCGTGTGTGTATACGACAATGTGAGATCAAAAGGCATCGCACCAAATGCCAACTGACATGTGCTTTGTACTGTTTACCCCCTGTCTTGGATGTAATCTTACTAGGCCTGGTTTACAGGGTTGTACCCTCACCCCTCTGCTGGGGCCTCTGGGAAAGTTTCATTCAGACTGCGAGAGTAAATCTAAAGTGACAAATGTGCCTGGACTGGCCCTGCCCCCACGTCTGATGCTGTGACTTGATTCTAGGCTGATTAGATGTGTTACTGAGAGAGTTGTAAGTTCCTGGAGCTAGTTCACACAGACACACAGAGGCTGATACAACTAACATGCATCCCATTGATGGACTGCTAGATGGTCTTGTCACTTGAAACTCCCACATTCCTATGAGAAAAAGAGAGGGGAGAAGGTACTCGGCGGGTCAGGAGGAGGGAGAGGGAGAGGGAGAGGGAGAGGGAGAGGGAGAGGGAGAGGGAGAGGGAGAGGGAGAGGGAGAGGGAGAGGGAGAGGGAGAGGGAGAGGGAGGGGGGGAGGGGGAGAGGGAGGGGAGGGAGAGGGAGAGGGAGAGGGAGAGGGAGAGGGAGGGATAGCCAGGGGAGATGAAGTGTGGGAGGGAAGGGGTGAGAGACATACTGACACACAGACAGAGCGATATGGAAGTATGAGAAGGGGGAGAGGGGGAGGGGTACAGGGACAGGACAGGGAAAGGAGAGAGAAAGGAGAAACAGGGATGAGCAAGGAGATGAGTGGGGTAGAGTGGAGAATTAAACATTGTTGTATTTATTATTGAAAATACGTGAATACCGCATCAGCTAGAATATATTTCAATCTAACTTTGCGAGAAATCATTCATTTGCAGATATTAGCACTTCTAAATTCAGTCAATCCTTGTGCAGTTGAAATGAATATACCTTTCCTATATAGCTCCCTCTGACATGTTCTGGTATGTAACCTTAGTAATCGATTTAGACCTCCCGGAATGGGTGCTGCCTGCCTGGTTTGTGGCTCACTTGAGATGGTGTTTTCGCTGACAAATTGTGGTATTTCTGGGCAGACTCTGAGTGCAGTGATCCCTGATCTATGGACCTGGTCTTCCCTGGGGGAAGGCAGGGAGGTGATTGGGAGGAAACCACCTCTTGTCAAACCCACCTTGGTCACCTGTTGTTGTGTCTCAGGCTGTCTCCTGTGGGGGGAGGCAGGCCCCGGGAAGATCCACCCAGTGGAGGGAATGGGAGCCTCCGAAGACTTCCCTCTCCCATCATATGCACCATTGTCCTGTCACTCAGAGAATTGTAGAATATCTACAGTGGAACCTGGCTAATAAGGTCACCCTTTGAGACTGGACAATGGTGACCTGATTAGAGAGGTGACACTATTAACAGGATTAATTTCATGTACTTTATTACTGTGTATGGGACTGTCCCAGGGTGGCCTTAATTGTGAGGTGGCTGGATTTCCAAGGTGACCTTATTAGCGAGGTGACCCAATTAACAGGATTAATTTCATGTACTTTATTACTGTATGTGGGACTGTCCCAGGGTGCCCTTAATTCTGAGGTGGCTGTATTTCCAAGAGGAAATACAGGGTTCAACAAGCAAAGTTGAACCCTATATTTATGCTTCTAAAGAAAATGTATTTATAAACTATTTCTCCCATTCTGAAGCTTTGCCAACATATTTCATCCGCAGTTGTAGAGAAAAGATGTTTGTGCTGCCAGGCGTAAGTCATGGGTGGGACTCTTTGTGTTCAGGACATTCCTGCACATGTAGATAAATGTCCAGAACTGACAAACTGGTACAGATTATGTCGAAACGTTTGATCGATACATCCATCAGGACATGTGTGTGATGTCCCAAGAAAACGTTGTGACATTGCACTGACCATTTTTTTTGTCACAGGCAACTGTTACTTGACTGTCACCTGTCACACAACTTGGCATTGACAAATGTCCAGTTGTCTGGCTGGCTGAAGGTAAAGGGCGGTTGTCGTTTATTTTTGTCGTGTCATAAACAATATATATTTTGACTACCCAACATTTGAATGTAACAGTTATGTCTTCAAACATTGCCTTGTATTTATTCAGTTGTACTCAGGTAAATTATACTGTGATTTTCTTGTGTGACTTTATTTCCACTGACAAACAAAGTAGCAAATCTGCGAGTATGTTCCAGTCATGAGCGAGTTGTTTCGACCGACCGACCGACCGACTGGCGGGAAATGTTGCTGACCCAGGCAGAGGGAATGGTTTATGGCTGAACCTGCACAAAAGGGAAGCCTCAATAAATCTGTCACCGAGAACCACCCATGGTGGATAAAAATAAAGGATTTTCACCCCCCCATTGAAAAGTGTTAGATTGATTCTGTAATCCTGTTTAAGGGGTCATTTATTTTTTACATAAATTGCTTCTTTTTTTATCAGTCGGTGCATTTTTAACAGTTGTATCCATAATGTTATTGACTGACCATCATGCAATAGAAAGGAGATTATTTTTAATATACAGGTCCTGTATCCACCATGTTGACAAAAATAGTCACTATTATGTGGATTTTGGCACATCTGATAAGCTGTATATGTATATTTACAAATGCAATTTAATGATCGTGTTATGTAGAAAACAACCACTGAGCAGTAGAGAAACATGCAGTTATCAACATAGACATGCAGTGTGATAATACAAGAAACGTTTTACATACACTTAAGAGACGTCCAATTTGTGCCAACCAGTGTGAGTTGGTTGAGCCGCCCGTTTGAGCAAACACTGCACGTCTGAGCAATCAAAAGAATAGCGGCACAAGAACTCACAAGAGACGACTAAAAGTGACAGGCGGTTTGCTTTAGGAGGCTGTTAATCTCTCAAATAATACCGTCTGTCTACAGCGGAATGCAAACAAGGGATTGGAAAGAGAGGCTAAGGCCAACAGAGGAAGGCGGTTATAACCAGACCACTTGGTTATATTTGACAAACACATCAGTCCTCTTTATCAAATACTTGTGAGACATATACTCAGAGTCAGTAGGATTATACTCTGACAATTGTGTGAAGATTGTAGACATATTTAGTTGAAAAGGCTTTGCCATGAAAAAGTACCCGTGTGAGACAGTAGAAATATACTTTCAGAAAACAATCTTGTCTGTGTAATTTCAGATGTTAGGAAAAAACTTGATATTCTTTATTTTAGTAATGACTACAAAAATCTAGTTCATTTTTTTAAATTTGTTTAGTTAATTTTGGTAAAAGCAAGTAATGTTTATCTGTTATAGCACTGGTTAAAATTTGGTATGACAGAAAAGACATGTGCCTGATATGCATACCATTTTTGGCATTACATTATGCCTATTTCCAACTTGTTATATATGTATTCATTGTTCTTTATTCCAACATCAAAAACAAGCTATGGCCACTATTAAGTATTAAGTATCCCCATAATACATAAATGTAATTAGTTTAGCAAATGTGTGCAGTCTTTTATTGAACCAACTGCATCTTTATAGGTTATCTAAGATGCACTAAGATCATCAGAGGGAGTTTTAAGATGTATCTACAGAGATTGTTGAACTGGGTGGCCTTTGTGGTGATGACGGAGTAAATGTCAGTGTCCAGTAATAAACGGCCAAACAAACACACAAGTTTGACAGCCTAGCACTCACACACCTGTCTCAGTCTCAGCCACTTAACATCAGCTGCCAATTAATTAATTACAACACAGGCTTATCTGCAGCAGGCCACTGGGTCAGAGATATATGACCTTTTGGGTTCTATTTCTAATTTGCCCTGTGATCATTTCATAAGTAGGTGGAGAAGAGATGTAACTGAGAGGCTATGCAAGTAATTTTAAGACAAGTAATACAGTAAGGAAGCTCCATTCATTTGTGTGAAAAAATGAAAGCTTTTTTGCAGTTTTGTAATAACTATCTTTTTGTTTACTGTATTGGGAATAGATGCATTTAGTGCCTTTTTTGTACAAAGACTGGCTAAGATAATCCTGTCTAGTGTATCTAAATATTATTGGAATTGTTATAGTCATAAGCCCACTTAAACCCCTTAGTTATTATAGTTGTTACCGGTACCCTGATATACATGGCCTGTAGTATGTTTATTTCATTTATGAGAGATATGGTAGATATGGTAATGTAGTAATTAGCATATTTGCCTTGCATATCAGACTTCAGGGTTCAAATTGGAAGCCCCAGTGCGACACATTCACCAGAGTGTCACAGAGATAGTTTCTTCAGTGGTGATATGGTGGGTTTTATACATTTTGAAAACAATTCTGTTTTATGATGGATTTTCCTTATGAGTTATGACCCTATTGTCTTGTGAAATGGCCCATAGAGCCATGAAGTACAGGTGCATTCGGTGTAAAAACCTAATTTTCAGTGTCACAAACTATGCACTTGGATTAATGTCAATCTCATTAATTGGGATGTTTAAGGATCACTGAGGATGCCAGCTGTCCTTGCAAGGCCACCACAGAAAGGTCACATCAGGGAGGTTAATTAAAAAACTGACTAGTTGAATGAACTGTCTCAATTCCAGCTGATTCCTGTGGTGATATTTACAGAAAGAATAGTGATAGAAACAGCCAGGGCTAATTATACAGAATAGTTGCAGTGATGTAGAATTGTTTTATAAATACATGTACTTACAGCATGTTTTATGTAATCATGTTTACCAGATGCTGTAATTTGTGGCTCTGATAAATCGTGGTTCTGATAAATAAGTAAAATCACAGAACATTCAGTAATTGTAAGAACTGTATTTCAGACACAAAGTGTCTACCAGGAACATGAGCAAGTCTTGTGTATTGATGTAGCAGAGTTTGTCCCTTCCCTAGAAGATTACACAGTTTGTTGATTCCTACTGTCAAAGCAAATCCACAAATGGAGAATGACTACAGGAGACTGCTTTTATCTCCAGAATCACACAGATAGCCAGGTTCAAAATACGAAGCTGTCAATGCAGATGTTTACAGAGATAATCCTCCCAGTGCTGGGGCCTGTATTGATGTTTACAAAGATAATCCTCTAAGTCTTGATCTTGTTAAGGGCTAAATGGAGATGTTGTACTACAAATAAACGTTATCACCGCCCATTCAATATAAAATAGCTCAGTGGACTAACCTGTGTTTGACCTTTGACATATCTTTGTTCATTGAGTAGGCTTAACTGTTCATCAGGATTGTTTTGTTCATTGATTAACTTTTTACTAGTATGACTTCATTCACCTTAGTATATGAGGTAATGTTTCACCAGCATTGTGCTGTGAAGTCATACTCACAAGGGGGTCTAAATTCCTCCCGTGTTCCCTAAACCAAACTGTAGGTATTTCATCTGTCTCCTGCCCTCTTGAGTTATAGCTGTGACATTGTCTCTGTCTATTCCTGTCTCTCTCCAGATACATAGAAACCGCCTAGAAACTGCCAGGAAATTGGCCGGTAGCCTCAGTGGCTGCTGGCCAGGTGCACTTGTTAAAGATCCTAGAAATGTTAATGGCTGTGTATCTTTCATCTGTCCTGGACTCCCAGGGAATGCCAGGCAGGGGGCAGATGGAGGGAAGTGGCCAGAGCCACAGGGAAACTGGGCTAGACATCTTGTCCCAATCTGGGTCTTGATGAATGTCCAAGGCGTTCACCTATCAACATTCACCGGTCATCTATCGTCCACCAGACTTATGTGTTGGTCTAACTTGACGTCTCTATCTGGCTGGACATCCTGTAGTTGGGTCAGCTGTTGGCTTGACCAGTCTGTGTCCATTTGTCTGACTTGCATGTCAATTCAACTCATGGGACAGCTAAATTATTATAACCATTTATCACCAGCTTTTAGCTGCCCATAGAACAAAATGCAAATGGATTATTTCCTATAAAAGCTAACACACAGAGGGACTGGAACCAAAGAGGTACCCCACTGATGTCATCACTCAAATTGTCCCTATTTTTCCTTATTTCTCCCAACTAATATCTATGTTAACCACTCTAATTAACTACCTTTGTTTTTCAAATACATCACCAGCTGTTAGATCAGATGTCAGTAGCTTAAGAAAATGAATAAACATAAAATATGTTATATGGTCTGTGGAGCCTAGGACGAGATGCTCCTAAACTGCCCCCCCCCACCCTCCCCCAAAGTTAACATATCAAGAAATGCTATTTTTGGAAGTGCATCATCAGTTGACACATTCAATGACCACCTCACTTGACCACTTCAGATATGGACCAAATCACTGACCAATACATACCCCACCCTGGTCAGCGGTTACTCGTAGTTGATTGATTTGTTGTTGACTTCTTACAAAATTGCAATCCTGAAAGATTGACACTCCTATTCCTTGCTATGTCCAGTCAGTGATGTAGACAGATATGTTTCTAAGAATGTACATCACGTTCTGTCGCTGGATGAGGTTAGTTTACGACCGATCGTTACATAGCTATGCAAACACTTACATTTAAGGCACAGTTAAACGTGTGGAACTTTCTCGAGTGCATATAACGTCAGCGTGTTGATGGCGCTTGCATAAAACCTACATAAGACGGTTGTGTAAAGGGCTGCATTGCACGCTGCGGAATCGGCATTGGGGCAATTTGGCGGCGCCTGGCTATAAACAGGGACATGAAACGGACATTTGAACATGCCATAAGAATGTGTGGACAGTTGTGATGGCGTCCATTTAATTGCGGGCCTGGCGATATAGTTTTGTGGGTCTACAAAGACGGTGTCTGCTGCCGTGAACAGAAGTGTTGAGTGGCAGCTTAATAACATAATAGCACAGTTTGGTCAAGGATGTGTACTTTGTAGGGCTACTCTACCATAAAGTACAGAGTAGTTTACTGCTGGGTAACGCACTTAAGGGTATCAGATATATAGTGCGGATGAACAATGATGCAACTAATCGAGTACTGCTTTATTTCTGCTATGATGCTAAGTGTCAATTAAAAGTTTGTCTTTACGTAGTTATGTTCACACATTGCCATGATCGTAATAATTCTCTACATTTATATGTGAGCATAGGAAAGTTGCCCAATAGATAAATGAAAAAGTGGATACTTGCTCAGTGACAAAAAATCTTAAATGTAATAAATAAAAGTCCCTTTTAGACAATAATAACCACACCTCAGATATGCGTATGTTCCTATGCCTTTCTTCCCCGTTATGCATATTAACCATTTGTTGGCCACTGAGAATCCACTGGCTAACTGTAATTTTTCTCACAATTCTAGGTACATGTGTAAATATATTTTCATGACAGTGCACCTGTAAATGGTGGAAAAATACAAATTAGATTTGCCTCATGTGCAGTCTTGTACAATGGTGATGTTTTGTGTTACAGAAAAATGTCAGGATGCCCTGGGCATGCAGACAGGAGAGATACCAGATGAAGCCATCACTGCCAGCTCATCATTCGACCTCGAACTAGGACCTGCCAGTGCCAGGTAAGTCCGTCCGTCCGTCCGTCCGTCCGTCCGTCCGTCCGTCCGTCCGTCCGTCCGTCCGTCCGTCCGTCCGTCCGTCCGTCCGTCCGTCCGTCCGTCCGTCCGTCCGTCCGTCTATCCATCCATTCTATCTGTTAATTTGTGTTATTCTGTTAAATATATTGGCCCACTACTGGCCACCATCTTCACCTAGACAGATCTACATTCCATGTGATAGACCACTCACATATGTCTCTATCACATCACATGACCCTGCTGAAACTGTCACCCTTGTATGTGGTGACATACTGGTGACTACAACTACTACCTGCAGGCTGTAGTCACCACGTCTCTCTTCCTTTTTCTCCACAAAACCCACAACCCAGTTTACACCCCTCTGGGTCATCAGGAATCCACCTCCACTCTCACCCACCAACAGGACAACCCTGGCTGATAGCTTGGTGCCAACATATTAGATCAGTGTAAGATTGATTAGCCTTCCAAGACACAGCCACTAAGTTGTACCATTAAATATGTATGCCCCGAGATTTCACTGATTTGACGACAGTGATTTCACGTCTCTCTCCCACAACATCTGAGTAGCTTTTAACGGAGGCTTCACAAGAAGAGTGTGTTAAAAATTAATCTGTCGCCTAAGTGTTGGCAGAACAACTGAGGATTGAAGAAAATTCACGATCAAACCAATCTGTGGAACACTGATTAACTATTGTGTTAAAACATTCATAGGATACACTTGCCAATTATTTTCACTTTAAAGGTCAAACCAATTTTTAGCTTCTCTAATTTCCTGAAAAATAACCAATCTAGTGCCTTCTACTAGTATGCTAGGTTTCATGTTATAATTACATTTATTATGAGTTTGCTTTGAAATCAATGGATTAAATATTTGTGCTAGGTCTGGTAAAAATTGTCCAATTATAAATGCTTGTTGCTTTGAATATTGCTTTAATTATCAAGACAATACAACTATTTGATCATCAACCAGTTTTACTTGCAATGGGATAAACCAGTTGATGAAAAATACCATGTTAGTGACACTATGAAACACTTGCTCAGCAGTGTATCTAAATAACTTGAATACAACTCATCATCCAGTGAATAAAATACATTATTTCACACCTGCCAATGTCGCTGTCCTACACGTGGCCATTTTCTAAAATTAATTACTGTATTTTGTGAAGTAATGAAATTTCTAGTGGGACATTTCCCCCAAAGCTGTCAGGTTGCGTTAATTAGCATTCTATTGCATGCAGGGCATAAGTTAATTTGACTGTCTGTGCGTGTCACAGAAACGTGTTATTGTCAGAAAACATCTGTTTGATTTAGTTAATGATCTCAGAGTGGGAAGTTAATTTAATCACACAGCACAGCAGATGACTCTAAGACACAGCAGGAAGTCTGTTGCATGGTGGGAATTTTTTTCTCAGTTCATTCACATTACTGTGGCTGACATGTTTTTTGATGTAATCCACAGTAAAGTTAGAGATAACCAGTTTTGAATTCACTACAAGTTACACATTATATGTTTTACCAACTGTGGGTTCTGTTATTTCGCCTAGCATAGATCAGATCAAACAATGGCCTTTGTGTCTCTTCTGAGAGACTGAGTGTGTCTCTTTTGGGAGACATGAACAAAGTGGCTTGACATAAAAGACAGGTTAATTGTTATATAATCGCTTACGCACTTAAAAGCTCCCAGTTATTGCCAATTTTCAAGTGACATTAAAAATGTAAAAGACAGGTTAATGGTGCAGTTGTTTACATAATATTGAAAGCCCTCTCAATTATAGTAAGTTTCCAGTTAAATTTAAAACGTGAATGACAGGTTAATGAAGATAACTTTATAATTTTAAAGTGGATTGATGATCTGACTTCTGGGTTGTCAATATTAGACATAATTACCTCTCACGGAACCCAGTTTCTGATCTAAATGACACTGGTCACGTGACATGCCTGTAACTGTATTCTGCTGACAAAGAATGCAAGATGTGATCAATATGTTCAGATCAGAATCCAATTTTTTTAGAGGTAATATGATAGAATAATGTTTACATATACTTAATAGCTCTCAAGCTTTCGAAATTGCCAGCTAAATCTAAAATGTAGGTTAAATAATATTAATAATAACTTTATTTATATACTAAGATCCAAAGTAGTCCTCTGTTCAGAAGTGTTTACAATATATAGTTAGTGATAACATAATTGTTTATAGTTGTAAGGTTTTATAATAAATATAAATAAATATTTTATAATAAAACAACGTTAGCATAATATTTTTCAAAACAAGTTATTAAATTTCGTAATTGCCTGCAAGAAGTCTGCAGCAAACAATCATGGCGGATGAGTGGTTTATTGTCCAACTGAGATTTATTGGGGACAGAACCCCTGGTGCCTGTATTGATGAGGGGCCTGGGACACTGTGGTGGGTGGGATTAGGGAATCAGGCAGCTGTATCATTAGAGGCTAATCTAGCGGGCACAGCTGAGTCAGCCAGGGAACCAGCAGCTGACGTTGAGAGACTCCTGGTGAATGGGCGGATGATGGTACAAGCCAACCCTGGTGGAAGTTCATGTTGTTGTGTCATATAGCAGCTATTGTTTGGTGTGTGTGTGTGTGTGTGTGTGTGTGTGTGCGTGCGTGCGTGCGTGTGTGTCGTGTGTGTCGTGTGTGTCGTGTGCGTGTGTGGCCATTGAGTGGAGTGAGTGAGCACTTGCTTGTGTATTGTATATAATTAAAGCCCAAGTCCAAGACTCATTCATTGACAATACAATCATACGCAGAGCTAAACATACTGTATAACATTTCAATTCTATGGTTTGGAGAACACATTTTAAATTATTCAAACAATTTAGTTGTGTTACTATAGTTCGCCATGTAACACCATGTCAACACAACTACTGTCTCTGGCCAAACATTCCCTCATATGCTTCCATAATATTTTCAATATTTTCCCAACCCTCCCCTCTTCCTGACACCCTCCTCCTC
>OZ024859.1:35192492-35244992 GCA_964017155.1 Oasisia sp. SBJ-2009
TGTCGTCTTCACCTGTTACAGCTCTGTTGATAAATACACATCGCAGAGAGATACTTGGTGATTGTTGTTGACGTTTATGATCCCCCTCGTAGATTGGGTTGTCTCACCCTTAACCTCTAGTGTCTTCATCGTAGTGAAATTGGACAACCAGCACCTGTTAATTTTAGAAATAGATCCTAGGAAACATAAACTGTCTTGGCAGGACTTTTATGCTGTCATAGCCTGTCATTTTATGCTCTGCAATTTCCTCTGCTGGATAATGACAAAAACGCGAGTCAGTGATTGAGTTGGCCAGCATTTGGCAGATACATGTGGTGCCACCTGGTGATCACTGTGCCAATGATATTTCAGATGTGTATTGGTGGAGCCAATCCATCTTTTTGTGCCTATGTGGCTGAATGCTTCCCAGAGAAATAGAGATGGTGTTCATTTGAACAGGTCTGCCAGGGACTCAGTGAAGTGTAAGACAACCTAAGCAGTCCTTGGGAGTGAATTCTGCTTTATCTACAAACTTGTTTTTTTTTAATGTTGCTGTCTGGCAACATTACATATGTCTGACCAGTGTCCACTGTGTTCAGGGCCAGGAATACACTGACCAGTACCGGCTGGAATATCAGCGAGAGGACGATGGACAGTGGTTCAAGTTCCGGAACAGACGTGGACGTGAGGTGAGTGACTTGTTACCTCTCTAACGCTACATCATGTCTGGGTAATCAGTCTTCCCAGCAAACAATGACCCGTGATTTCACATGTTCTGTAAGTGAATTCACGAGTTCAACTAGCTCAATTCACGAGTTTCTATACGTGAATTCACCGAATTCTGTGAACAAATTTGGTGGGTCGACACGTGTTTACCGTTAACTCATGAGTTTTTCACGTGATGACAAGTCCCAGTGAAACCATACCAGTTCTGACCCAGTACGACTTGTGTAAAACTCGTTCAAAACTTGTGACAACAGGCAGAACATGTGTATTCATGTGAATATACATAAAAACACATACTGGTGGAGCAGTACCAGTCATGAACCAGTATGACACGTGCGAACTGGTTCAGAAATGGTTCCTTGTTTGCAGGGTTTATATCATCTGTGTACTCTTTCTCTATCTCCATGTGTATTTTTCATGATGACTTTGATTATTTTCATCATTGTTTTCATTATAATTATCTTTTGTCATTGTGACTTGTACCAGTCAGCATTTGAGTTTAAAAATCCAGGAGATTTAATAGACAGGTGAAGGTATTTGGGGAGCCTTGACAGTTTGCTGGTGTTGGAGGTGTTAAGCCAAAGAAGGAGAGTTTCTTGTTTTTAACGAGGCTGGAAGATCCACATAAAATCTGAGAGACAGTTTATGAGATGTATTTCATCGTCTTCTTTGTATTTGTCATCATCACAGTCAGTGTTCGTTTAATCGTCATCTTCAGTGACGTGTGCACCTTTCCAGCATTCTTCCTAACACATGCGTGTCATACAGAAAAGTGACGCGTGTGGATTATTTTGTAATTTAGACCCTTGATAAATTAACAAGTCATGAAGAACTTATAGCCTTGTAGACAATATTGTTAAAATTAAAGTTCGATGAAATAACCGCAACACTGCCCTAATAGGATGTGTATTACCTTTGGGACTTCATTTGTTATTCACACCAATATCACTTCACCTGATGAAAGCCCACGGGAATATCATAATGAACTTTTTTGCATGGTTGGATGAAAATCCAGGTCGGGGGAAAAAAATTGATCACATTTGCCAAATAGACATGTTGTGATATCTTCACCTGCTATTTAAGTTTTAATAAGTTCGACACTAATTAGTGGCATACCTAACGTGGAAAACTTCTTAATGGGCTCACATTTGAGGGAAACTTTCTCAGAATTGTGTCTGCAGGCCCTGGATGCCGTCCAAATCGTCCAATTAGAATCCCACTTGACATAAATCAGTAAATAATATATAAGGCGCCACATCAGTGAATTGACAGCTGACAGCCGAGTCTCTTTGATTGATGCAGGAACACTCGATGCCGTCCATATTTCTATTGTTTCCTCTCACTCAGGCTCTTCAGATGGAGCCAAGTTGTCTGAACTCAAAAAAACATCTTGGATTAGTCAAAATATCAGTTGTCACTCAACCGCAACCATTCCTGACGTTGCATTAGATGTTAGATCTTTCAATTATCCTTGAGCCGCAGTCTGTTCAAAGACTTCATTAAAATGTTGTTTCATTGGGATGTTTTATTGAAAAAGGTAAACAGTATTTTAGTATTCAGCTTTCTAAATGTTAAGTTCTTTAGTCAGTGATTTTTAAATTCAGCCCTAAATTTTAATACATTTTTTCTTGACCATTTTGATACTAATAACTTTTTACTACATTTTATTTCTGGTCAGATTAGAATTGATTGGGCAATTCCTTGAAAAGCTCTTTGTAGTTGAATTACAGGAAGAGATCAAAACAACTGATTCAGTGAAGTTTGATACATTAATACATTCTAGTAGTAGTGTAGTTAGACAGGTACCACTCCACATTTGGGAAGATGAAAGTTGCTCATAGGAAAACCTCTTTATGCTCAGTCAGAACCACTGCCTGACAAGTGATGCAGCTGTTCAAACTAAGTACATAAAGAAAACCCACAAGAATGAAGAAAAATATTGTTATTTTAATGTACTGGCATTCAACATGAACTTATTCAATTGTCGATTTATGTTTTGGAGGGGCTTTTTGAGAGTTCAATATACTTTTTTAAAACAATGTTATTAGAGACTATCCATATTTAAGTGGGGCTTTTAGTAAAACTTAAATGTTTCGATGTAAGGGTGACTGCGTTTATCATTATGATAATTATTGTCATCATTGTAATTGTTATGCTTCAACACCCCCCACCAGTGATATTTTATTCTTCTTACTTGTACCTATTTTTAATACCTAAATCAACCCAATTCATGAACTGTCCACTTTGATTCAGCCTCATGACTAACAGTGCAAACGTAATATCATGAGATGATGACTTGTTATGTTTTCTTATGTCACTCTTGCTAAACAAAGTCCAGTCCATGTTAACAACAAACCATGATGAAAGCATCAGTCAGCCCACACATACACACATAAGCAGTCTCACTTAAGCTCTAATTGCACAACTGAAAACCATAGATAACTGTAATGAGGAAGGAAGCCTGATGTAACCTGCCTGTCGAAGACACACAAACATGACATAACACTCCATTTGCTACACCCCAACAATGTTGACTTGGGGAAACCAGTGTTTATCTACCCTTTGCAGGAAACATTTGCCCAGGAAGAAAGCACAGATTACATCTGTAATTTGCGAACTTCCATCAAGAAATACCTTCCTCCAGAAACTGGAATCCTGCCAGAAACTGGTAGTTAAGTCAACATGGCCGCTTGTTCCTGTGTTGTATCTTAATCCCACCTTCCTGTCAATGTCACTGCATCTGCACATGGAAGATGGCTGAACTTGTGCAGTGTTAAACTAGAACAAAATCCCACTAACATGTTGAAACAATCTATTATCATAACATATTATTTGTTAAGATATTATGAAATTTATTTATTTTGTTAAAATTGCTGTCACATTTTTTCAGTGATCTGATCTGAGGTATATGGGAATTATTGCAATATGCGATCAACTGCATCATTAACGCATTTTGTTCTTCCTTCCGCATACTGTTTTTACGACACCACCATGCCAGATGACATTGTTATACAATTCTGTTTTCCGGTTTGTTTTAGATAATTCAACACTTTAGATGTGTAAATTGGAGCAATTTCAGAGATTTTTTTAGGTCAATACAGGAGTGTTTGTTCCTTGCTCAGGATCATCTCAGTTACTGGATGTCAGTAATTAAATAACACAGTATGATACATTATTATGTTTATTTCCGATAGTATAACATGGGTAGTAATAGATGTAGTCTATTTTACCAATCTATAACGTTATTCATTCATTTCATCAATAACAAACAGAACTAAAGTGATTGATTCCATAAGTGACAGCCAGGCAGCTGAACATTTTCAGTAATAGTACAACTGAACAAACGAACCAGCTTACAGTTGAAATTTCTCACCAATAACATTTGACCTTTCTAATACATACTGTAATGCAGACCCTTAGTCAGAAATCATTTTTTGCTGGTCTTAATTAATCAGAAATGTGCTTTTTAGTGAACTATGATTGACCAGATTGGCTTGTGTGGGAACCATTCATGTCAATCTCAGTTAATATTGGCAGATTTGTTTTTGTAGCAACAAACTTATGTCATTTAAGCCACATGAAAAAAACAAGAGAGATAGATAGAGAGGGGGGGGGAGAAAACGGCAGGAAGAGAGAAAGAGCAAGGAGAGGGGGTAACAGACAGACAGACAGACAGATGGACAGACAGGCAGACAGGCGGACGGACGGACGGACGGACAGACGGACAGACGGACAGACACATTGAGAGAAAAGGAGAGGGAGGGAGGAAAGGAGGGAGGGAGATAGAGAGACAGAGAGAAACAGGAGACATGCTGATGGACTGAACGACTGAGAGATGGAGAGACAGATTTTGATCGATCATGAACATAGTATAGTTTACACAGGATAATTGAGAACACAGACTGATCATCCATGGAGAGTTCATATGCAGTCCACCATGACCAATATATACAGTGACCCTGCCTTATAGCTGTCAGCATTGTTCCAGTAACTCTACTGTCAGCAGTATTGACCCAGTCCCTGCCCTGGGCCCTGTGTGTCACACATGCTGGCTGTGATGTCAGGACAGGGAGAGGATGACACTGACACCCACTAATTGCCAGTTTCCTGTCATCCCACAGCTCCCTGCCATCATTTCCCTGGGGATACCATTCTCCATTTTTTTGCTTCCAAATTTAACCGGGCTTGGTTGGGTCAGATGGTGCATATTTTGTTCCATGTAATACGTTTGAGACCTCCGTTGTTTTTATGATGTTGTTATTGAGAGTGTGTGCGGGTACACGGCCCATCACTGAGGGAGTTCAGCTTGTCTGTGAGGTGGCTGCTTTTATTGTAGCGCAAGGAAATAGTTTAATGAGCATTGCGTCTTAGAAAGACAGTTATTTGATACTGTATATTGCTAGGATTTCATTTGGCAAATTGCCCTGATGTTGGACTAATTTAACACCATTTTTTAATCACCTGATATGTTGCAGTAAATTGTGTTTTGTGCTAGCCAAGGTATTTTAGCCATCTGTACCATAGTAATGTTTTCAACATTGTATTGCAAATAGAGACTAACAATCCAGACTAGAATCACCTTTTACCTCTGTCAGTTTCTAGAAAGTAACTTCTTTCTCACTTAGAGACACTGAGTCAATACACAAGATAATTCATTCATGCATATATATATATTATTTGAACTTTGATCATAGATCTGACCACATTTGCTGCAGGCAGATCATATGTGGCGCCACCTAGGAGACAATTATGTTGCATGTACATGTGGCTGGCGCCACCTGCTGGACACTGACATTATATCTTGCTGTCAGCTGATCTATCAGTCAATCAAGTTATTCAAAATATCAAGTGTGAGTTGTCACTAAACTGCACGCATTCCTGAGGTTACAACACGATGTATCAATCATCCTTGAGCCAGCATTATTTTACAAAAAATGTTGGTTTCATTGGGATGTTTTATTAAAAAAGTCAAAATGTAGTATTCAGCTTTATAAATTTTAAGTTCTTTACTCATTGATTATTAATTGATACCCAAATTGTATATTAACATTGCTTACCCGTTTTTATACTAATAACTTGTTTCTAGTCAGATTAGAATGTATTGGGCAGTTCCTTGAAAAGCTCTTTATAGTTGAGCTACTTCAAGGAACCCATCCATCCATCCATCCATCCATCCATCCATCCATCCATCCATCCATCCATCCATCCATCCATCCATCCATCCATCCATCCATCCATCCATCCATCCATCCATCCATCCATCCATCCATCCATCCATCCATCCATCCATCCATCCATCCATCCATCCATCCATCAATAAAATGTGTTGCTAACCAGTCACCCTTCACGTTGCAGGTGTTTGAGGGTAACACTAATACGTACATAGCGGAGATGCAGACAGTTGACCCTCCCATCATTGCGAGGCGTGTCCGGTTCATCCCCTACAGCGGCCATCCTCGTACCGTGTGTCTGCGCGTCGAACTTCACGGCTGCAATTGGGAAGGTATGCGCTCTTTCTGTGAAGTTTTACTTGGACACACTGAATTTTTATTTGGACTGGTCTCAATTCAGTCATTAATGTAGATGCTCATTCACATCAAAAATTTACTCAGAAAATGACTACTTATAGGTAGATTAAATGTGTCATAATTGTAGTTACCCCCTGAACACGGCTGCAATTGGAAAGGTACACAGTCTTTCTGTGAAGTTTTCCTTGGAAACAGTGACATTTCAATATTCCAATGCCTGTAAATAACTTTAAGCATCTAGAATATGTCAAGTTAGCTATTCAGCAGAATTAGTAGAAAAGGATTTCATAAACCAAGAACTGTGTAAATTGTTTTTTGTTAGGACTGGTCTCAATTCAGTCATTGAGGTAGATGAGCTTTCACATCAAAAATTAACTCACACAATGACTACTTATAGGTAGATTAAATGTGTCATAATTGTAGTTACCCCCTGGACAGTAGCACATCTTGTGAATCATATTGTCTAAACCGCAGCTAGTGACACAAGAATGATAGAAATATACTTTGTAAAATATATTTCAGCAACTTAATAAAACAATCAAAATACATGAGGACAAAGATATGTAGGTAATATTTTTAACAACAGGCTGTAGAACTACAGGATTAAATAATTATATAGAAACATGTATTGTGTATAAAAATTTGATCAAATGAATAAAAAATAAATAACATAGTCTTATTTAAATCACGAAAGATTAAAAAAAATAAAAAATGTGATATCTTCTAATCTCGAAAGACCTGTTATATGGGTGGAGATGACACTGACATGGTCCCTGTCTGTGTAGATGGCACAGTGTCATACACAATGCCACAAGGAGAGAGGCGAGGCTCTGACGTCTTCCTCTACGATCTCACGTACGACGGAGAGAAAGAAGACAAGTTACTCGTGGGTGGCCTTGGACAACTGACAGATGCCGCGAAAGGTCAGAAGAACTTCCGACATCACAATGAAAACGTAAAGTTCAAAGGTTACGAGTGGGTTGGCTGGCGCAACGAGACGTTCGGCCAGAATCCTGTCGAGATTGTCTTCAAATTCGACGATGTGCGAAATTTCACGTCTATGCAAATCCACTGCAGCAACTCATTCCGAAGAGACATCCGGGTGTTCCGCATGGCTGAAGTTGCGTTCAGCGTCGGCGGGAAGTATTACCTCGGTGCGCCCGTGCAGTATCGATTCATGCGTGACACACTCATTGAGTACGCCCGCAATGTCATCATCTCGCTGGAGAACCATGTTGGACGCTACATCAGACTGAGGCTCTACTTCGATAGTCGCTGGATGATGATCAGCGAGGTGCAGTTTGAGTCAGGTAAGTTAGGACAAACTCCACCTGCAGGCAATTCTATACTGTCACTACTGTGTACAGGGACACCTCTCTACTGACTCCCTTGGGACTCCTAAACTGGTTGCCATAGCAACAAAACTCCATTCAATGATTTCCTATTCTATGCTATTACAGATGTTATTTGGAATTGGAATAGGATGACCTTAATGGTGAGTGGCTGCATTACTAAGGTGACCTTAATTGTGAGAGGCTGCATTACTAAGGTGACCTTAATGGTGAGAGGCTGCATTACTAAAGTGACCTTAATGATGAGAGGCTGCATTACTAAGGTGACCTTATTGTGAGGATTGACTGTAGCATGTTGTTACATTTCAGTAATGACTGTAACACCAGTAGCATTGAGAAATATAATACTGTAACAGCTACCAATAGATTCATGATAAAGGTGTAATTGTAGTACTAGTAAAAGCAATGTATGATGCTTATATTATTGTAATGTTGTTATGACTGAGGTGTTATTGTAATAACTGTAACAGCTTGTGGTAATGGTAAGTATAATATTATTATTGTACATATTGTACAGAGACAACAATGCTGTTGTAATTATTGCACTACATGTGACAACAGTTTTATTTAAATTAACTGCAACCATGACATATTTACAATAAAAACAGATTTATTAGTAATCGTGTATTTTATCAATCTTTTCCAGAGTACGCTCGGGGAAATTTCACTGATGAGGTACCAGTGACAGTCGGGCCTCGGGGGACGGCCACCAAGTCCTCACCAGGGGGCGCTGGGGGCGATGTGCCAACCAGTGAAGTCGACGTTCTCGCTGTGCCAGACCGAAAAAATAACCAAACAGGTGCGAGAAATAGTAAATGTTTAACCCGAGGCTTTTTAGCGCAATGGCTCAGAGGTAGAGCTTCGGACTCTCAACTACGAGAACCCGGGTTTGAATACTGAACTGCGGTGTTAAACTTTGGGCAAGTTTTTTCACTCTACATTGCTACAGTTCATTCAGCTGTATAAATCAGTATCTGGCTATAGACAGTGGTGGATATTTGTATGCGCAGCCTTCGCGCATTAATTGTAGCATATGGCTGGATGCTTCCCAGAGAAGCCGAAATGGTGTCTGAGTGAACAGGTCTGTCAGGGAAGTAAAGTGTAAAATGCTTTGAACGATCCTAAGGACTGGGTTCTGCGCTATATAAGAACTTGCCTTTTTAGTGTTCAGGACTTGTTGATATTAGTGTAATCTGTTGTTCATGTGAAGGCAGAAAACAGTCTCTTCCGTTAAGACGTCACTTGTTTTGTTCAGTCAGTATCCAGATTTGCTGTTTGCTGTGAACGCATGTGCAGAAAACGTGGAAACACTTGCGATGCAGAAATACACGTAACTTAGCTAGATCTGTCTCATGCAAAACACTAGAAAATATTACCATTAAGTCAAAACAACAAACAATAAAAGGGACATAAAAAGTCATTGCAGTTGTCAGTGTTAGTCCAGTATCGAATATATTTAAGATATGACTGACTTGTTGACCTTTTCAGCATCCCACCTTTTTATTAATTACCTCTATACTGATATTCATTTTAAGAGCTGTATGTACACATACTGGAGGTCGCTATTATACACATGATATTTGTATTGTATATTTTTAATCACATTTTTAAAATTTAATTTTACTACTTATTTAATAAATTTCCTGATATATTTATTCACAATTTGTTTTAACTTTATATTTTTACGTTGATCACATCATTGCTTTGATTGTATTATATGTATTGTCATTTTCATATTTTTTTATTTGTATTTTATGTATATATATGGATGACGTCTTGTCTGAAATAAACATTTATTTATTTATATTTACCTGTTGCATTGCCTCACCATAGACCTTCCTGTTGTCAGGTGCAGGTTTGGGGCCCAACGGTCGGCCCCGTGAGCCGCCACAGACCCGTGACCGTGAACAGTTCATCGGCATCATCGTCGGCACGCTGGTCGCTCTCATCCTCCTGCTCTTCTTCATCGTCATCATCGTGGTGATTCGGAGACGGCGACGTAGTAAGTACAACAACAACCAGCACAAACCTATAGACTCCCGCCTTGCCGCCCTCGACCTAAACCACCTCCATGTCGGCTACTCGCCGGCGGCATTGTCCGGTGGCGCCGCCATTGGGGCACCAGCGAAGCTCAACAACGGGATCATGTACAACGGTGTCGCGGCGTCGGACGGAGAGTCTGACCGAGAGGGCGCCACCAGATGCTGTGTCGCGCTCGACGGACCCGGTGGCGATTATTATCGCAAGCCCCAGTATGATGGGATTCAGACGCGGAAGTTGCCCGAGTTGCCACGCACACCTGAGTCGTCAGGTAAATACTCGCTGGTCCCCCTCACACACGTTACATATACATACATCGCTTGTCACCGTAGTTCTTTATGTGTTGTCAATGGTTGTCAGTGCATGGGTCATATGAATGTATGACAGTGTATTATACTCACTGTTATACATTTGTGCATGCTGCTTGAACATTTACATAATTTGTTGTGCGATTTTATAAGGCACACTTTCTGTCTTACGAATTTGTTTTCTTAATTTGATTTACGAATGCTGATACCTTGGGATATGTATGCCCTTTATTTAAATCTGAGTTCATTTTTCAGAGTGAACCAATTAATATAGCTGATGAGCATGTATATTTTGTGCATTTTTGAATGCTAAGTTTGGTTACATTTGGGAACAAACTAATGTGATTTATTATGTGATTACTTGACTGATATGTTGTTCCATTTTGACATTAATATGTATAAGTAATGTTTATTTTTTAGTATATTAATAATTATTTGAAGTAATACTATATTTCTATCATATAATAGATCGTAATTTGACACCTTTGTGAGTCTCATATTAATCATTTTCATCAAACAACTTCTTGCAATTATAAGCTGTTTCAATACAAAACTGACTGCTGTGTACATCATTTGTGACATTGTTCTGTTGTTGACACAATTACTAGTTATATTTATTTCAATTATTAGTTTACTTACCCCTGCTATTCAAAATGTTTGCATCATATTTTATTGCTAGTAATTCTAAGTTCGTCTTGGATTAGCATATTTCATGGATGCTTGCACATTATAAGATATTATTGATTTGCATTATGACATGCGCGATAACTGATTAGTTATAAATTTGTGTACTATTTGTCAAAATAAGTATTTGTGATGCATTATCATAGTCAAAACATTTGATGATTAGAAATAAGCCTTGATCACAACTACTTATCAATGGCCACTTTTAGTAGAGTTGATACCGAATATTACAAATTCCGACCGACCGACCGACCGACCGACCGACCGACCGACCGACCGACCGACCGACCGACCGACCGACCGACCGACCGACCGACCGACCGACCGACCGACCGACCGACCGACCGACCGACCGACCGACCGACCGACCGACCGACCGACCGACCGACCGACCGACCGACCGACCGACCGACCGACCGACCCCATGATGAGTATTTTAAAATAAAAAAATGTCTTAAATATGAATAACTATGTTTGAGGCTTTACTACTTGTGGAACTAATAAGTAGGCATTCATATTCTCTTAACTCATTGTTCTTTCAGACACGAACACGTCTCGTGACTACGCAATCCCCGACATGGCGAAGTCAGCACTGATTGTAAACATCCCCCCAACGTCATCAGTGAACTCGACAGCCTCCCCCTACCACGTCGGCAGTGTGTACGCACCCCCTTCAATACACTCGTGTACACCCGCGCACAACACATACGCGCCCTCAGCCATGCCATACTCGGTGACAGACATGGCAGTGACGTCAATCCAGGGTGTCAGCGGCAACAACGTGTATGCAGTCCCTGGTAACCTTGACCTTGTCGACAGCGACCCTGATATTATCGAGTTCCCGCGAGATAATCTCCGCTTCGTTGAGAAACTCGGGGAAGGACAGTTTGGGGAGGTGAGTGCGTCTGTCTTGTAACAGATTCAACTTTAACTAATATTTTGCTTAAATGTTTTTGTTTAAATTATGACAATTCCATGGTATATGTGCTATGAATTATTACATTTTCTTTTCATAATTTTGGTTTGCAATATATTATCAGGCAATTTAAGCATGATCATTTTTTTTTTACATTCAAATCATAACATATGTAAAAATATTTGCATGTATTTGCGTAAAGTAGAAGAAGAATTGCTGCAGACAGGCCAGCCATTTTGTTTAAGAATTGTTTGCTGAAAAACTAGTTAGGAATATAACATCAAGAAAACTGCAGTTCCTCTCGGTGGGATGACTTTTTGTAGAGGATCATCAGTCAGATGCATGCATGTGTGCTTTCAGGTTTTAATTATAGATTAAAATAAACTGGAACCAGTAGTCCATGAAGTCTTGAACAAGGAGGCCAATTGTTTTTTGGAAGATAAATATTTGTGTGGTCCTCAACTGTCAAACCTCTGTTGATAAAGGTTGATGTGGCTGACATGTAATCAATGTGTATATTGTCAGGTGCATCTGTGTGAGGCTGTTCGATTAGCTGAGCTGCTTGGCGATGAAGTCATGCTCAACCGAACCACAGGGTCAAGGTCGAAACTGGTCGCTGTCAAAATACTGCACATAAATGCCGATGAACAGGCGAGGTGAGTGTTAACCTTTGACCTCAGTTTGAAGATTCTTCCTACTCCAGACTTCTTGTCTCCTGCACTCCGTGTGATCATGTAATCTAAAGAAGTTCTACCTTAAATTATATCCTTACCAGAAGGAGGTACGTCTTACTAAGTATTTGCTTGTTGAGAAGCCAAGTACCAGCAGAGGAGATTTGCACATTTGTGTCCGTTTTCACCCAAGAGGAGCTGGTTAGCAGAGGAAGCTAGCCATTCAGCAAATAAAAAACAGTCTTGCCTCAAAGTGTGGATGTGAAC
This sequence comes from Oasisia sp. SBJ-2009, assembly GCA_964017155.1. Taxonomy (NCBI): domain Eukaryota; kingdom Metazoa; phylum Annelida; class Polychaeta; order Sabellida; family Siboglinidae; genus Oasisia; species Oasisia sp. SBJ-2009. Next base: position 35,204,964 of record OZ024859.1, read on the forward strand.
GTTTAAATACATTCATATCTTTAGATAAATTGTGCAGAAAATAAATCATGATATGTGTGAAAACTTGGTATAGAGCTTTAATTATTAATGCAACTTTATGTATTATATTTTTACGAATTGCTGCTTCTGTGTATTTCAGAGTTGACTTCCACAAGGAAGTCAAGATCATGGCACGCCTCAAAGACCCAAACATTGTGCGGGTCCTAGGCACATGCACACTAGAGGAGCCACCATGTGTCATTGTAGAGTACATGAGATACGGGGACCTCAACCAGTACTTACAACAACATGTGCCTGAAGAGGGCGCCACCCCATCGCGCAACCTGAAGACTTTGAGGTGAGTCTTGCCTCGAAGACATCCTAGTAGTGTCTCAGTAAATCGCGATGCACTCATGGATAGTGTAAACATTGTAACTCCTACAGAACATATACACTAAACATCATAGACTAACACAGTCACAAAATGTCTGAATCAAAGAATTGTAAAGCAACACTAATTCAGATATGCGACTGAGATTCTTGGAACTACTTTCTATACTCTATTATATCCTGGCTGCTTGCCAATGCGTGATCTGTTTGCTTATGGTGATCTCGGGCTTTTGCGATTTCGGACTAAGTGATCTCGGCCTGTTTCGATGATCGCTACAAACATCATTATGGCCACAATAATGTTAAAGCCACTTAGGAGACCAAAAGCAGTATACACATTTTGAGTTCTATTCAGTTGGCAAATAGTTTGTTTTATTGATACAAATACATAAGGTGCAATATAATGTGCAAGTCAGTGGATTCATAGTTTGCCACGGTGAAGCATTTACATTTTTATTTAACACAAACTGCATTTACATAATAGCATTAACATATTTTATTAGATGACACTGAAAATAAAGCTCAATTCATTTTTTTTATTTATCTGTCAGCTTGCGTCAACATCATTGGCAATTTAACACAATGCATTACCCAAATTTGTTCAAATTGATTTGTGATGTATTCACCAGACGGCAGCACTATAAAGTTATTAGTTGGTTCACTGGGTGGCAGCACTAACATCAGTGTAGTCAGCATCTTGCCTTATAAATGTGTCCTTTATAAAACAATCTGTAGAACAGATTACAGATTTACACATCTAATATGTCCTGTGTATGTTACAGCAATGGGTGCCTGGTCTACATGGCGTCTCAGATAGCGTCTGGCATGAAATACCTCGAGTCGTTGAACACAGTCCACCGAGACCTCGCAACCCGCAACTGCCTCGTGGGAGACTACTTCAACATCAAGATCTCTGACTTTGGCATGAGCCGAAGTCTGTACACAACAGACTACTACCGGATAGAGGGCCGAGCAGTGCTGCCTATAAGGTGGATGGCATGGGAAGGAATTTTGTTGGTAAGTATACACACTGCAAGGAATTATCTGTTTTGGTCAACCAGCCATTTTATTATGCACCGAATCACTCCTTCAAATCACCTGTTATTGCTGTTCAGGCTTAATTGCATATTCAGCCCGTAAGACAAGTTAGGTGTTTACAGCTACAGCTACAGCATGCAATACCTAGAGACATGTTTATTAAGTATGATGGCAAAAGTGGAATGTGATAGTTTACATTGTCAGGTTCTTGTGTTGATTCATTTTAAACTAGTCATGAAGTTGGGAACTGTCATGGAAATATTTTTGTATATGACTTGATTAAACAATATTTTTTATGTATGCTAGAAACATTTAATACTTAATATTTTGTAAGGTGTATATAATATATATATATAGTGTATATATATATATATATATATATATATGTGTAATGATTGTATGTGTTGATTGCAGTAAAGGTTTTTATTGATATTTGATTACAGATCCCAACTGATGTTTTAACCTAATTTTTAACCTAATAAAAATCCTAGTCTAAGACCTTGTTATATTTTGATTGCAATAATTTATACTTTGGAGCATTGCTATTTGAAAGTTCAGTCCACTTGCTGTAGACATACAGAACAGTGAAATGGTGCAAGTTGTGAATAACAACTCTCCACAGTAAGTGGATATTCTTGCAGTCTGTCAGTAACTCACAGCCATGAACAACAACTTTCACATCTTGTTACATCTGCTCATTGCAGGGCAAGTTTTCAACCAAGAGTGACATCTGGTCATTTGGGGTGACACTTTGGGAGGTGTTGACGTTTGCGCGTCACCAGCCGTTTGACGGACTCACGGACGAACAGATCCTGGAGAACAGTGGACACTACTACCGCAACGACGGGCACGAGGTGTGTCTGCCTCAGCCTGACAACTGTCCTCGTGAGATCTATGACCTCATGAGGGAGTGCTGGAACCGTGAGCCCGCTGAGAGGCCAACATTCCGTGAGATCCGAATGTTCCTGCAGCGCAAAAACATGGGATACAATCCTGAGGAGGAGGCGATGTACAGGCCACGGATGAATGTAGCCAAAGTGTAGGGACACTTATGTGTGTGTGTGTGACAAGTGGTGACAGACGCTGAAGGTGTTTGCCAGACATTGTCACTGGTGTAGATGGCTGTACATGGACCTCTGGGAGAGAGGAGCAGTGACATTGCGACTGTTGTGATATCTACCAAGAGGTGGAGGGAATGTGTGGAGAGAGTCTACTGTACAGTTGCAATGACATCTCCAAAGTGGACAGGAATTGATAGCAGAATGTCACATTTGTGGTGTGACTGCAGAGTCGTATACCAAGGGAGATGACAAGGAAGGTGACAGTGAAATGTCACATGGTGTCATCAGTTGACGGAGGGCATTGCTGTTTGCTGGTCATGTCCATTTATGCTTTCCTCAAACCCCTCCTGAGAGGGTGTTGTTACTGCCATATGTACTCTGATGGCGTTGAGCATGGAAGTGGCTGGGCGATGTGTATGGACACTGAGCCAGCACAGAGAACATGACAGAGGCTGTACTCGTGCAGTGGTGTCTCCTGTGTTGCTAATGCAAGAGCTCACATTGTAGAGGGGAACAGTGCTCTGTGTAGAAGATGTGCCATTGGACAGTCAAGACGTACCCCTGCAGTGTGACATCTGGATCCACCAAAATGTGTCATCAGAAACCAGAACATGACAGAATGTCTAGAAATGATCAAACATGTTGGGTTTCAGTTAAATTGTCAGTGGGATGCTTCTACTGGGTAATTGTCATCATCACCTCTGATGACAGTTCGGAGTGGACAGAAAGTGTCATATTTGTTCAGTGTTTACTGTGACAATGTGTGGTGACATGTAATGTCAATGTTGCTGCTACACCAAAGAAACCATCTGCATAACAGTTGTACTCTGAGTACATCTTACAGTTGTGGCCTACAAAGTGATTTTGGGTGGAAATCTAGTAGCAGTCAGATCATACCTGATGGTGTTGCCAGTATATTGCAATATTCTGTTCTCTGTTGCATCGGAACAAACACCAGATTTAATTTCTTAAATTTGTCATTGATAAAGACGGATTAGTATTTGTTTATTCTTTTACAAATACAGGTCTGTAGTCCTATGGCAAATGTCGCAGTATATCAGTCGTAAGTGCAGAATGATCTCACTTAGATATTTTTACCTTAGATGTTTTTCTAATCATTGCAAAATGTGCTTTAGCTGGTACACGATGTGGTCATTTTATAAATACCTGAGATAACACACTTTGATGGCTGAAGACTGGTTTTAGTATGATAAACATACAGTTAAACTTACAAAAGATATACTTAGTTTTTACTAATGTAATATAACGTGGAACTGTCGTCTGTAAAACAGAAATTGGTGCTGACAACTATTGTGGAACTTTGAATGATATTCTCAAAGCAATGACTTTGTCTTGCTCAATAAACAGCAGAAATATCTCAGCAGGCTCTAAAAGCCACCATTTAGAATCCAAGTGAAACCAATAAGCGTATGCTGTCAGCCGGGATATTTTGTTGAAGCTATTTTGAGTGTGCTATTGTAACAATATCGCTTTAATGTCATCTGTATTGTTATTGGAAGATGATGCCTTGTTTTGTTGATGAATGCAACTGTAGCCATCAAAATGGCTTCCTAGTGCCATATCTTGCCGACTAATGCCAAGTGAGACACAACGGGGCATCATCACAACTGTGGTGTAACTATCCTAGGGAGCCCAGCGTCACAGATGTACAATACGTACTGGTCGTATTTCAGGGTTCTATTAACAGAATGACCACATCAGAGAGGTTTCTATTAATAGAGACCCCTTTGTTGGTTAGTCTTCCTCCTTGCTCAATTAGATTGTGTTTCTGTCGATGCAAGGATAACAAACCATCTTCTCTCGGGTCTGTGATCAATGGAGACACGCTGTTGTTGTTGTATGAATTGTTAGTGGACTACGTTCGGCATGACTTGTTCAGCAGCATGCTGGGATACATAGCAGTGGAACGGTTTTTATTCCCACAACATAATGTGACTGTTGCTGATGGTAGTTCTTCTGTTTTGTTTTATATTATTCTCATGAAAACAGTGAGAGAAATATTGCGATGCCATATATGCTATATGAAATCCAAGAATTGTTTGAATTTTGCCATGTTTTGTATCGTGTAAACTCATGTTGAGTTTAGTAGGCCAAGGTAAACAGTTCATGTTTATGGCCACTTCTGCTGACTTTTGTTTCTTTTTGTGTTGCTTTGTTAGCGAGCCAAGATAGATTTATCAAGTACTGAACTCAAGTACAATTTTCAGTTTCCTCTCTCTTGCTTCTCTGGCATTGTGTCGTGTCACCAAATCGGAATTGTCTTTTTTAGAAAGGTGTCAACTTGTGCTGATAAAACAACGTCATTATCCGAGGAAATGTAGAGAATGGCAGAGATGTAACTTTATGGCAATAACTTCACGTGTCTTTAAGTTTGAGTTTTTCTGTGCTTTAATGGAAACAAAATGTCTGCTAAATAAGAAAGTTATGATTTTGCCTGTACATACGTGGATACAATTATTGGCGTCTCTCAGATGTTTGTGGTCAGTTGACTGAATGTATAAATGTATTATATGAAGGGAAGGACACTGTAAATATTGTGAATCTAGTCACACAATCAACAGGAATTGTGTCTTCTGCCATATGTCAGCAACTACTTGAGACTGGCTGCTAGCAAGAAATGTGGTGTTTCATCGTTTTTACCTCAAACGATGCATTTGCTTCTCACCTGTCATTGCAAACTGCTGATTGGTAAATGGTTGTACAAAATAAGCTAATTATGAAATGCTGTCTTAGAGGTATATGTGGTATATCTAAATCAGTTCATTCTGTTTGTCTAAGCCCCACACCTCCAACAGTTTTCCATGTATCTGGTTAAAAGTTTGCGTGATATCTAGCGGGCTCATTGCGATGGTTTGTGGAGTTAAATATTTTCAGAGTTCATCTGGGGGGGTTGGAGAACATTGGTATCTCAAAAGGCTGTATGTTAAAGTTCCAACTTTAGTAGGTTGTCCTAACAATTAGGCCAGTGTTCACTTATGTTGACAGTTTATTAATGTGGGTAGGCTGGAAATATTTGGGATGGGTTTGGTACATATGACACCCTTTGTTTGCTGGGAGCACCGTGAAACTCATCCAGTATGTACCAGGGTAATATATATATAGATTATTCAAAGTTTCAAACAGACTTTTTATTGGCAAAATGTTTTATAGTAAATATTTTATTATTAATCCAGTAACAAATAAGACTCATGAAGTTCAGCTTGTGATGGAGTTAATTATTTTATTTAGGTTAACATACATTTTTTATTATTGCGTTTTAAGAATTATTCTATATGGTTTATAATTTTTTAGCAGCATTGTCAAGAAGCAATGTAGCAAATGTCATTTTGTGTCATATCTGATCGACTTATCCATTAAGGATAACACTGGTTATTACCCCTGAGTATGTATAACCCATTGGGCCCTTCCCAAGAATATTGGTGGGTTTATTGATATATGTGGTGTGTCTCACATGTATGAAATTGTTCTGCTGTACAGAGTTGTAATTATGAGTTGATGAAATGTCACCGCTGACCTTTGTCATGTATATACAGGTGTATAAATAAATTATATTTCACATCCGACTCCGATTGTTGTCTATTTTTACAGTTTATATCGGTAGACGTCTTCACTCCTCTGTGAGAATCTTGTATACAATGTGGTATGTTATTGTAGGGAGGTTGTGACAGAAAGAGAGCTGTTAGGGATAGGCAAGGTTGTAATGGTATATATTAAATGAGAGCGCATTTCCGAACCAGATAGAGAGACAGGCAAAGGCGGAGACAAGGAGAAAGGATCGAGAGAGGGAGATAGAGAGAGAAAAGAGAGACACAGAGAAAGCCATAGTGTTACAGAGCGAGGGGAAGGGGGAGAGGGAGAGGGAGACAGATGACTTCCCATCACAGATCTACCCCGTCCCGCGACAATAACAATTACACAACAAAATGCATACTTCTTTCTTAATATCGGGGGTCAAACCCCCTCCATAAATATAAGTCCATAAGCCATCCGGTTCCGATGCCTGTGGCGTCATGAAATCCTATACTAAACTATGACAATGCTCTAGTAAACCACTGGCTTTGTAAGCGCCCAACTCTCCCTAGTGGAACAATCCGTGTTGTGTTACTGACATGGTTGTTCGCTAGGTGGTAGCACTTAATCGCAATAGTCAACACCAAGTGCCGCCATCTGTTGTCTATTCTTCGACAAACTAAGCCAACCTGCATTGAGACAACAAATTTAATCGCAAAATAACGTCCAAATATGATCGATATATCGAAGGCGTTCTTCATATTGCTCAAATAAAGTACGAGGTTGATTCTTATTGTGAGTCTTCCGGATTTTTTGGAATGACCCGGATACCCAGAACAGAAGCAAATCTACCATTTCAAATATCCAACAGGACCACCCATTTTGAAGAAAAAAAATAATTGTTTTAGTGCATGTTTTAGTGCATGGGCCAGCTGGAAATGTGTCCAATTTGCCCCCCCCCCCGAGCCAGAGTTTGCAAATTGGTGCTTTATGATGTGTAGAAGTATTGGCTGAGGATATTCAATAGCACGTAGAAGAATAGTAGAGATTCGTTGGTGCGAATTGTTCTAATTATATTATTTGACGTCCTCTGCTGGATACTTTTCCCACCAATATTAAGACCAAACAGTATTTACACAATTTCTTTTCAACGAACTACAAACACTATAGCCTACTATGTGTTTCTATTGCACTTCAAAGTAAACTCTCGATACGCATAGACCTGCGTATCCTCGCGCGCTAGGGTGCATAGGCGAATCTCTGGGGCCTGGGGTTTTCGTAGTGTTTTCAACGTGTCCCGTTATGTGCTATCTATAGAAGAAATGAAGAAATATTGAAAAAAATCAACAGCTTTGTTTTGACCTAAGCAATCCGTATTTGAGATGATCTTAGACAGAAAGAAATCGGGAGACAGAACACGCCCGTTTCTTATGCCATGTTTCATTTCTTATAATTTACTGATGTCGTTTCTCTGCGCATTGCTGTTATAAATTATATGAAATACAACATGGCATAAGACACGGATGCGTTCTGTCTCCTGATTTCTTTGTAGGAAGATCATCTTACGTTCACGTTTCTCATCAAATCATTGATTTCTTATCAATGTTCATTAATATGATTTCATTATGACGATCACTGTAACATTCCTCTGTGTGATGTGTTACTGATGCACAAATGGGCCATGATAAGGTCTTAGGCAATTTGCTTCAGATAGCCCAAACTTGAGCTAACGCAAAAGTCATGTGAGATTTATTTTGCTACAGAAGTTCCTTAACAAATCGATCCCAATCTTATCTAAAGACGCGATCATTTTTATGGAAATATTGTCTGATCCAGTCCTTTTCTCTTGTTATTGATCTGATGGTTTTTGAATCTAACTCACCTTTCAATATGGGATGGTCATCAGACAATTGGCGGTTTTTCACATCTTTCATCATTACAAACTTCACCAATTATATTATGACAATCTTTCTGGAATTTTGTCGTTGTCCATTATTCCGTTTCCTTTCTTTTGATTCCAAACAACATGGAGAAAAAAACCAGATTGATGTTACTATACCGTATGTACACCGCTTGTTAATTCCCTCGTTATCGGCCGAACTGCACGGAATCTGTTGATGAATTACATAAAACATTATCATTACGATATCGTTGTAATATTGCAAAAGACAATTAAACGTTAATAGTTGAATCAGGCGTACCTACAACTTCTAGATATTAAATTTAAATAGAATGAAAATTATTAACAATGTAGCTAGGGTCTATATACTTTTTACAATTCAAGTAAGCGTGATTTCAACTTCAGAGCGCCGTAGTTCAGTTTATTACACATCTACGTACTATGTAGAGTACAAGGCAAATACACTGATCGGCGGAACTTGGCGTTTGTGCTGTCATACTGACCGCCGCGTTTGTTTGTAAATACACAAAGCTCGGCAGTCAAATTAAGGCCACCTGGCATGACGAATTGGTCTGGTCATGTGACACTTGGGCTCTTGATTGATGGCGTTTTCCGCCAATGATTTCCTTGCGTAGCCTATTTGCCGATCCATTCACTCCCCGTTTCAAACAGATCATAAAGAAGAACTCGTACAGCGCAAAAGTTGAAACAAAGTACATATGAACGTGCCAATGTGGTCGAAATCTCAATGTTCAGCATATCGCAATCAAATTACAACAATTAATTGTATGTCAGAGTTGTTCAACATAAAATCAACGGTGTTGAAACTCCGTTAGATGTCTTGGCAGAGGGGGTGAAACGGAAGAGCCTAGCGGGCCCTGCGATTTAGCATGTGTTTTGAAATGGCGGTCACCGATCGAGATGTTGTAATCTTTTGTTTGAACCGTATATGCAATTGAGTTCATCTGCATAAGCCCGACACCGGCTTGTATCGGGGAAGTTTGCATGCGTAACGTATGCTACGTGGAATGTTCGCAGTACCGAGAAAAGACAGACGCCGATAGATTCAGGTGAGTCAATGGAGCGTTGTCGCAGCCTGCCCCGTCCCGGGACTCAACGAGCCTGTCCCGACGAAAGCCGTTTCCGTTGCGGCAGCTCGCTTCGAATGAAATGGCTACGATCGCAGTGCCAGTTGTTAGAAAGACCGGAATAATTCCTACAGGATAAACGCATTTAATGCGGGAAGATGCTGTTTGCTCTGGATTGGTGCAGTCTGTTTTCTGACGTATTCTGAAACGTGGTGTTTCACGGGACAAAAGACAGATCTGATGAATGATGGGTCCCCGAATCTCTATCTAAAATTGCTGGGTTACGTCGGTGATATCAGTGTTCAAATTGTGGCGTGGTGGTTCAGAATTAACGGAAAGCAGTCAACATATTACATTATTGGTCAAAATAGTCGTATGAGCCACAGAATATAAGACCAACGTATGTGTCACGCTTGAGTGCATACATAACTGCTGCACGGTCTAGTCTCTAGACTTGCTGACCCAGGGGGATGGCGATGCGATGACAAGTCGATGATAGCTTTTCTCAAAGACATTGTTGGAGATGATTGACTGGTTAATTTTGGCTCATGTAGTACCGTTTTCGCGTTTGCCCTTTACAAATGATTTTCTGAATGCTTGCGATAAGATTTACAGTGTACTTTGCAGTATGTTAAATGCAGTGCTGCCAATGCATTTTTCAGTTCTCGTTTGTGGAGTTTATGTTGTGATATGGTTGCCAGGCACACCATGTTTGTTTTATTTAAAAGACTAAAACATCTAGACACACGATAAATATCCATTTGATATTTCGCTCATTAAATTTATGCAAAGAATTTGTTTTAAAGCGCTAGTCTTAGTGAGAGGAACAACAGCTGTTTTAAACGTGCAAACACCCAACATGACTGGTCATTAATCTAGTAACAATAGATAAAATAAATATATGTCATTCATGTAGCAATCACCTCCAGTCTTGTCAAGATTGCGTGATGTTGGATTCTCACTAGATCTCAGCTTGATATCAAACAGTGCATCCCATATCAGACATCTGGATGGCATTATAAGGTTTACATGTCCACTATTATGGTGGGAATACATACAGTCACATAAAAGTTACAAACCATATTTTGGGTAAGAAATGTTTCTGTATAAAGTTACAGGAAGTAATCTCTTTACAAATATTGTAAATTTTTACTGATATGTTTTGGTGGTAACTGTTCATTCATTACACATAGACTTGTCCACTTCCTCCTGATTATCATAGCAAAATTAATAACTAAATTATAGCTGGCATAATATGATAAGACACTCAACAATTAATGACTACATGGTATTTCTCTGTACTTATTGAATATTTGATTACTTATTGTTATTTGCTTATTGAACTGTATGTACAGCCACATGGTTGTAATAAACTATCTGTAAATGGTAGGCTTAAAGTTCCAGATTAGAAACCCATTAAAAAACGCATTAGCTATTCTTGTTTTGTACTACATTTGAGTAGCTTCAAAATCAGGTATCACCATCTTTCAGAGTTGCTAATGGAGCACTCTTGTGCTGTTTATACTGGCTGTGGTCTTCTGTTTATCCTTGCTCTAGCTGTGACTTTCAACCTCCTCCGCAGGGCACTTTGCAATGCTGCTCAACACTAAGCACCATCTCATTTCTGGTCTTCTCTGTCATTAACCCCACATGATGGATACAGTGTCCATGCTGCATTGTTCCAAGGGTCCCATTAACACCCCATCACTTTGTAACCATCCCCTTTCTCCCTCTGTTTCTTCCTGTGTGATTCGTTCTGAAGTCAGTTCACACCTGTATGTGGCAGTAATTCTTCCCTGGGGCAGGGTTGTTGAATTACACTGAAATGTAGGAGTCACTTCAGTGTATGAGATTGAATAAAATACCCATATTTAGCAATTTTACATAGACATTTAGCATATCGCTGATCAGGATTAACCAAGCTTGTTCCATTACCTGGAATAACCCATGTGTAATAAGTATTAGAAGTCAGTTCTCTGTGAATTATATTGAATATGGCAACATGGTGATCACCAAGATGCCTTGCCTGTAGCCCCACTTTGTCAGTGGTGCATGTTTATAATCTAACCATTTTATTTATGTTCAGTGGTTAATGTTTATAATCTAACTATTTTATTTATGTTCTGGACATTAGTCATTAAAATTGTCAGATTTTGAGCAATGTTTCCGGTGCTGGTTCTAAATGCAATATGATGGGCAGAAATTGAGCATCACACCTTTAGCATATCAATAGTTTAAATATCTTCAATTTACATGACAAAAACACTCCATATTTGAACATCTGCTGTGAGGGGCTCCTACAAAGGTATCCATACAAACAATGCCCCAGGACATTTCCCGAGGGCATTGGAAGCTTGGGCAGATGGTATTATTTCCTGTGTGCTAGTATTTGGACTTGAAAGAGAGTGTATATTGCTGCTCTCAGCTGGACACTGTTTCCTGAGGTGTTATGCCAACTGCTTCAAAGGTCACCTAATTGGACCAGAGTTTTAGAAGTTTGCTGGACTTGCAGTGTTGATTGGGCTAATTTGTCAAATTCTCAATACCCCTGAGGCCTAATTTTCAGGCATCAAAAGGCCAATGTGAAACTCCCTTGGCTGAGCATTTGTGTATGGAAGAGCATAGGTGTGTATGGATTTTCTAACCAACTTGTTGGAGTTGTGAGGGTACTTAATAATGTAAGCTACATAACTTATGTGCGTGCCAATCGTTGATACCATTTTGCCACTGCAATATCGTTTCCTATGTATTTAAAAAAAGTTGCAATACATTTCTTTGTAACTGCACCTGTGGGTGTTCTTATTATGGGATGTGTGGGTGAGTGAGAGAGAAAGAGAGAGAGGGAGAGGGAGAGTGAGCAAGTGATTGTGTGTGTGTATGAGTGAGAGATTTTGTGTGTGCCATTGGGTGTGTTTGTGTGTATGTATGTTTACAGATGAGCTTCACACATTTATTCTGGAAGTGTTTGCTGTTAAACTTGATGTAGCTGGCTGGATCTGAGCACTACTGGAGTCTCTAGCGGTTTGACAGAGACTGTTGACACTTAGCTGCTCACCACTGCCAGCTGCTGGTAACATCACTTGTGCTCAGTAATAGAAGAATCAAGAGGCTGATTAAACCTGTCTCTCTAGGATGGCTACCATGTGTCTGACTGAGAATCCAGGCCTTCTATAGGTGGCTGGATTCTATTACACAACATCAGATAGGCTGCATAACGTTACAGCTGTACATTAAAATGTTCAGATCAGCTGCAGTTATACAATTTTGGTTATAAGTATTGTGCAGAACCAGCTGTTTGTTAGAGACGTATAATACATATTTCTTATAAAACATTTTATTTTCATGATATGTATAGTGAAGTTAGCAAGTAATAGATCTGTAAGGGTGTAGTTATAATTAGAAGTTATGACTTTGGCTGGTAGCATTTATATTTTATGTTGTTTTATAAATGTGATATAATAACATAATTACAATTAGACATCATTGACCAGTGTAATTGTTGCAACTATATGAAATATATGAAATTTTTATATGTAGTTAACATTTTGTCATTGAACTATGTATGCAGCAACATATCTAGTGGTTTGACTTAAACCCCTTATTTCAAACACCTGCGGTTATATAAAAGTCTGCTTAAAATACAAGTATATACTAATACAAATAATTTATGATTTTGCCTTGGCAGTTACATGACTGAATAAAGGTAGTTAGTTTGTGTAATGTGTATAATAGTGGGTGAGTGATCAGTCTTAATGGCTGGAGCCAGACATGTGCCATCTGGCTGCCTTCAGCATTGGTTGAAGCAGGTAAATAACATCTGGCAATTATATGCTGAATGCTGCAATAAAAGCCTATAACTGTCCAGTGTGAAGCCAGTTTGGAGTCATTGAAACCATCTGTGCAAAACTGAGCCAGAATGTGGCAGAGTGTTTGTCTTGTGACCTTTGTTTTTAGGTCAGGTCGGTTGGATATAGGTGCATAGATGATGGAGTGAAATGCTTCAACATGTAGATTGATAGGAAACATTAAATTTATGTTTTAAGATGATGAGATGTTCATATCAACATTCTATTTTGTGGTCTTACTTCACTGTTTGTGTAATTATAAATGCAACAATGTAGGAGTGTGTACACATGTTAAAATATCAGTAACAATGTCCAACAGTGTAACTTAGGCAGCTGTTTGGTATGAATGTTTTATTATTTTGCACGTGTCTATGCACAAAACAGTCACACATCAGATCTGAACATTATGAATTCTATGAAACCATTTTTTGGGGTGTTAGATATTGCATATGGGTAATTAAATATATCCCACCAGCTGTAGAATATCAGTAGTCTAAGGTGGTAAGTTAAATGTTTTCGGTAACTTTTGGGGGCCAAGTCAGTTGTTGGGTAACGAACTGTGGAGGACTGGGTGTAATCCACTTAGTGCAGTCTGCACTATGCACTGGTTGACAGGGGTTAAGTAACAGGGTAAACTTTATGGGACTACTGGGACTCTCCATGCACCAGTCTGAATGCCACTGGTTCACTTTGTCTAGTGGGGTGTTTTATGGAAGGGGTTTATTGGCACAGATCAGAGGGGGTTAGGTTGCAGACCTGTGCTGATGTAGACACCAGGGTCTGTGTAGGTTTATAGGGGGTGTGGTATTTGTCTGTACTTGCAAACAGACCCTGCATGGCTGCCAGTCTGTATTTAATTGTGTGCTGTACTGTGAGCTGATGCGATATGTTATCAGACTCAGGTTTATTGCGTCTGACACATCAGAATGTAGGTCTTCTGTCCAAACTGTTTTAACCAATGAGAAAGTGGAAAAGGAATCTGCCCAGTTGTGAAAAATAGCAAAGGTTACTTGAACGTTGCACAACTGTCTGCACAGTTCACATAGTTTGTGCCTTTCCAGTTTATGCCCAGTGATCACATCACCTTGCTTTCTGGCTTCCCAGTGCCTATAGATAAAACTGGATTAAATACAGACAGAGAAGAGAGTATGACAAGGATGGCTTCCCTGTGTCAGCATATTATGAATGAATGTATAAAATAAGCCACATTTTTGCATACAATTATATTTAGACTTTTCATTGAACACTACTTGGATTGTAAATTGTTTGGTTTGTTAGATATTAAGATTGATAAATTAGCAACTATCCAAGTTAATTTTTCACAAATGAAAAAATTGTGTCTAACTGTCCCACTACGCAAAAGATCATTGGGCAAAATATTGTACCCCACATAATTGCAGAGATCCATTCTTGGGAGTTGTTCTGCAACTATTGACACAGACTTGACTGTGTCTGCAGGTGTTACTTTCAAGTATGTCACCAGACTCACAAACTGTCAGCTTAACTGACTGTATGTTTTTATGGCATTTTAATCATGTTTCACATAGTCTTGAAGCAGAATGATTTTGGCAGACAAAATCCTGGGGATTGTTTCATGAAGATGCTAAGAAACTATTTATGCTAAAATGAGACTTATTTAATGACTTAATTTTGTTACTGTATGAAAGCGCAGGAATTTGCACAAAACATTTAGTAGTTGCATAACTTTAACAATGCTTTATTAACTGGCCGCTGGGTCATGGGCTTATATTCACTCAAGTGAAAGTAGAATCTCTTACTGTCTAATTACTGTTTGTATCTGATCAACAGGGGTGATGGTTTCATGCCATGTATGTAGAAGAAGTGGGCTATAAGTGCCCCTTGTGTTCCCAGGGTGCAGGCTGGAGTAATTAGCATCAAGGTTCAAGATGTGGGCTAAAAGCTGTGTCCTACTGAGTTGTACCAGAATAATTCATCAGGCATAACAACAGGAATGACAGTCTAGGAGAAGCAATCATGTTCCAGTGAAAAGATAATTAAATTGATTAATGGAATAGCAAATAGTAGAATTGTGTCGCTCCCTTCCACCAGATTCAACAAGAATAGTTGTAAGTTGTGTAATCATTTTATAGTTTAGCAAGAACATCTCAGGTGATAAGTATCTTCTTCTTGCAATGAAATCTACTGTTCAGTGTGTAGCTTGTGGCCATGTTTCATGCAGGTTACCAGCCTGGATTTGGTGACAGGTTGCATGGCAAGTGATGCATGTCACCAAACCAAGAAGCTTCTCCTTTCACAGTTTTGTTGGGACAACTTTTCCATAAAACATAAACTTGTGTATTTTAGTGGAACAGCTATGTTTGACTAAATCACTTTCACAGTGGACTTCTCTCTCCCAGTGTAGCTCAACTGAGTCCTGATTAGTTATTCATGAACAACTCCCTTGAAAGAAGCATAATTAGGGCCAACTGCTAGTCAGGCGTCATTAAACAAATGGCTCCACAGGACAATCTGCCCTGGGTGGTCATTGACCAGAGGTGTTAGTTCACTTGGACCAGCCTGTGTGGTCAGTCAGGGTGTGGGAAACTAGCCTGTGGTCAGTGAATGACCAGGAGATCCCCTGTCTTTAGAGTGAATAATGACTGAGAGCAGTGAAATGATGTGGAACACACCAGGGACATGATCACAGACAGTCACAGGTGTGGCTGCATTCTCCATCTTGTTATGGTGTGAAGGACAAGTCACATACAAGTTGGTCACAGTGGTCTGGTCTGTCCAAAATCGAGTCTGAGAACCATTTTCCTGTTTTTATATAAGAACAGCTTTTAGGTAAGTTAGACATGGCTTGCGTTGCTTCATGTATGTCCAGTATTGTCCAGATTTGGTTGTGCCAACTTTTGGCTGAAGATTTTAATTTCAATTTTCAAGATGGCTGCCACGATAGAGGAATGGACAATGCTGCAAGTGGAATTATGATACAGATTACAGAGGCGTCTCTGAAAAAAGCTTCTATTCAACTAGTATAACAACATAAATTTTTTTAAATGTCAAAAATGTGTACTTTAGTTCTGTAAATTTACTGGTTTAGTTCCTGTCTGGTCTGAAGTGTAGTATATTTCTATTTTGGTTTTTCATGTGCTATGGTTGAGTGCTTGAGTTAGTAATACTCACATGTTTCAGACAGTTATATGTGGACCCTTTAAATCTTGCTGAGAGCTT
Organism: Oasisia sp. SBJ-2009; assembly: GCA_964017155.1. Taxonomy (NCBI): domain Eukaryota; kingdom Metazoa; phylum Annelida; class Polychaeta; order Sabellida; family Siboglinidae; genus Oasisia; species Oasisia sp. SBJ-2009. Next base: position 35,220,994 of record OZ024859.1, read on the forward strand.
CTGTCACAGCAATATAATTTATGTGCAGACAGCCAGACATGGTTTATCTAGGTGGTTCAGCTACTGTCATTTGTCAGTCAGGAGTGCTGAAATATGGGCAGGTTTTAGTACAGTAGTTATTTATAGATGACTGCATCAGATTTTGATGACATATTAGCCATTTTCCACCCTATAAATATTCAACAAATGTTGTCAAGTTTGTATGTAATACACCCACAAGTCCATGACAAGAAAAAATGTAACCGAAAAATAGTACATTAATTATTATGTGTTTGTTAATGTCAGTCACACACACACACGCACACACTGGGTGGATTTATTACTGCTCCCTGCTGCATTCCCGTCAGGCAGACATGCTTCTTCTTTTTTCTTGTGTGCCACAATTCCTACGCTAAAATATCAGCACTGGGTAATAAGCATGGCGGGCAAAGGGTTAACATTTGATGGACTTGTGTTACCTCCTGTGGGAGATGTAATACTCAACACTATTGTTGGTCCACGGAATGTAGCCTGGGAACAATGAGCCAGAATTAGTCAGGTAGGATTGGTTTGCAGGCTATTATGTCTCGCTCTGTACCATGGTAATGTCCAGTGCTGTTTCTGTCGTCCTTTGCAGCTGTGTCTATTAAGTCATGCAGTAAACTCTTTTAAGCATTTAAATCATTGCACTTAATGCTCTATAAAGTTCAGCTCAAAACAAGTATATTTGCAATAATTTATTTTCCGTTTTCATTTACCCTCGTCTTTATGTTGCATCCTGCCTTTTATTCATCGTTGTTTTTTAGGCATCACCGATTTTGTGTGGATTCACTATCTGAAAAGTCGGGCTTTGTCTGCTTAAACAATTCAGGTTTGAGGAGCATCTGTGTAGATTAGACATCAAAGTTTAGAATTTCCTTTGCCCGCACTGAGGCGAAGCCAATTCAAATTGTACCTTTTATTCCGCTATCTTTCCATGTGATCAGTCTAGTGTCGGGAAACAAAGTGATACATTGTGAGTCGGTGGGCCAGACAAAGACACGCCCCTTCTGTCATAACTCATACGTCTGACCCGGCCACCTGCCTAGAACATACACAGGACGCAGGGTGTTGTGTGCATATCGACACGCAATTGATAGTGTGTGCGTTTTACGCGAAACCCGTGAGGACATGAATAATAGACGAGAATTCTGAACGTGTTTCTCGCATTTATGTACAATTACCGCTCGTTGCTGGGCGCATTAGTTGCAGCACATACAGTACTCGCGGGAGAATAGCTCGGCTGTTTTATTTATGACGTTGATAGATAATCTCAGTTGGAGTTTGTTTTAGAAAATACCACTGGATGGCTCAATGTGGAAACTAACCACTGGGCATAGCTTTATGCAGAGACCTGTCCACCCGTCATTTGGACAGGTAAAAACGAATATGGATGGGTAGAAATATATGGGTGGACGGGTAAAAAATGAAGGAGCAAAAAAGGTCTTCCAAAACCATAGATATTGTTAGTTATGCCTCGAAGTGAGTGTAAATGGTGTCATATATATGTGTGTTTGTAGCCCATTTCAGGTCATCAGGCACATCTGAAAGTTCGTAAACTAGCTTAACAGTTAACATCATGGATGTGTCCACCAAAACATGTGTGACTGGCAATAATTTTATCCTACATAAAGCCCTGCTAAGGTTGCCTATATGTAGCATAGTCAGAATATATTGTTATGTTTAATAATTAAGATCCAACATTTTGTTTATGAAGTTTAAATTTATTGTTCAGAGATTAATTTTCCTATTCTCACAAATCAGTTGTTGTGTAGTAATTCAGTCAGGCATGATAAGAACTGTGAAATGTATTCATGATGGCTGTGAGATTGGTGCTTTCATAACTGACTTTCTTGCCAACTGGAACTCTACTTATAAAAAAGCTGTTGCGTGTGAAAGTGACAGTGTCATGGTAGGTAGTCACAAGTAGCTTCACAAGGCGGTTAATGCTTGAATTCAGCAAGACAACCCCTAGGCCAGGGACATTCTCAAAACATTGTTGCAAGATACTTAAAGGAAGCCAAAAGGGAAATATTACGTGATATGCACGTGAAAGAGCTAATACAAAGCAACCATTCTGAACGGTAATCACATTTTTAACGACAGTGGTTTATTAGTAAAATAATTTCAAAGTGGATAATTTCACTGAAATCCTCGGCTCCGTAGAGGCGGCCATTAACGCGCCCCGGTCCGCCTCTTCCTGTTGTCTAACCATTCAGCACGCAGAACCGGCCTTAAAGTCACGTGTCCGATGACGCATAATAATGCTTATCGCCGTTGTAAACACAATGTTGTCAGATACCCGAACTTCGAAGAAGAACATCCGTTCGAAGAACCTTGCTTCGAATGGGATGTTTCTCATCGTATATAGTGGGTCAAGATCCGCAGAAACGTTGGCGACGTCGAGTTTTGAAATTTAGAGCTGTGCAAACGATATTGGCGCGATATTTAATCACCAACGATAGTCGTTGAAACGGGTTACCGGTCGAAACCTTCCATCGCCGTAGCCAAGTCAGCGCGCGCAAGAAGGTTAGTAAATATTAAGTCTTCTGTGTCTAAATTATTTAAATCTTGTACCATTAGACACATTGCGATGTCTGTCGTTATGACTTATGTACATACTGATATATTTTATAAACATCCACCACAGTTAACGTTCTAGAAGGTATGTACATGACATGGGATCATGGAGCCGCTAACTAGGTCTAGGACCAAGTCCAAGCGAGTTAAACCGTTCGATATTATTATTGTTATTCATTATTATTAGTTTTATTTTATCCTACATTGAATGGTATCACGTTTGCATGAACAGAGGCATATAAATAAGGTAAAGCTACATGTGTTAAACATGACCGTAACATTAAAACACAGCTGAATGCAAGCCAGATCATAGATGTCCCCATCAATTCGCATGAACGATAATATAGCACCTAGATTTTGGTTGGTTTATTTCATTCTCTGGGCAATCAATACAGATTGAAATAGGTACATAAAACATGCAAAATATATTTGTTAAAATAGATTGAAATAATATATAATTTAAAACATTAGCATAAATAAAAAATTAATTAAAAAAGTAGAGAATAATTTATTTGAAATGTATCTATAAAGGTAAATTAAATATGTTAAGACATTAAAACATATTTTCTTTGATTATTTGAATAAACTTAAAAATTACTTTAATAAAATATTTTAATAAATACTTTAAAACATTAAAATAAATAGGTCTAAAGAATAAATTAAGGTTTTACAATATTCACTAAATAAGTTTTCAAAAATACTGCCTTTCATAGTTACGCAGTTCCTATTTTCAGGTTGACCACTGTGAATGTGCCAGCATGCCTGCAATATTTTTCAGTAAATATATTATTCAAACATCACAAACTGGCATTGCGAATGTTGTTTTCAATCATGTTATTCGTTCAGCGAGACACACAATTACAAATTCTGTGTGCTGTGTCAGTTCAGATACTAATACATTGATACTAGGACATGTTACAGGCTTACAGTAAAGGATGAATAATTAGCTATGATGAGACATAACTTATGTACTGTAAAAATTACTTTGCAAATTTGCAATATTGCCTTTATTGGTAGGTAGAGTTTCTTGAAATATTGGGACACACTCAGCAAACAAGAAGAAACATTAACACACCCCAATAACAGACTAGCATAATATACTAGATGGAACGAGTCAACGAGGATTTGTAGATATCCCACAAGATCAGTCGGTAAACATTTGGTACCAGTTTCTTCCCCACAATAAGAGTGCAAATCACTAACCTAATTCAATAATAATTTAATCCAATAGTTTAGCAAGTAAGTCAGATGATCCACCATGCACATTGGCGTGATGTGTCAATATGACATTTTGCCAGTTAAAATATACATTGTCATAGATATTCCTGTTCGATTGATATTTTGAGGTGCCAACGTTTGTGTTTATTGGATAATAGAATCTGAAGCACTTAAATGTCATTATAACAATTTTTTTTATTAAAGACAACCACACTTGATAACAAGCCACTGTATATAAGATACAACATGACACAAATATTTAGCAGTACAGCATGTCCTGTTTATTTATAGGATGGAACCATGGCTCTAGCAAGAACGTCCGGCCACGTCCTAGCGAACCTTGACAACATGGCTGTTTTCTGGTCAAGACGCAAGTAATTGGAGCTGCAGAAGACACTACAGCTGTATGTTTACCTGCAGATCCACCACACTGTGGTGGGAAGAATGAGTGAATGGTGAATTACATCTTTGTCAGAACTCTGGCCGCTGCCCACAACGACTGTCCATGTCAGAATTGCAATCCTTGGTTCAGATATGCCCTAGCTAATGAAAGAAGGTCTGCTGGTGTCAAGAGTCAGTTGATTTGTTCATTGACAATCCAACTGCTTATTCACAAATCAACTGATAATTCGCAAGGGCAGCAGTCAACAAGTGCCAAGTGTTATCCTAGATCTTGTTCTCTGCTGAGAGCACAGAAGTTCGATCTTATGGCCGGTATACACTGGTATGACTCTCTGTACCCTTCGACCAAGCCTGTCATGGATCCACCGGGTAAAATTCTCTGTATATGGCCGACTTGGACTCCTGAAATAAAATAAGGCTTAAATAAATATATCAACTATGTATAGTGGCACAGTGGTTTAAAGCTTTGGACTTGGCTTCAGACTCTCAACTACGAGAACGAAACCATGTGCTGCTGTGTCGAACCTTGGGCAAGTCTGTTCACCAGTCATTGCTCCAATTCACTCGGCTGTGTAAACAAGTAACTGGCTATTGACAGTGGTGGATATTTGTAACACGAACCGTCTTGATTCATTAATTACAGCTTGGCTGGATGCTTCCCACAGTCATGAGATGGTGTTTAACTGAATAGGTATGCCAGGGAGTAAAGTGTAAAGCACTTTGGACAATGCCGAGCAGACATGGGGTCAAATACGTTGACATTTATTTAAATACAAATACTCTTGAGGAATCCAAATACATTTAATTACTAAACATCAATTACAGTTACTTAAAACTATTTAAATACTTTCAAATACAAATGTATTTGACCCCATGTCTGAGGATTGGATACTGCACTATATAAGAACTGTGTTGACAGGTGACATATGAAAATGGAGGTAACTCAATCCATTATCATTGTAGAAAATACAATAGAATACATGTTCTGTTTTTATAAAATCACTGGAACTTTTTTCAATTCTCACATAGTGGACAACTGGCCATGCTACTCGAAATGTTCTAGAATGATCCTACATCATTTACTGTTAAACCTAATTTTTTGGGTATATTTCTACTATGGAATAATATGTGGTGTTTTCATTGTATGAAATGTCATTTGTATTATATAAAATGTTTGGTGTTCTGGTTACTCTAATGTTATTTTCATTGTCAATAAATTGTGAGCAACACATTTCACTGTTGTTATAAATACATGAACATAATATTATACTTACATCTTTGTTGGCAGATATATGTGACAGTTGTCTAACATTTGGAAGCACTGTCTGCTCCAAACACAGACTATAAAATCCATGGCCATTTGTAATATATCATGGCACATCTGAAACAGAACCAGATGTATAAATGAGTTTTTCATGAATAAGAAATATTATTAGCACAATATAGAACATCACAGCTACTATTATGGTTACCTTGACACGACAACAAAGTTACATTGCAATTAAGACCACCACAGAATATACATAAATATATCCACATATGTTATAGTTTAGAATATTTGTTCTGCTAGTTGTGTTACTTTTACCCAGTTCAAAATGGTTATTTTTAATAGAGACATATATATTCAGCTAAAAACAACTTTATTATTCAGCATGAAGTTGATTTCATAAAGAACATGGGTGGTGATTTTCTTTCTTTATTTAGCCCTCCAGAATTAGGCTCCAAACCCTCGCTTTAAATATACCACGCCTATTAAAAGAACAATCAATATTGACACACATCTGTTTTTTAGTCGCACAGGTCATGCTATGTCAATAATACAAAAAACATGCCACAGTCGCTGCTGTTAATATAATAATGTCCAGTATTTGAAAAAACAAAAATTAATCTGCATTTTTTCCACATTTCAATGATTTGTGGGCAATTTGGAAATTGATTCCTGAAAACATGGGCGAAGGACCGAGCCTGTCACTCTGTCAGTCTGTGTCAGGCTGAGATAAATCGGAGAGCCATGACCCCATATGTGATATGATGTGTTTCAAATTGGGTAACTTCAAGTTGTGTATAACATATCCGACACTACACCACTGACTTGGAGAATAATACATGGCATGGCTGTGACTAAGTAGAAACTGCCGAATTCCGGGACCGAATGCGAGGTGGCCATCAGCATATCTGTCAGTGACAGTGTCACTGACCCACCATCGACTCCGTTGGCGTTGATATTTTAATTACTTAAATTAACATCCAGCCCAGATTTCATAATGAACATTTAGGGCAACATTTCTCATATTAGACACATAAATGCTTACCTTCACCGACAGATTTTTGAGTCTTCCTCCTAACAATACAGTTACAGTAACGGGTATCCACAGTAACAGCATACATTCGCCTTTCGAAGTTTCGGCGAGTTTCGACCACTTGTCGATCACTCAATGTCGCCTCGGCTTGTTACTCGCCTCTGCATTTCGGCTTCCGGCGGGTCTTCTTTACCAGGTTTACCAGCGCGTTCAGTTCTATCTTGAAAATGTTGGCCCTTATCGTTGCAATCGAAATTCAGCTATTTCTGAACGAATATCAGGTCGGTTCGCCTACACGAATCGGATGTACACAGCGCCACCTAGCGATTATTTTTAAATACAGAATTGCCAGACTGCGAGCATTATTGACGTCACACATCAGTCAAAATGGCGCAACTTACAAACTTTGATAGAAAAGGTGTTCAGATTTTTTTTACTAATAAACCATTGACATTAAAAATGTGATTACCGTTCAAAATAGTTTGTTTTTATTTACTCTTTCACGTGCATAGCATGTAACTTTTCGGTTTTGCGTTCCTTTAAACATTTTTGTTCATGGTAATTTTTTTTTAATGATAATCCTGTCTTAACAGTTGTTCTTTTTTTTAATCCAAATTCATTATTTAAAGGGGGTTGAATTGGCTTCTGAGAGTTCTGGTTGGCCATCAAGGTTTTTGTAGAGCAGATTCTAGTATAGAGTGATCAACCTTATTATTATGACACCATTTGGCATGAAATAAATAACCATTACAAAATAAAAATCATGCCCTTTATTTAAAGGTTTTACCATTTAAAGTGTGTTTTTTAACAACAGATACATAAAATATAATTAGATAGGTACCCGATCTCATGGACTGCACATTTCTGTTTTTGCGGTATATTCGTTAGCATTCTAAGTAGGTGTTGATGAGAACAGTCCTGTGCCATTTACATCGCACTGAGTTTTGATTACGAAAACAGCGGTGGCATGAATGTATTTGTTACCAAAACCACCTGATACACGACACCTCTGTGGGATACCTGTAGTCTCCCCTGTGTGGGATAGTCATACCTGTAGTCTCCCCTGTGTGGGATAGTCATACCTGTAGTCTCCCCTGTGTGGGATAGTCATACCTGTAGTCTCCCCTGTGTGGGATAGTCATACCTGTAGTCTCCCCTGTGTGGGATAGTCATACCTGTAGTCTCCCCTGTGTCTCCCATTCAGTCTCACCTCCAATGGTAGACCTTGTGGTGTGCATTTCTGAAGCTGTGGATGTTTACCATCTATATGGGATGTGGTGGAACTCAGCTAAGCTGTTTCCCAATGTTCCCATATCCACGAGGGTAGAGGGGGAGAAGTCTTGGAGTTGGAGGTTCAAATGGTGATTTCAAAGTTGGTTGACTCTGGAATGTCAGACCCAGTCGAGAGAGACTATGCCGGTTTGAATTGTCTTGCTACCATCTTGGGTACATTTTAATTGCTCAGCAGTCTGTTGTAGACAGTAATTAATATTTGTGTGTGTGTAGAACTATGTAGTCTTTGTGCAGTAATTGCAAAATGGCTTAATGCTTCCCAGATATGTCACGGTGTTGTTCCATTGAACAGGTCTGACAGGGCATAAACTGTATAGCATTTTGAAGTTTGAACCGTCCTGAGGACTGGATATTGCATTATTTAGAACGTATTTGTATCTTCGGTGAGATGTCAGAGTTCAACAGTGCAATGGGGAATGAAGACAGCAACAATAGGGAAAGATTCAATCGAGGAAAACATCAGGCCCTTAAAGCCAGTCTTATCGCCAATGTTCAGTGCATAAACGATAGGAGCATAGTAATATTTAAAGTAGTTAAAATTATTTCCAACTCCCATTAGCTTTTGTTAGTGAGAAAAGGCTTTGTTTTATTCTGTGTCTGTCAGAGGTTATGATCTCAAGGCTTTTGATGATAACCAGTCCGTCATGAATATTTGTTTAACTTACTGATTCTGTTTCTTTCAGTTTCGCTAGAAGAATGTTGCAAGGCTCGTAACTGAGATGTCCGGAGTCGTTGCCATGGAGACGGAATCGGTACGATCGGGTCGCAGCGAGCGCTCGGAGCGGTCGCAGCGTGACAGGAACCACGGCAGTCGGTCACATCGCTCGTCACGACACACAGGGGGCAGCAGTCGTCACCACAGCCGTGACAGGGGGTACGGTCGCGACCATGACACAGACAAAGACTCGGTGAGCATCCCAATGCACCAGGGCGGCAGCGGCGACAACCCTGGTGACGACAACGAGAACCACGTCGAGGGTGAACGAATCGAGGTCCAGATCCTCCCCCAGGACGATAATTGGGGTGAGACGACAACCGCGATCACGGGCGCGACGAGCGAGGCCGGATTTTCGATGGAGGACATGTCGAGGATAAACAAGAACCTGGAGGACAGCATTGGGTTCAACTGCGCCCGGTACATCGGCTCGCTTCTAGCCGCCGTATTCGCCATCGTGTCCAGTGTGTCTCCCATCGCCATGGTGATACTGCCGAAACTTAACCTGTGGGTGTGGAACACGGACCCGTGTGGGCCGAAGTGCGAGGGAATCCTCATCAGCTTCGCCTTCAAGCTCCTCATACTCCTCGTCGGCACGTGGGCGCTGTTCTTCCGGCGACCGAAAGCGACGATGCCCCGAATCTTCATCTTCCGCGCACTCATCCTCTTCCTTGTGTTCGTCCTCACGTTCGCGTTCTGGCTCTTCTACGGAGTCCGCATCTACGAGCCGCTAGAGCGCGACTATCACAGCATCGTGTCGTTCGCCGTCTCGCTGGTCGACGCCCTCTTGTTCATACATTACCTCGCGATCATCCTCCTCGAAGTCCGACAGCTCCAACCACAGTACGTCATCAAGATCGTTCGGTCGCCGGACGGCGAATCACACAGCTACACGGTGGGTCAGCTGAGCATCCAGCGAATGGCCGTGTGGTGTCTGGAACAATACTACAAGGACTTCGCCATCTATAACCCATACCTGGACAGTCTGCCGCAGTACCAGACGAAACTCACTGGGTTCAAGTTCTACAATGTTGACGGGGAGAGCGCTCCGGTGGCCGATGGACGATCTCGAGCGATCTTCGCGGCGGCCGCCCGACGCCGAGACACGAGTCATAACGACCGCTTCTACGAGGAGCAGGAATATGAGCGGAGGGTGAGGAAGCGAAGGGCGAGGCTCCTGGTGGCAGCCGAGGAGGCCTTCACTCACATCAAACGCAGACAGGAGCAGGAAGGTGAGTCTGTGACACAATGAGTTACAGTGTGACTATTTCACTGAGATAATGATCTCCATTGTTAAACAGAATTTTTTTTTTTTTTAACAAATCTGTTTGGAAATGCAACTTTGAAACAGTTTGTCACCATGGTGCATCTTGGAGTGGATAGTTTTTGGAGTAATTATAAGGTCAGTGTCAGTATAATAAATTCTAAACAATATAAACCTGCTTTTGATATTATTATAGGAATGTTAGTTGAATAATAAATTATTAAAATTATCAACAAATTAATTATATAATCAAAATGAAAAATATGAAATTCAATAAAAAAATCAAATTAGTAGTAGATCATAATAAATTATTATAATTTGGCATGTGCTGTATTCTTGTAATTAATGTTGTTCCAAAAATGAGTCACCCATATTTCTCAAGTGTACTTTATCCATAAAATAAATGTATATGTAATGAAATGAATTTAGTACTTACTTCCAACTGAATTATGATATATTCCCAAATAAATTTTAATATACACAAAGAGACAACTGTAAACAAAATTTATCTTAGCAGTAGACATACATGTTCAATTTTTTTAGAATGGCACCGAATATGTTTTGCAATTTTGGTCTGCGTTTGATAGCGTGGGATGTTTTCCCGTATTTATTTCCGCAACTAATCATATTGCGCCTGCTGGCAGTCCATCAGCATTCTGGCGAGGACGTGCCTAGGAAGTGTGATAGTTCTCCACCACCCAGCAGCCACCGTCAATGTAGATAGATGACCAACAGTTCCCTCTCGTGATATAGATCACAGGCGTTCACAGCCTTTCTGGCCTATGACTCAACCTCGTAGAATCAATGTTTCCCCTCATCACAAGAGTGACGAGCGACGAACGTTCACCGCTGCATAAAGATTTTGTTGTTTCCATGGCAACTGTTCATATGTATTCATTTTGTGTGGCGATTCTTATTAGATTGGCGGCAAACTCGCATTCGTATTGATTCCCCGTGGTGCTTCCGTGGGGATCCTACATAGCGGTCCCCGACTCATTTTCTGTCCATGTCGCTGTCATGTGGAGGTATCCCAGAGTGGTGCAATGTGATTAGACGTATGTTGGACTTGGTATTCACAGAGAGCTGTGGTGCTCCAGACTCTGAGAGTCTTCACAATATTCTGCAGTCGCAGTCCATGCTATATACGTGTGCAGCATGGTAACTTGTAATATTGAGCAGTGAGAATACACTGAGGGCTAATGGTTTATTCTGCAGTTCATATTGCTATGGTTTTGGAATAGTTGATGGGATACATGGACTGTAGTTTACAGGCAAAAGTTCATGAGCCGGAATTTGTTTGGTAAAGCTTGGATAACTTTAAGATTTGTTTTAGTAACTAGGGTTATGCATTTGTGTAAAATCATAAATTTATTCAGATTGATTATTAGAAATTTCATTCAGGCAGCTTAGACAATGCATTTATGAACCCAAGATCGTTAATGTTGAGCCCTGATAGAACAGAATTGGTGACTCACAGCCTGTAATTGAATTAATTAATGGTTGGGTTAAATGGTGTAGGGCAATAGGTGTTACTAGCTGGTGTATTTACAGTCACTGAGAGGAATGCAGCAGTGTTTCTACAGTAGCTCTGGGCAGTTTACATACATGTGGTCAGTGACAATTACAGCCTCTAGGTGACCACAACGCTGTCTTACCAGCTGTGATTGTCACAAGTTATTTATTGTTGCATCAATGCCTGTAAGGCATCCAGTAATGGTGGTCACATTGAGCAGAAGTTGTCAGCATTGATTGCGTATTACATCATGCCTCAAAGTCTTTCTGGCTTTTAATTACAGCTGTGAGACATCTTTCTTTGCAGTGATGTTATTCTTGCTGCAACTGTCACTGTCACTGTCAGGTTCTCCAGGCTGTTCCTGCTGATTGTGTGTCTGTCATGTTGCATGCTGTAGGCTCACACTCAGGCTGCATGCTTGAGCACAATCAGTAGACATCAGGTAGTTCATGTTCATTGTTTATCGATCCAGGCCAACACTAAACCTGTCATCAGTTTGATGTTGCGCAGTCCTTAATAAGTTATTGATAAAGTTCTGAAACATTTCATCGTGAAACAATTAATAGCTGTCAGGCAGATAAACCATGCTAGATAATTATGTTCCTGTTTAAAAATAACTTGGATATTCATACACCATCAGTACAATTTAGTATTGTTTTTTGTTAATTGCTAGTTTTGTTGCTGCTAGGTGGTTGTATAGTTCGCAGGTAGTTCTTTGAAGTGTTCTGTGTGGTTGAGCTGGTTCTAGGAATCACAAGACGAGAGCAAAGATGTGGCAAAGTACAACTGATATCGCATTGGATAAGGATCAGGGGTGGGGTAGTTACCTATCACCCCTCACTTAATGTGTATATCAAACGTTTGTGCAATATAATTTTCCCATAGTGGCCTGGGGCAGTTTCCTAAGAAATGGCAGGTGAAACAATGTGAAACAAAATGGCTGTTGGTCTTGGTTATTTTTACACCTGGTGTCTGGTTCTATTAGTGACTCATGTAGGAATATTTATAGGCTTCAATGAGCCATTCTGATTCATGAATGAGGGACGTTGTCGTGGTCATATTGTATAATTGACTGAAGAACCCATGCCCCATCTACACAATAACCACCCTAGTTAATTAATCTCCTGCATTTTTCTGATATCCCCAACCCTTAGACCATCCATTCCATAATGGCTTTTCATTCTTAAAACTAAGCTCAATATAGGCAAACATGCTTTCTGTGTACTAGCTGTGCCAAAAATCTACATTCAACTCCCTACCACACCACTATAAAATCTTCTGAAGCTACAGCCACTTAAAAAATAACACAACAGCTCTTGTCTGTCTCCATTTTCAGTTACACTTAATAATTTTGTATGTTGCACATCTGATCTAAAATTCCAGAGGAATTAAGTAGTTAACCGCTGTTTAACTATAATTATTTGCATGGTAGTAAAATGGATGAACACTACCGGGTAATAATGTTTTGGTCACCTGAACAGAAAATTTTGGAGAGCTTCTTTGGAGTGATGCATTTGTCATCCATCTGTACAATTCTCCAGTATAAATAATTTATATATAATGACTCTCTCTCCCCCAGAGATCTCTGCCTGAGATATTGGAGATGTGACTAGAATAGACTGTGATTATATGAAATGCCGTGGCTGTCATGCGGCATCTATCCAGCACATCCTACTACAGTAACTACACATTGCAGCTGTCTGTGCCAGGGCAGGGAGGAGATACCTCCAACCTAAACATAGGTCATGCAATAGCGAATGGGTGAACATTGAGCACCACTCAACACCTTATGAAACCATACCTGTTACAACTGATGGCTGTTCTGTTTAGCACTCCATTTACTTCCATCTCACAGTTGTCATCATTCATGTGGTTAAAATATGTGGTTTTGTTCACATGGAACTGTAAATGTGTTTACAGTGAAGTTTAATTAATTGTGTACTACAGTGTCTGCAGGAAAAGCATAAATACTCATGTTTATCAGATATATTTATTATTTTTGCATACATACTTAGTTATTTATTATAGTACTTATTTATATACTTAAAGGAACATGCAACCCAAAAAGTAAAAATTGCTTAAACCATTAAACAATGTTCATTTAATCATATCCCATATTTTGTTATTTTTTTCTGAAATGATTTGTTAACTTTTAAGGATAATTAGTGAACCTCCCTGGAGGGTGACATTTTGGACATTTCGCCTGTGGTCGTGTGACGTCACAGATCCACCACCGCTAGCGCCTCGGGTGGGCAAAACAAAACGAATTCTTCACGTACCCACTGAGTCTGAGATATATTCATCCATTTAATTAGTTACAGAGCGCTAGCTATTAAAAAAACGCCGTCCCTTATAATATAAACATTCATAAAGAATAGGATAAAGAATAATGATGCTCAAGTAGAGACTGCAACAAAGGAAATCGCGCAATCCATTTTGGACTTGGTTGGTTCGACGGAGCTTAATAACTTTTATTATCGCCCACTTTCATATGTAAACAAATCGTTTATCCAACTAATTATTCCAGTCGACCGTCGCGCAATGAATATTTTACTAATCATTGATTTTTATTATAATAAAGGAAATGCATTGAAAGATATTCTAGTACCCCATATATAGTATTTGCATACATTAAGTTCGTCCCTTTTGCGAGACCCTTCTTTCTCGTGCAACACCGACCCTTCGCTTCGGCCCCGAACTTTTCGTTCTGTGCACAAATTCAGTGGGGACAGTAGCTTCGTTCAACAGTCGTCTTTCACCCAATCCCGGCAATCTGTGTTCCATATCAACGGTGACATGGTCCTGGCAAACCATTTTCCGGTTGAAATTGAATGTTTCCACTGTATGACTCGTACCTATATTGTGGAGCCATTTAATCGCCAACTCGCCCTTCGACGGCGGGCTTCGTAGAGAATTTATTAGCATTTGGACAAATCTCTTTCCTTTCACGGACTCTTCTCCTGCCTTCTTTTGACATCCGTATGCTTGATATTCAAGCATTTCATTATCACAAGACTCATAAAACAACTCGATTCATGTCGCTATGCTAGTGTTTACATATTACGCTACGCCTATATCGCTGAGGTGGTGGACCGCCTACGTCACACTCACGCATTCTCTCGCGTTAATCTTCGTGAGTTCCCCGTGAAATGGGCAACAATGGCAGCGCCCATGGTCAGTGGAAATGCACGTTTCAAGATTAATTTTATGATGTATAACATTCTTACAAAATTAAACAAAAAATACATGTGTTACAATATTCTATCATGAATGGTATGTGGGAATTGGGGGGATTTTAACGCATTTTCAACACTATGGTTGCATGTTCCTTTAATTTATTTACTTTACCCATTTTAGTGCTGATTAGTATTATTTTCATTTTACTGTGTCTTATCAACTTTTGGATCTTGAATCTTGCTCACACGAAATCCAACTCTACTCATATGAGTAATATTACTTATTAATAAAATAAGACAATCACAGCATAGCAATTAAAATTTGTCACGGTGGTTTATTATATGCTGACAGTTGTATGAATGTCTAATAAGAATAAAGAAACAATTAGTTTAAAATTTGAATTACCATTATGTCCCTGTGAGTCATACAAAGCCGTTCACTGCACAGGCTAAATATAATCTTAAATGCAATTTTCTTTTGAGACCTACCGGTACCTATATTTTGTACTAGTAACGCACACTGGCAATACTGAAATACGGTTCACACTTAGTCAGTATTTATTGGCCTGCATACCTAAGTCTAAGGTGGTGTTTGGTGATTCAATACCAGATCTCCAATTACACGGGCCAATGCTATGGCAATTGTACTGTGACATTGCCTGTGACATTTCTAGCCTGCCCCTATTGCCAAACACTCATTAATCATCTCAAGTGTCTAGATCACCCCAATGGATGGATAACTTGATTTGTGGTGGCGCATGGTCCGTCACACATTTTTCAATAGTGTTATTCTGACGCTGTTATGTAAATAAATGTTCGTTTCCTGAGGGATTTCTGCCTGAGATAATGCAGTGTTTTAAATCGACTCGGGAAATTTAGTACACAATACATTTTGTTCAGTTTAATCTCTTGGGTGAAGTTAGTGTGATTGGAATGTAGTAAACTACATTTGCTCTGCAGCTGCCAATTTATATAAATATTACAAATCAGGTAAATTAAAATGTATTCATTTGCTTGTTGCTCAGTGCCATTTAGATACTTTATTCCAGTGAAAATGGTTGACATTCAGTTTGTATAATGAATTCATAGGAACTAGTAAACATGTTAAGGCTGTTTCTTTGTACATGTAGCAAAATCTGGTGTGATGTGTTATTGTCAAGCCTAAAACCTTAAAATAAAATGCCACCCAGGTAGTACATAACATTCAAAACATGATCACAGTTAGTATATATTGTGTTTAGTCATTACACCTGCAGTTTAATTGGAATTCACAGTAGAATTTTTAGTCTTATCTGTCTTGTCATGGCATCATGAGCACTAATAATATTCTGCCCATCTTACCATTGTAGAGAAAGATTCCACTGTATTTACTGTAACATTTGAATGTCATAATTATAATAACAATTTAGACAAATGAGTTGTTGAATCTAAATGATAACTTCTAATCCCAATGTACGTCACACAGTGTTGTCACCTAGTAAAAATGATATTTTACACCAATAGCTGTTTTTAATCATGAAAATTGCAAGGGATTTGAACTAGTCCTAAATGCACAACATTTGTATAGTTAATAGACTTATGAAACCAAATGAACTATCGGTAAGATATTTTTTGTGAGACATTCACTTACTTTAGACTATATTATATTCAATGTCGGCAAGAAATTTGACAACATGAATGTCCACCATCACCTCATGCCCCGTTCCCTCTGTCCCAGGTCCCGCCATCCCGATGGACCCCCAGGAATCAGCCCAGGCGATCTTCCCGTCGATGGCCCGTGCCCTCCAGAAGTACCTGCGGATCACGCGCCAACAACCCCGCTACACGATGGACGGCATCCTACAACACCTCGCCCAGTGCATCAGCCACGACATGAGTCCCAAGTCGTTCCTCGAGCGCTACCTCAGCCACGGCCCAGTGCTGTGGAACGACAAGGAGTACCACGCGACACAGACGTGGGTGCTCATCTGTGAGCAGCTGCTGAGTCGTGACGTCGAGCACGGCACGCTGTTCCAGCTGCGTCAGGGCGACGTGTCACTCATGATCACCGTGCGCAAACTGCCGCACTTCAACCTCACTGAGGAGGTGATAGACCCCAAGAACAACAAGTTTGTGCTGCGGTTGAACTCGGAGACGTCCGTATGAGGTCGTCGTCATGACAACGTTGGTTGACCCAAAGAACAATGGGTTTGTGTTGTGCTCGAAATCGGAAATATCCATGTGAGGCTGTCGTTGTGACAATGTCAATGCATCATCGTTGCTTAGATGATCATGATGTCGAACGTGGGAGTTATATCACATGATCGGGTTTTGGGTCATGAACGTGAACATGGTGGACAAATATAGGGTTTGTGACCTTGATACCGAACTCGGAATCAGTTACATCACGTGACCTGTTGTGCAAGGGGTCATGACCTCTTTGCAGATTACTAAATCGTGAATCTGTGAGTTTGCTGGTAGAGTGAGGTCATCAGATTGTTGTGTGCCTTGTGTCTTGACAGTGGAGTTGATGCTTGGAGAACAACTCGCTATAAACTGCAGAGACTTGCAGAAATAACTGGATGTTTCTTCCTCACGAGAGAGCAAATGTCCACCCGATGCTCTGAACTCTTGCCACAAGCCGGCGAAAAACAATTAAGGACAAACGTCCAACTCCTGTCCAATGCCAGAGTAGTTGTTGAAGGGTATATGGCCCCATTCAAAGATGGGATCTTTGTGAATTGATGGAACATGCTGTTCAAAATACGCAGTTTGCATGGACGTCAGTTGTGTTGGACAGTTATCAAGTACTATGGCCAATATACATGTGATTCTGGTTTAACATCAAGTGTCCTGTCAGTGTCCAGAAGGTGGAATGTCACACACAGGTGTCAACCCAGTTGTACCTGTGAGTGACCAAAGGTTGTCATCTTGTTTGTGTCTCCAAAAAGGAGATTGTGTCAACGTCATCTTGACATGTCCAAATGTATGTTCAGGTGAGGTAAGGATTAGAAACTACCATGTGCTGTAAATATTGTACACTAATGCGGTTTGTGAAGTTTACATTTTGTAAACCTACTACCGTTGCTTGATTTTCGTGTGTCGATCAAATTTCAAATGGCCGCGAGCATGCTTAGAAATGTTGTTTAGATGTAAAGTTTTAAAGTCTTAAAAACCAAGTGCAAAGGCTGAGGTTGACGCGTTCCTGGAAGTCATAGTGGAATTTTGTATGTGGTTTGTCCCTAAATATTGGTTTTATAAGGAATTTAAGGGTCTTTTCCCTATGTGAAGGTACATTTTAAAATGAAGTTTCACATCTATCATTGAATCCTGTCTGGCGATATTGTGAGTTATGTTCAATCATTTGAGAACCTGTCTGTCATCTCTTCATTTGCTTACGCATCTTTTGAAGGTAGCTGATCCAAGAGTTAATTTTAAGTCAGATTTATAGCATACACCCAGGGTGGTACACAGACTCCACATTGAGTTCAGCTGGTATTGGTGGTGTCATTTAATGAAGACACCATGGGAGCAGAAAACCCCTAAACCTGGCGATGCTGAACCATCTATAGAGAGTCTCAGATCTCCAGAGACAACCGCGATGTGTAAAAACACTTCCTCCCACCGTCCCACATACAGCCTGAAGGGGTTCACATAGGTGGAACCTGGATGACATCTGCCTCAAACCCTGGATTTGGTGTGCCCCTAGACCTTTTTTAATGTTTCCCATTTACACACCACCCAGTACCTTTAGAATGTTTGGGTTGGAAAAATCTAAAGTTATGGCAATACAAAATTCAACACCACCCTTCACTTTTTGATGTGACGATCTGACATAGTGCCTCAACCAACTATACAAGTTTAGTTTGGTCACCAGTGGAGGTTTTATGCAAGCTTCAAAGTGGTTTTTGCCCCCCTCCCACGCCTCCACCCCACCCTCCCACACTACCCTCTCTGGATCTACCCCTGTTTCATCCCCGGTGGTGTGTAGATTTTGTTTTGTAGATTATCACATTGAGATGTAAATACATATTTAAGCAATGGCTCCATTGTGCTGGTGTTGAACTTTGGTACGTGTACATAGCTTGGCGAGCCACGTGTAGCTCAATGTTTTCCTGGCCACAATGCTGAGTTTGTATTTCTCCAATGCTTCCAAATTTGTGTAATTATTGTTTATTCAGGTCAATTATGTCTTGTGTGATGTGTCTGTTTATCAGTGGGGGTGGGGGTATTTCCACTGCATTTATTTTACTCTATCAAAGTCTTGCCCTGGACCAGAAGTGACATATTTGGCAAATCTCATTCATGATCTCACTATTATGTGCATTTCTACGTCGTTGTGTGGATATTTATAATATTTTGACCATGTCATGATAGAACCTGCAACAAACTATAACTACCATGCATTGTTGGATCCAATTTAGACAACATGAATGTCATGTACAAACTTTGTCACCACTAGTTGTGTTTTTTAATACTCAGTGAAAAATATGACTGTCATCACATGAAATTCTCAGAAACATTAAACAAAATCTCATTCCTTTCAGAATACTATAGCCATCAATCAGAAAGCACACATTTGTGTTTGTCATACATGGATGAACATTTTATAGATTTACGATAGCTGCCATGTTGCTTTCTGAACATGGATCTACCCTTATGAAATAATATGTCTATAACTAATCATAGAACTCGACATGACTGACAAATCCAGTCTGCTACATTGTCACATGATGCACACAAGCCAACATGAAGGTTCATTGACGTTACATGTTCTTTTTGTAGACTGTCTTTTTTTCAAATTCTGAAATGACTAGTCTGCACAGTGCACACAACTATGGTTGATTTGGTGCGGCAGGTTGGGTGTCACCCTTGTTTTATAGGGCGACCTAATATGGTCATGGAATGGGACAGAAAAAATACCAATAAAAACCTTGCAGTTTAGTGTCTGCTGAAACATTTTGTAAGGCGAATCCATAGCAGGTCCTGTAACCATGACAACAAACCCTGATCTCTCTATCGGTGATTTACATACTGTGTGTTAAAGAAGATATAATTTTTGTATAGTTTTGCGCTTGTATAATATTATAATATAATATCGTAGACTACGCTTCCGTACAGTGATGTTTGTAAATTAATCTTGCGTCGGAGAATGTTGTGTGGAGCTTGCTACTTATGGTTATACATCGGGTGGTTTTGACAGATGTTTACAAAGCTGTAGTTGGCAATGTTGTTCATTTGTCAGTTCTTGCCAGGCCATTTTCTAAGCCGTCTGCGTCGTTCCAAAACTTGTCATGGGACTGGTGTTAAAACAATTACTAAAGGTACTACAGAGTTTGCTATTGTAAACTAATGCTATAAATATAGCATTAACTACATGTAATATTACTGGGTACATACAGCCTGTATTGTAGTATAATGACTACCTGAATAATATATAATTTGAATGATATATATATATGTATATATTTGGTATATATACATATATGTATATATATATATATATACACATATATGTATATCAAGCAATCAAATTATGTTTTAGAATTGTTGGTAGTCAGGATCATGTCTATGTAACATTAAGTCATGAATTTACAATAAGAGTCAAACATGGTAACGTTGAGTGTCACCTGTGCTTCTCATGTGTATAACATTCTAACAAATGTACGTTTTTTGTCAGTTTAGACGACGGAATTAGTACATTTGAAAGCTGGTAAATTTCCAACATTTAATGTTTGGGGAACTGGTTTGCAAGTGTTCAAAAACAGTGATGGCTACACATTTACAAATAATACATAGTTTTTATTTTTTAATATGAGAACAAAGGGATCTATTTCATAGCAGAGGATGTTTCTGCCATTTCCTATTTCCAGATATTCATACCCAGTAAGGCGTCTTGTCGACCGAAGAAGTAGTTCCTGCTGAGCAGTTGTCAAGCTGTCATTTACCTTGCGCATGTAGAAAATGTAGGTTAAGCATTTAAAATGTTCAAGAGGAATAAAATTTATACTTTTTATTATGAAGATTTGTGTTGTTTTTTGAGTGACTGCGAAGTCTCAACCAATGTTTGCCATGTCTTCATTGTGTGTACAATGCCTTAATGGACACTAGTCTATATGAAATCTCTCTATAATGGACACCTGTATACAATGGAGACCCATACATAGTAAACCTCTCTACAATGGACACTTGAATGTCCTGAATTAATAATTGCTTGCAGTGATGACAACCTGGTTTTAATAGAAATATAAGACTTCTCAAAACTTTAGGAAACTTTAAAAACATTCTGTTCACTAGTGCTTTTGCTCATAGTGAATGTTATCATGAAGCATCTCATTTTGCAATGTTGGTCACATATTGTGGAGTCCAGACGACATCCACCATGGACAAGTGCTATTACATACTGTACAAATATCTTATAGTGACAATAAACTGATAATTATAATAAAATTATACGAGAACGTTTATGATTTGAATATACTGTATGTTCAAACTGTGCACTGCACTGTTTATCAGTTAAAAACAATAATAGGAGCTAATTAATGCAGAATGAACAACGCAGCACTGCAGTTTGCTAACGTCAGCAGCAGAAGTCCTTTCAAACTATCACATCACACTGTTGTTTATGACAGTGGGAATATGTTTATGTGATCAGCTACTGAGTGGAATGTTTACAGGCCGCAGCTGATAACTGCTGGTAGATAAGAGCAAGCACAACTGTCAACACTTGGATAAGTGATTCAGACCCTCACTTCTTCGCTGCTGATAGGGATACGTAATTGTTTCACTCTGTACATGAATACACAGTGTCAGCGACTGATATGATACCAACTTTCTAGGATTTTTTACCACTTAAATCAGTACTTTCGAACTGGGATATGGACACATTTGAAGGTCGTTGCTATTCTGTTAGTCAGATACGAACCATTTATCACGGCAGGCGTCATATGGGCATATCATTATGCAGACAAAATCTTCTTGTGTTTTGTGATAATTGAAAGGAGCACTCTCGTGCTGTTTTATCAAGACAGAGTAACATTCTGTCTTGATAAAACAGCACGAGACTGCAAAAACTACAGTGCATATATGATATAACACGCCATAATGATAAGAAGTTCTAGAAGAACTAGACGGAACTTATACCTAAGTCATGTCCTCTGCACTCTTCTCTGTGACTCAGAATGCTGGTGTGGGGCAGAACTTGACCTCAAACCATTTCCACCTTCAGGCTTCAACACAAATGTCTTCGAAATTGAGAATATTCTGGCAATAAAAAATAAAGATAGCAACTGTTCTGTATTACCAGACAAAACAATATTAATAACATACTCATCACTAGAATGTGGACCAGTTGTGTCTTAAGAAAGAAAGGTACAACATCTGCAAATCTGTACTTACATTGACACCAGTACGAAAGAGATGTGGACAACCCAAAACATCCTGGAGGAAGACTAGAAACAACTGCCTCTAAGCTGGGGCCAGGCTGTAGACAGAGGTAAGTGGAGGAACCTAGTGTCAACCCTATGTGCCAGTGAGCATGAAGAGGGTGTAAGTAAGTAAACCTGAATCATTATTTTGTGGATAAAATAAACCATTAACAAGGCTGTCAGGGAATGAAAATAATGCTCTGTCCATGGATATCATGTGGAGAATGCCAGCGAAATATTGATTACCCCGGGTACCTGTTCTTTCTCAGTTGTTTTTATGAGTAAAACGTGTAATCCTAGATAGGTCCTCTGTGTGAATTTCAAAGAACCAGTTTTGTAAAAAAAAAAATCATTAAAATCTTTATTTTGTTATCATGAAGAAAGAATGTTGTAATTACCATCTGCCAATTTATATCGCAGGTAACCAACCATATGTGCACAGTTACCAACTTAACACTTGAAAAATTACCTAATTATTGTCATAGTTACCTTGGCAATGTTTAACAATTGATAAAACAGACATTTTTGGTTTGACAACCTGCGCAAAATATGCTTTTTAATAATACTAACTATTAGGGTGTTGGTTTCTTCAGGTACAGGTAATCATTACGTTTTTGGAAGGGTTGTGAATATTTTATACTTTTAAAAATATTAAATTATAAGTAACACCACTGACTAAGTTGACTAACGTATTTCAACAAACCCTGTCAGGTGTTTTTTTTCGTTGTTCAAATAACTGGATGAATGAGTCTTTGTTTATTTCTTTTCTATGCAACATTTTTCCAATCTGTGTCACCACATGTCTGGTGCTTGGTACATAGTTGTCTAGTTTCACAGCTGGATTGTTGGGCCTCAGCCACAAGGTCACAACCTCTGTTAGTTGCTTTGTGGTTCTCCACAGAGACATTGAAACAATTGTTATTGCTTCTTGATTATAGTTTCCCTTCTGTTAATGATCCTGCCAGCCTCAACACCCTCTCCTTCCCCTCCAGTCATTCCTCCCTTCCTCTGTCTCTATCTCCCCTTCTATCTCATTTATCTCCACCTTCTCCCTCTCTCTCTCTCTCTCTCTCTCTCTCTCTATCTCTCTCTCTCTCTCTCCTATCTCTCTCTCTCCTGTCTCTCTCTCTCCTCTCACTCTCTCCCGCTGTCTCTCTCCCTCTCCCTCTCCCTCTCTTCCTCTCTCTCCCCCCTCTCTCTCCCCCCCCCCTCTCTCTCTCTCCTGATTCCAACTATCTCTCTCCTTCCTTGCTATCTCCCCCCCCCCCCCATTGTCTTCCCTCCCTCCTCGGTGCCATAGTATTGTGTCCGTAGTATTGTGGTGTCATAATATTGTAGTGCCATAGTATTGTGGTGTCATTGTGGTGCCATAGTATTGTGGTATCATAATATTGTGGTGCCATAATATTGTGGCATCATAGTAATGTGGTGTCATAGTATTGTGGTGCCATAGAATTCTGGTGTAATAGTACTTTGATGTCCAATGCAGTTATGTTATATGTGCGATTTTAAATGCATTTGTTTGTTTGAGAATATCTTTGACAAGAAGGTATACTGTTGTAGCACAACTCTCTCTAACAAAGGCTCAGCAGCTCAAGCAAATAATGACTATTAATAGTAATTATGATAATAATCTCAGATGAAAGAACACTGCATAGCGCGGCCACTCTTTGGTTTAGCAAAGATTACATACCTTTCCATTTCAATATACAAAACCTGGTTGTTTTATCACAAAATCATGCTATAATACACTGTATGTTATATCAATTCCAACATCTTCACCACCCAAACATTTTATTGTAACACTTTTTTACATAATTCAACCTGTATCTGTTGATGGTTATCAACTTTGTGGTTCAATACGTTCACAAGCAGATGTCAACATTTCCGATTCATTTGGATAGATTTAAACATTAACACTAATAAGTATAACATTTAATTTCCCACTATATCAAATAAACACGATATTTGTCATGACTGTTCAATTAAACAGATAACGGGTCAAAGTATAATTTTGTTAAATTCTTTTTAAATAACTATGCATGGATAATTAAGCTAGAATAGATGTAGTTTATTATTTTGCATGATTATATGATAAAATATCAGATATTGAC
>OZ024859.1:35249992-35267492 GCA_964017155.1 Oasisia sp. SBJ-2009
AGTGGACGGTGAGGTTGAGTGAGTGGAGAGAGGAGTGGACGGTGAGGTTGAGTGAGTGGAGAGAGGAGTGGACGGTGAGGTTGAGTGAGTGGAGAGAGGAGTGGACGGTGAGGTTGAGTGAGAGGAGAGAGGAGTGGACAGTGAGGTTGAGTGAGTGGAGTGGATGGTGAGGTTGAGTGAGTGGAGAGAGGAGTGGACAGTGAGGTTGAGTGAGTGGAGTGGACGGTGAGGTTGAGTGAGTGGAGAGAGGAGTGGATGGTGAGGTTGAGTGAATGGAGAGAGGAGTGGACGGTGAGGTTGAGTGAGTGGAGTGGATGGTGAGGTTGAGTGAGAGGACAGAGGAGTGGACGGTGAGGTTGAGTGAGTGGAGTGGACGGTGAGGTTGATGAGAGGAGAGAGGAGTGGACGGTGAGGTTGAGTGAGTGAAGAGAGGAGTGGACGGTGAGGTTGAGTGAGTGGAATGGACAGTGAGGTTGAGTGAGAGGAGAGAAGAGTGGATGGTGAGGTTCAGTGAGTGGAGAGAGGAGTGGACGGTGAGGTTGAGTGAGTGGAGTGGATGGTGAGGTTGAGTGAGAGGAGAGAGGAGTGGATGGTGAGGTTGAGTGAGAGGAGAGAGGAGTGGACGGTGAGGTTGAGTGAGAGGAGAGAGGAGTGGACGGTGAGGTTGAGTGAGTGGAGAGAGGAGTGGACGGTGAGGTTGAGTGGGTGTAGAGAGGAGTGGACAGTGAGGTTGAGTGAGTGGAGAGAGGAGTGGATGGTGAGGTTGAGGGAGTGGAGAGAGGAGTGGATGGTGAGGTTGAGGGAGTGGAGAGAGGAGTGGATGGTGAGGTTGAGTGAGTGGAGAGAGGAGTGGACAGTGAGGTTGAGTGAGTGGAGAGAGGAGTGGATGGTGAGGTTGAGGGAGTGGAGAGAGGAGTGGATGGTGAGGTTGAGTGAGTGGAGAGAGGAGTGGATGGTGAGGTTGAGTGAGTGGAGAGAGGAGTGGAGTACGAGGGTGAGCGAATGACAAAATACGTGCCCCCTTTGAGCAGCCCCGGCACTGGATCTCTTCGGGCAGATATTCCAACTGCTGAGATAACCCTTACATCAAAATCGCAACAAGTATACCCTTTATCTATAGGGACACATTTGTGATGTTATCTTCTGTTTCAGTCAATCTGGCAACACTGGAAATAGTCATCGAGGGGTCCTCTTGAGTTGGAAGACATTATTTCTTGTGACTAAAATTGTCCTGACTAATTGCCGATATATACTCGATAGGTAACCATGCATGCTGCAATAAAAAGACAGGAGTTTCCAAAATGATGTAATCTGAGGTCAGTTTCTGTAATGATTGCGGCAGCTCTAGTTACTGCTATTTTGGTGAATCATAGTGGCATTACAACTTAGACTGTCAATAGAAATTAATCCTCTGTGGTGCTGTCTGTTCACGATATTACTTGTTCCTTCCACTCTTTCCAGATCTCTCTTAACGCAGTCCTCCCTTCGCATTATCAGCCTTCCTCGTCCCCCTTTTCCCTTCCATTTTTTGGGCATCTGCTCTCTGCCAATTGTTTATCTCCCATTCTTTCTACATGACCGGCCCATTTCTACCTACTCCTCGCCAATTTCTTCTTAAAACTTTCCTTTACTCCAACCTCAACTTTTAGTTTGTCCATTCTTCTCTTATCCGGTATTGTGAAGGGGATGGAGATGAGAATGACCAAAGAGACGGATGGAATAGAGAGCGATGACAAGGAGAGAGGTCGGAAGGAGCAACGCAGTGATAAGAAGGATGAGGAAAAGAGAGTGATAGGATGGAGGGTGAGTGCAAGGAAAACAAATGGAGAAAGGACAACAGAAAACATGACATGCAGGAAGGTGACAAGGGAGAAAGTGACAGTAGAGAAGGGGGTGGACAATGGGACAGGAGAGGAGTACATGTGACAGGAGGAAAGATGAAGGGAAGAAAGGAAGTGAGAGTAGATGTGTCGAAAGGGAAGTCAATAACAGGGATGATTATAGGAAGAAAAGAGACAGGAAAAAAGAAACAATAGAGAAAGCAGCTGGGGGAAAAGTCAACGGCCAGGCTGATGCAAAACGGAGGAGCTACTCAGAGGCAGTGGGTGAGAGGCATTGAGAACAGAAAGAGTATTTATGGGCGACTCCATTTTGCAAAAGACAGACAAGACATTAAGCAAGGGAGAAGATGTTGTTACTTGGCTTCCGGGAGCTAGGATAGAGCATGTGACTGGACGGGTACAGAACACATTGGGACATGGCCAGGGAGGATCTATATTAGTACATGTAGGGACGAACAATCCAGACAGGGAGGGGACAACTAGAGTAGTGCAGAGATACAGACAGTTGGTAGGGAAACTGAAGAACACAAGAGTTGAACAGATTATTCTCTCAGGAATCTTGCCAGTAATGGGAGGAAGGGGAGCAACATGTAGAAACTGCAAGAGGATGGCAATCAATGCTCTGGTGGAGCAGATGTGTGAAGCAGAAGGAGTTGGATTAATAGATTTGTGGGGAAACTTTGTTGGGAATTAAGACATGTATGTGAGAGATGGCCTCTATCTAAGTAGAAAGGGTGCAACAGTGTTCACATACACACACACACACACACACACACACACACACACACACACACACACACACACACACACACACACACACCAATACAACCTTGCTCGCTCATGCACGTGCACGCGTACATGCGCACACACATTCACCAAACCTCATAATGCAATAACTGCATCTCATAGAACCACACCTTTGTTGTGACCTTCATAATAGCTATTTAAGATGAGGTTCATCTTTAAAGGGATTCTTTTATGCACTCCAGGTGTACTGTATCAAAACATGATACCTAATTTCGCATAAGTAATTTCTCCACTAGCTTTGTCTTGCAAATCAATGCATAACTTGTGTGTTGAATGGTTATGGTCTTAAACGATAACGTTATCCATTACCTAAGACCCCTTCAATTATACATGTGCCCCTATAATTTATCTTTACAGATTGTCACCTTCACGGTGTTGTCAATCATTGCTTCAGTCTACGCTGCGATTCACTTCATCCTCTACGTATGGGTTATCATTTCGATTGCATTGATCCACCGCGTTCATCCTTCCGACGTAAGTACATATCAACCAACAATACCAGAAAGACATGCAGCTAAATTATGCAAATTAAAAAGCTGAATACGGGTGAACAGTTTTTGGAAGACGCCTCCAACAAGAAGCCTTAGATTATATGTAACTTTTGAACGCAACAACATAAGGGATAAGAGATGGCGTCAACAATTTGAAACGTCCAAACACTTTACTACTGAGGAAACATTTACCTGCTATGCGTTTGTGTGTGTCGCAGTGGTCAGACTGTTTGTACACGAACAGTGGGACTTCCTTGTGACTAGATATTACTTCTTTACCTGTTTAGAAGAACTAAACTTGCAATGAGAAGCCATGACTATTTATTACATTTTCCATCTTCATTCCAATTGGATTGGACACTGAGGTAACTTTATTAATGATTCGAGTATTGTCGCTTTGCTGTGTTCTTTTGTACTAAAGTGTTAATACTGCTTTTGTAAGAAGGCAACCATATAGGCTGTGTGACACGTGCGAAACATGTTCCGGTGCTGCTAAAACACAGACGCGCACCCGTTTGACTTCGTGTAATTTAACTTGAATGCGAACATTGCGTTACACGAAATGACCATACTGGCTACGTCCCCAAGAGCTTGAGATGTAGCACGAATGAATGAAGAACATATGTGCAAAGTTCGGCCTTGAAAATGATGTTGAATATAACCCTATCAAGTCGTTATGTATGGTCTTCAAACCACGTGGTTTTAACCTGAAATGTCCAGATATATATATGAATGTAAACAAGCTTGCATATGTCAAAGAAGCAAAATATTTAGGTGTGATAATATGCAATGACCTGAAAGATGACGGTGATATTTTGAGACATCTACGTAATTTTTATGCTAGGTCTAATAGCATTATCAGAAAATGTCACCACTGTTCCGTGGGTGTTAAACTACATCTGTTTCATGCGTATTGTTGTACAACTTATTGTTGCAAATTATGGGTTAACTTTAATAAGGGCTCTTATTTAAAAGCTCAAGTTGCCTACAACAATATGCATAGACAGATGTTCGGATATAGCCGACGGGACAGTGCGAGTGGCATGTTTGCTAGTAATGCTATTGATACATTTGACACCATATTGCGTAAGAACATTTATGGTTTAAAAAAGGCATTTTTAACATAAATAACGACTTGATTAGGGTTATGTACAATTGTTTTGAAATAGTAAATGACCCAATGTGGATTAGCTGAGCCAATTCGTTATACACGGTTAATCTGTAAGATAGTCATCATGTCTCGCATATAACTTTATTATTATTTATTATTATTATATATATTTTTAAAGTCAGTAAGTTGTTTATATAACTTACTTTCCAAACGGCGTTTATTTACATGAATTAATTGCATATTTATTATACAATTACATCCTGTATATTGCTAATTATTTTATCTGTTTTTTTATACAATTTTACACTTATCTAACTTATAACTTTATTTATTTTTATCTACCGGTATTCATTTTTTAACATATTTGAAGTTTTATATCTACTTAGATGTGCTAATGTATGTAGCAATTGTATATGGGGTTTTACCTGAAATAAATGTATTCGTATTCGAAGCACGAGTGAGACGGTCGACCACGGGTTAAGGGTAAACCGCGTTGAACAGGCTTAACGATTCTCTGTATAAGACTTTCCGGTATGTCATTTATCACTTTCAAACAATTGTAAACACATTATTTGGAATTGTACGAATGCCAAGTTTTAAACCGTTCTTATGGCAATTTAGTATTTAAAATTATCACACATTTGTAAAGGTTTAAGAAAATGTTACTGGAGTGTTTTCTGGAGTGAAAATAAAATAGATTATTATGCTTCTAAAGATGGACAGAACAGATGTAATACCACCACGTCAGTCATGAGTTATACTTGTGCTTACGTTGTAGTATATGTGCTGAATACATTTTATTTATGCTGCAGGATGTAGTGGTCCTAGCTGCCAAGAGGTGGCAATCTTCTGACGCTGTATGCTTGTTACGTTACAGTAGCAGAGGTCAAGTGTTTTGTCTTTCCTTGTTGGAACATTCACACATTTAGGAAAGTTAGGAAGAGATGCGTTGAGCCTACATTCATTAAAGTCACCCGTGATAATAATCGGCACATCTAGAGAGTTTTTCTGAAGTTCATGAATGTAGTAATCTGTCAGTACACTACACGCATTGTCTACATTTTCTTTGGGATGGCAATACACCATACACAGGTAAATCTTTGGGAACTCACGTGGAAGAAAGAAGGGGCTTACACTGACAGTGAGGAATTAAATGTATCTGTATCTGTATATGTAACTGGCAAAATGTCCTGGGGACACATCACGCCAGTGCGCAAGGTGGGTCGTTTGGATTAGTTGTTAAAATGTTGGATTACATTTTTTTTTAAATGAGTTTAATGATTTACTTGAGACAGTGTATGGGGGCAGAGAATTCCATTCTTTAATTGTGGTTGGGAAGAAGCTGTTTCCAAATATGTTTGCAGAGTGTCTAATTTGCAAGAACTGACTGTCATGTTTACGTGAGAATCTAGTGTTGTGTTGGATATAGTGATCTAGCGGGATATCTATAAGGTTATGTTCCATCTTGTATATAATGCTAAGTCTTTAAATTTTTCGTCTTGTTTGAAGGGTGTCCCATTGGAGGTCTTTAAGAAGTTGGGTTACTGTTCCTGGTTCTCTAGAATAGTTTTGTGTGCAAAATCTGGCAGCTTGTCTTTGGATTCTTTCTAAGGTTTTAATATGCTTTAGGCAATGTCCGGGAAAAACACATTGGCACTCGCGGTTGCGTTGTTACACCAGCGTTCGTTGATGAATGACACGCCTCCACCATGCCTCTTTCCAGATGCAGAAGTACGGTCTCCTCGGATACATGTGAATCCAGGCAGATTTATTTCTGTGTCTGTTGCGTTTTCATCGAGCAACGCTTCACTCAAGCCTATATCACGGCACTTTGTCTGTACTCACTGTTAAAACAAACGCAAACTTCGAGTTCGTCCATTTTTTACGCCCTGACTGTATATTTCCATCACCATTGTCGAGATGGGAGTTCAGAATTTTATTCTCCTTGATTTTTCACGAAACGGTCTATTCAAATATTTTATTTCTAGACGTATCTTTACTGGCATATAACTTCCACTAGCCATGCCATCATTTTACTTCCATTAAAATACTTGTTGATCTGTAACTATGATTCAACAAACATCACAATACAGTCCTAAGGAGTTCAGGACCTATTGGCTGATTTTTAAAGATCAGGCTTCTTCATTCGCCATGCATGCACATGTTAGCTTGGGTATACCTAGATGAGAGATGACACATTCAAATAAACAAAAGTATAGCAGTTGGTTGAGTAGTTAT
The DNA here is from genome assembly GCA_964017155.1 of Oasisia sp. SBJ-2009. NCBI lineage: Eukaryota > Metazoa > Annelida > Polychaeta > Sabellida > Siboglinidae > Oasisia > Oasisia sp. SBJ-2009. The sequence goes on from OZ024859.1 coordinate 35,256,481, forward strand.
GCAATTTTTATTTCTTTGCTCATTACATATAAATATATACATCTTGTTGTAAAAACTAGATTATTGCAATGTGCATACAATGACATCTTGCCGCAAACAGGCATCATAACATAAAAGTTGTATAACTCTGCTTTCAATTGAATAGGTTAGACTAATTATTATTATGTATAATAAAACAAGTCACTGATTCCTTGTTGAGCTTCTGTGGGTCCATCTGAGTTGCATTAAGTGAGACATTATCACATAAATCTGAACAAATGCAGCAATCACTGGGATAAAACAACCGTGACTAATGCAATGTTTGCTCTGATCTGTTCTACACACAAACATGCACGCACACGCAAGCATACACATGACAGTTGATGAGATTCCAACTAATAGGTTAACATGTACCTAACAGGTCCACAAACATAAATTACACAATGCATGCCGTGTCGCTAAAATGTGTGTAGTATAAAATACAGGTATGACCCCATTATGGGTGGGTCAATTTCTAGTGTGCAATTACGTTACCAATGTGCAAAATCCCATTATTCTTCTGGTCTATATACTGTAATAAATAATGACTGCTCCCTAACTAGACACATCATCTAGTAAGCACCGAATTAATGTCGGCCCCATATAATTCTAACCACAACAGCCAAACATTACCAATATGAAGAACCAGCCAAAACTGCATTAAAATGTAACAAAACTATTTTCACAACCAGTAGTAGTGTATTTCCCAACTAGTGAAACATCCTATGACAGACAGACTACAACAGTAGTCACTGGCATTTCAATGATTGTAATGTGAGTTGTCTCTAAAGTGTATATATATAATTGCAGTGTATATATATATAATTGCACACATTATAAAACATACATATATCAACACGCTGCTGGTTGCCCCCAGTTATGTTGTAATGTTGAAACAACCTAATAACCCATACTCTATGTGACAGTGTTAATTTAATGTGCCAATAAAAAAAAAATTGTTAACACACAACCCTATCCCCAAAGCCGGAGTGGTGAGTTAGTATTTAGCTTTTGTCTGGGCTGAATACTTACTATAAATATAAAATATAATATGTTCCTGTCGCTGTATAAAATATATATATATATATGCCCCTGTACTATTAGTTTTGTGCCCTTTAAATGCAGTATTAAATACACTATCTACCCTGTCCTAATGCTGTCACTGTATTATAAATAATTTCCTCCATTTGAGAAACAGTGACAATTAAGGATGTCCTTACTTAATATGTGTACCAACTGCTACATAATATCATTTCATGGAACCCCTACGGGTGATAGTTCACCTTATAATTCAACTCTCATCAACGGCTATTGAACAAACAGCTTGTGGATAATGTGAAATATACAGGCCAGAAAGGGAATACCGGGATTGTGTAAATTTGTATGCGACTTCTTGTCAATGCATGTATGTTGGTATAAGGACCATTGATATAGATAGAATGATTGAACCATGCATCACAGTTTCATACCAATCAGTTGTTGTATAAGATTGCTTTAAACGTTGCACACAACCTGGAACACAAATGCATGACGCAGACTCCACCAAGACGTGTTGTCACTCTACTGCAGTTCTATGTCTGACGCTGACACTGCTATTGGTGTCTCCATCATGTACAGCGACAGATGGTTGTAGAGGAGTCTGCTTAGCTATATCTTGAGCCTTAACCTCTGGTGTTTCCTGGCCAGTGTATAATAACTTGAAGAAATGTCTTACAGCGTACCGCACAATTTGTACCCATAACACCATGCTGATTACGTAGAAAGCGAAGCTGCCGATCTTCGAAGCCAAATCCGGGCTTGGGTGGCGCAAGTAGATGGAGATGAACCACGTGCCGACGCAAACACGAGTGCCAGTGAACAGCAGGATAAAGATGACATTGTTACATTCAGCGTACCAAGTCTGATGATGGTCAGTCTCACGTAGAAACCACCTCGCCTGGAGGAAGGGGTTTGTTATCTCTGAGCCACCGAGGGTTGCCATCAGCTCGGCGCCATTGACACCGCGGTACAGGACGAAGCTGGTGCCATAGATGCTCAGGACATGGTGCAGCAACATCACCACTGCTGAAGACAACAGGACATGCTGATCATAAGCACATAGTGTCATAACACAATGGGTCATGGGCACACATGGCTATCAGCCTATCACACACGGTCATAGGCACAAACGGGCATAGAAAAACACACCACAGACATACATCAACAGATAGGCACCACAACAGATAACATCACCGAGGCCAACTTCATTATTAATCATCACAATTCATCATGTTGATTAATTAATTTACATAAAGTTTATTTCAATGTCAAGTTACCATTTTCTAAGATCATCACTGTTCAGTTGCTTTACTTGCATTAGTTGCATAAGATTTGTTTGTACATAAATTACCATAAATTGGATACATTGTTAGAGCTACATGGGTTATTTGTGGAGCTGAATCCAAGTCAGGCAGAGAGACAACACCATATTTCATATAGACAGTACCACAGGCAGATATCTCATATAGACAGTACCACAGGTAGACATCTCATATAGACAACACCACAGGCAGACATCTCATATAGACAGTACCACAGGCAGACATCTCATATAGACAGCACCACAGGCAGACATCTCATATAGACAGCACCACAGGCAGATATCTCATATAGACAGCACCACAGGCAGACATCTCATATAGACAGCACCACAGGCAGACATCTCATATAGACAGCACCACAGGCAGACATCTCATATAGACAGTACCACAGGCAGACATCTCATATAGACAGCACCCCAGGCAGACATCTCATATAGACAGTACCATAGGCAGACATCTCATATATACAGTACCACAGGCAGACATCACACCGATATCATCACTGGCAGACATATCATACAGACAGTATCACAGGCATACATTATAGGCATTAGGCAGATATCTCATATAGACAGCACCATGGCATACATCACACACATCTGGATGAGCAAACAATACCAACCCAACACACACAGACATCACAGACAGTGAGGCAGACAGCATCACAAACAGAGTATGAGAGACAGACACAAAGACTACTGACACACAATCACATACACACACGACAGACGGACTACACTAATGGACAGATGACATCACAGACAAACAGTACTGTAAACAAGGAGGAAAACATGCAAGAGATGAGACGAACTATTTGACATACCTTCTGTCTGGAAGATGACTGACCAAATGAGATCATATAGGAAGTAGCCCATGCATATAACACACACCATGGCATGAAGTTTGGTATTTGGGCCTCCAAGACAACCATCTGCAGCACATGAACCGTCAACATGAGCTTATTATGTGCCGCTAACTATTCCTAAATTAACGCTAAATGTTGTGGAATTACTTGGTTAAACTCTGTACTAACTGCATGCTGCCTTGTTGTTGATTACCCTGTCCCATATTAAAAAGGCAATTATAAAGTGCTTCCACTACTCAAATATTTTTATAACATTTGTTTTCTGTCTGTAATATAAGTATAACTTCTATCTGTAAAGCTGGGTTTGTACAAGGTACTAAATTATCATAATATTCCTCCAATTTTAGAAACCTCTATCCACAGAGGTAACGGCCATAATCTGTAATTTATTAAGTTGTCCTCAGAAGAGACAATGCTAATGACTGCTAGGATCTTGTGAGGAAGTGTGACAGCTCAACTTGAAAGACAGTCTGGAGACTAGAATAGCCTTGTGTCAGCTTGGAGCTTGACTAAACAACATATATAGGATATTGACCTATGGTCACTGTCAGGTGCTAATCAATCCTCTAGCTCTGAGCAAACAAAAGTTGTGGTCAGGGCCATAGGGGACACCTGCTGTCAAGTATCTTCTTCAGTCATTAGCACTGCTTGGTGAAAGATACATTAAAGTTGCAATCAATATGTATTTTGAAGGCTGAAAACAATTGGTTTAGTGAAAGGTGATTTGCATTGAAGGTAATCAGTTTAACAGGCATTACATGTGATCATAAAAAAGAAATGTTGATACTGACAATGCATTTCAAATACTTTAGGAAAGTATTTAAATACAAGTACGTTTCATTTCTAGACGTCAAATACAATTACAAATACTTTTAAAAAGTATTTAAATACTTTCAATTTTTTTTATTTTACTGCATGTCTGATTGACACTCCATGTTGTAATGCCACTATGAATCACCAAAATCACAATATAATCTAAAGGACACCATGGCCTCTTGACACATTTATAAAATATAAAATCATTGTGCAGTAGACTTGTTACTGTACATACCCGGGTCTGTGAATGGGTTTGGTCCCTGAACAAATATGCTCCAGGCGGATAGACAAAGGACAAGCATGGCGTGAAAGGCAGCAACGATGCGACAGTTCCACTCGCATGACTTATGAGGCATCATGTAACACAGCCATGCATAGAGAAATGTCCATGCCAGCATACACGATGCCACACATACCACGTTCATTGTTGCTCTGTGTTAGACCGCTGCCGATGCTACAACAGCAACACACATTGTAGTGATCTCTCAATTAATATTGTCTCCTGCTTACTCTGTGCTATCTCTATGAGCATGACATTTATCAACTCAGTCTCAGAGTAGTAGAGGATCATACAATAGATCGAGTATCTGCATACAAGGTGGATGCTGCAAATTTTATGGCATTCATTTTGGATTAAAATTTAATCATGTGGGGCAATCGTATACTTAAGTAGTCTAAACAGGGTTTATCCGAGTGATCATATTGATATATCAATGCCCCAAGACATGAACTTGAGGAAGTACCCACCGACTTGGCTGGCACAAGCGGTTATATTTAATAATTCGGATAATAATTACACAAAAAGTTGCTTAAAACGTCTACAATACTTGACCAGTAATCACAACTAACTGGTGAAACAGACCGGAATTGCTCAAAAACCATTTAATTAACAGGGATATACAAGTGCAATACACAGTAGCACACAAAATCAAGGAAACGCGCGAGTACGTCGGGCGATGATAGAGGTTGACGCGTGGTAATCATGCGGAATATACTGAAAGAAAAACACTCACTTCAAACTATATTTTTGTGCGGCTTCAATTTACCCATTTCTAATTATGTGGGTAATTATGTGTACTACCTAACAATATTGGCAGTGACCTCATGTGAAACATGCTTGGAGAAACCCTCAGTACTGAGCTGTCGCCAGTACTGTCATGTTCTGGGGGGTCTCCAAAGCAACGGCCGGAAGCCTGGAATTAAATGAATTATGGGTGAAGCAGCGGGGATAGATCTGTATTTTGTGCATCGTGAGTAAAATGATTTATTGATTAGCTAAAGAACAGAAACATTGATAATTACGCAATGCCGTTGAAATGTCCGTGTACAGTAAGGCTCTATGTATTTCTTGGGAGGTTACTGTACATACGTGCGACTGTCAATGGGTTTGGTGACTGAATTGTTTTCATTAATTTATCAGCATTTTTATAAACCCAAGCCAAGGCGTCTGAAAGACTTTCTTGATATTAAAGTACAATATTCTGTTTGCATCCTAATTTGGTAAACAAAGTTGCCACTTTGGAACTAATAGATAGCGTACGTAGTAAATGCGTTAAATGGTAAGCAAGCACATGCTGCTTTTGACACTTTAGATCACAACATTGACACTATGGAATTAGATTTAGAGGGGTCTATAAATAGATTATGCATAGTAAAAAAAATGTTTTCATTGTATAATTATTATCTTTTCATTTTATAATGAAATGTAGTTTTTGTTGGACATGGGCTGGACATGTGGAAAGAACGGGAGACTAAAAATAGGCGGAGAGCAGATGCCAAGAAAGTGGAAGGGGAAAGGAGGGGAGGAAGACAGAAAATATGCAATGGGAGGACTGCGTTAAGATCACAGAGTTAGATCATTAATCTTTCCCCTATAGACTAGAGTGACAAGCTGGCCCGCTGCACTGAGGCTGCGGTGGACCACTGGCGATAATTCAATAGCATGGCAGAAAGTGCTGTACTCACTGGCAGGATATATAGAATAGAACTGTTGAGCAACGCAATAAATGTCAAAAAAGTCTGCTAAGACGAAATGTTTAACTTGGATGTGTGTCGTTGTGCCCCTAGCCCTACGCCATATAAGACAGCTCATGATTAATTTATGGGGTAGACCAGCAGGGCCAGCTGTTGAATGTTTTGAGTTGGTTCACTGTGTTGGGGTAGGGATCTAAATATTGGTCACTGTGGTTCCTTGGCTATGTAAATAATGATTCAGTGGGATGGGTTGTAGCCTCCAGCTTATATAGTCATTAGGGGAAGGGTTGTGACCTGGAAATGAGTTTAACCTGAGGTCAATATCCCAGATGGTTACTCTGTCTCTGGCCAGTTTGGTGGTTGACACTGATGTGAACAACGTTAATCCATTTGGGGACATGCTGGCTACAACAGTCATTGTGAACTAGCAAGTATGATTATTTCCTGTGTAGCGTACAACTGTACCAACCGACAGAAAATAGGATCCAGAGTCTCTTTCCACAGGGGAGAATCTCAGTTATACAATATATAGCTTAGGTTATAGTCTGCGAACATATTTATGTTCCACTGCCATTAATTTAGGAAATGAATAGTTTTAAGACATTACAGTCATATGAAAATTGATCAACAATAATACATGTTGGATGAATTATGTACCAAACCAATTTTTAATAATATTACAGTGCATAGTCGTAGTGCGAGTGACATATTTTATAGTAATCTAATAGCCTAATTATAATATGGTACTATTTTATGACTACTAATTAATGATAATGGGTACTGCCTTCTGCAGATTCCCGGATGAAAAGAAAATACCTGAATGCCGAGCAAAGTGAAAGGGAAACTGTGGTCATTTTAAGGAAACCTGTTACCATGACATCCCTGCTGTTTTGTTGTAGTTTGTCTAATTTTATTTATTTATTGTTATTACTATTGACACTATCTTAATATTACTACTTTTCTACTACTGTTGTTGTTAGTAATGTTGGCAGCTCTGTTTTGTTGTTGTTTTCCCTATTCTCTCATCCACTTTGCATGGTCTGTTTTTTAATCTGTAAAATTGTAATTAATTATATAGGTGTTCATGTTCTCTCCAATGTCTTTGGAGGACGGACTTCAGTTGGTTGATTTTTAAATGACTTTTTTTGTAAAACACCACAACAATTGTGGATCTGGTAGAACAAAAAATTAAATAGTACTAAGCTGTACTCACCCCTCACACAGGGAGACACTGTATATACTAAGTATAAGCCTGTTGATTTGTTTCATACTGGCATATCAGAGAGGCAACTGTTTGAACACACTGTACACAATTAAACAACACTGGCTAACTGACGTCAGTAAATAAATAACGTGATAATTATGTAGAAAACTTGGTGCAGTCCTATGTATATACAGGCACTGCAATGGCCTTTCTGCCGTGCTATAGCCTGGCTGTCAGTGGGCATGTTGACTTCAAAGTATCGTGTGTCAACTGATAGCGCCCAAGCGATCTAGTGTTCTAGTGGGGTGTTCTATTTATATCTATGGTTAAGATAGATCTAGAAAGAGTGGCGGGGGAATGGAGAACAACAGCTAAATATAGAAGAAAAGAACGAAAGAAAAGACAGAGAACGCAGTGAGAGAAAGGTGAGGAAAGGAAAGAAACGACAAAGAAAAGAGGACAATAACCATGGGCATCTTCACTCCTGACGACAGGGACAACAACAGGAGAATAACATACGATCTGGTTATACCTTTATACAGCACTGTTGGGGGTAGTCGCCCAGCAACCAGAACCACACAAGTCCAGCTGTCCTAGCGACACAACGCTGCTGGACACCAGACGACACAGACGTAAAGCACACCAACGAAGTTCGTATCACGCGGCACCCGTGGAGCGAGCAAAGTGAGTCGAGGAAGGTCGGCAGAAGAAGGACGGTTGAGGGAAATGAAGGAGAGAAGACGGATGCACGAAGACGATCGAGTCATGCGGCGACTGTCCCGTGCGATCCAGTCGCCGCCCGCACGACGACTGCTGCCGACCGTCACACTCCTGGTCGCGTTGGTCGGCGTCAACGTCAGCGGAGACACCGGTAAGTCTTAATGTTGTCGTGTCTTAATTAAAAGGAATGTTAGTCAGACATTGGCTCAGTAGTATTTTCTGATAAACAGTGTATGCAATATTACGAAAATGAACACCAAGAGAATCGTGATTATGTTTTCTAGCAATGCGGGTAATTTGTCACTCTCTTAATAATCTGTGGTATTCTAAACCTATCAAACTGTCACCCCATACACTCCGCGGAATGCTTCATCAATATACAACGCACACTAAAGTCCGTCAGCGTCAGCGAAAACAGCACAAGATCGGGGAGGACATTGAATAAGAATGCATCCATATTCGAATACTGTTTCCGATTTCAACCAACTGCCCACAGTTTTGGTACTGTCGCAACGACCTCCTCTAGGCGGCCTTTTGGGACAGGAAAGGAAAAATTAACCTCATCTTGGGTTTGTCAGCGAAAGCATTGCCTTCATTATAAATTATTATGACTGATAATAAAACCCATAGACACACAGTTTTTGCCTACATTGATGCTAATGTCTATATCTTATTGGCTTGCAACACAATACCAAATGTTGGTTGTTCGTTCTATGCATATATATATATATATATATATATATATATATATATATATATATATATTAATATGTTATATATTATCCTATATATGTACATGTATTATATATATACATATATATATATATATATATATATATGATATATATATATATTATATATATTTATATATATATATATATATATATGTATATATATATATCATATATATATTATATATGGTCAGTTATCACGAAACGTCGTCAAAACGTTTTGGTAATCTAACCATTATAAAAGCATACAGCACGGCATTGTAATGGTGGTCACGGCAACCGCCTCGGTGACAGGTACCATGGGAACCCAACTTTTACATGTGTATCTTCAAAATTATGGAAGATACAGGCAAATAAAGGGTATTTTTGACCCATTTTTGAAAGTTTTTCTGTAGTACTATTATACTAACAAGAATTATGCATTAACCAATAATCACAGGTGGGTTTATTTACCCATTTATCGGTGTGTAGTTCGACATAGAGTCTTCACAAATTGTCAGCGTTTTGTTGAATGGGCGCGCCGCAAGAAGAGTATATATGGTGGGGTAGTTTGGCCGATACCGAGCGTATGAAAATTTTCAACAAAGCGTATGCAAGGGTAAATAAGGTAGTACAAAAATACTAATTGTATCTGTATGTTGATACTTCCATTTAGATAACACCTGTATAGGTTAAATTGGCCTCCCAATTTTTTTAATCCTGTAGTAAAATATAATAGTCTCATATTTCGACGTGGGGTAGTTTTTGACGATACCGAGCGAATGACATAGACTCACTGATTTTGGAGAGAGTTTTAAATATTAGTGGACGTTTTTTCACATATTTGTCTGGTGTTACTTAAGGTATGTGGCAATGATAAATTTGAAATGCAGCCATCTTTTTCTTCTATATGTTATGATGTTTATACGTGTGGTGATACCGAGCGTATACACGAGACCGAGCGTATGCAAATCAAATATCTCAAAAATGTCGGTAGCGGAATTTCATAGGAGATAAGAAAACCTGTATATATATATATATATATATATATATATATATGATATATATATATATGATATATATATATATATATATATATATATATATATATATATATATATATATATATATATATATATATATGATATATGACGTATATATATATATATATATATACAGTGTATATATATATATACAGTGTGTATATATATATATATATATATATATATATATATATATATATATACATATATATATACATATATATATATATGTAGGGATTTTTCAGCGATAACTATTATAATTATATATAGATATATCTATCACTATTTAGGGCTACTAAAGCCATGCATATGTGCAAATACGTACATAATCACAAGGAGGGTGTTTACCCGGTTAAGAGACAATAACCAGTATGGAAGGTTTCCAATGCAATTTATATGGTAATTTTAGGGCCATCTGGCCGAGGCAGAGGACCAACCCTGGTATTTTCGTACTCTAACAGGGGGTAAAAGTTCACTGGCACATTGCCAATAGTACTGCATGCTAGCGTCTATGCTGACTTCTAGAGCCATCTGGTGAACCACCCTACCCTTGGGGTAAACGACAGGGATGCAGAGGTCACTGGCACCCTGCCAAGATTTCTAGGGGTAGACGCACTGGACAAAATATTAGATAAGCAGTCTAGCGTCTGTCCTAAGGCTACAGTTTAGACCGTATAAATAGGGGGATTTTAATTACTCTAGGCAGACTTCTGGGGCCTATTACCGGGGGAACATGTATTGTTCACCCCGGGACACGCGCTCCAGAGCACACTGCGACAGACTTACTGTCACAGAATATACGATGTGTGTGTCATATTGCATGGGCAGACTTCTGGGGCCTATTACCGGGAACACCTACGCTGTTTACCCCGGGACGCGCCGCTCCAGAGGGCCCTGCGACATGCTTGCAGCCAAGGCACATACTGTGTGTTATTGACGGGCTATACTGTGTGTTATTGACGGGTTGACTACTGGGGCCATTTGTCGGGGAACACACACATACGCTGTTCACCCCGAAACACGCCGCTCCAGAGCACCCTGTGACAGAGATACTGTCACAGTACATTGTGCTGAGAGAAGTTGTGCCGTACGAGGCATATTGTTCTCCTGATTGAGGAACCACACCTGTGGGTGAGTTCTTTGCTTGATCGCGTGTCAAACACGCTGTCAGTACCGTCACATTTGTATTGTGTTTATATTGGTTTAGTTAGTGAAGTATTTTAGTGAGTGTCTTAGATTTGTACTGGTAGGATTTTGATGTAATAAACTGTAGAAACCTTATATATATTGTTTGTGTTAGAC
>OZ024859.1:35277492-35282492 GCA_964017155.1 Oasisia sp. SBJ-2009
CGACGAGAAGAGAACAACATCACATAGGCGGCTGTCGTCATCGAGTGAACACGTTTTGGTAAGGCGATGGTTTGTTGTCACTGTGGCGGCGCCACGGTCTTATTCACATTACAGCAGTAGCAGCAGCTGTAGCGACAGAACGCTGGACGCAGCACCACAGCAGCACCACCAGCAGCACCAGCAGCAGCATCACCAGTAGCACTACCAGCAGCAGCACGAACACCACCAGCAACAGCACCAACAGCAGCACCGACACAAGTAGCAGCACCACCAGCTGCACCAGCAGCAGCAGCACAAACAGCAGCACCAACAGCTGCACCAACAGCAGCACCACCCCCAGCGCCAGCAACAGTACCAGCATTATCACCAACAGCAGCCGCGACAGCAACACCAATAGCAACGACCGTACACATAGCAGTCACATGTTGAAGAACAGCAGCAAATGCAACAACAATTCCACCAACTACAGCGTCGGCTAAAATCGACAGCAGCAGCTGAGCACCGGCTAAGTGCAGGTATACAGCCACAATACATGTCCTCCTTACTTTAACGTTGCTTGCATGTCTCTCTCCAGAACATCAACATATCTCTCACTCGTATAGAACAATTATATGTTCCTGTTTTCACTGATATCTTCAGTGGCTTAGCGACCGGGGTGTTACCCTGCTCCGTGACCCCGCATGATGTCCGCTGGGAGAGACGACACCACAGCTTATCGACCTGTAGGCTCTCCCCTGCTCATAGACGCTAGTGGGGTTTATTAGCATAACTTAATTAAGGTAAAACGGACAAAAGATTAGTTCTAGCTAGATGAAATATTTAAGTTATTAGTTGTTAACCCTGCCAGTTATATAAGCATGCGAAATCTCGTATCGTATAATAACAGATACATTGATTGGTTTTACAGGGAACCCGCGACATAATCCACCCAGAAACACGAGAGAGACACACCTTCTGCCTTCGAGAGAGACACACCCTCTGCCCTCGAGAGAGACACACCCTCCGCCCTCAACTTCAGCCGACAACATTTCTGCCTCTTCAGCGTCTTTGTCAGGTGAATGCCGCATTCATTTGCCGTGTACTCAGTACTTGTACCTTAATCTCAGCTAGCCGCTTTGGGAAATGAGTACAACATGCACCATCGTTTAGTTGTCTTGTGATTGAACGAATGTCAAACGTAAATTATCTTTAGGGGACTACATATGGTGTGAACAATTCAGGAAACGTTCTAAAAAAAAATTTCAGGATGTGAAGCCCACCCTTCAGGCCAAACAGATGCTTGTGGGGAAATCAAAAGTGATCTCACCCAATTTTTATTCGAACACATGAACATACTTGCGGGAGTACACATACACGCGCACTCTCTCGTATATATACGCACCCACACACTATGAATTTCTCCTATATTTTCACTGCGCGATAATGTGCAAAAGGTCCAGTTTCAACGGTAAAAGCCAAGTGATTTTTAAGAAAACAAATACATGAACAAACACCCCTTCGCGCACCCGAACGCGCAACTGCGGTTGTAGCCTCGGTTACCCAGACTCCGTGAGATGGCAGCACTTTTAAGCCCCCTCAACTCCGCCTGGGACAGTATATGGGCTTAAGTTTCTACATCCGGGCAGCCTTACCCCAGATTAGGGTAGAGACGCTGATTGGCTCTCAGGCCAACTATTAAATAAAAATTAAAATAACGATATACTTTTACAAGATAATAATATCATATGAAAAGTATTCACCATTGAACTTATATTAACACAGAAGTAAGTAAAAATTCAAATTTACCGTTGTTTATAAATAAGAATTACGGCAGGATTAACCAGTATCCGTGAGGTGGCAGCATTGTCTAGCTCGACACGGATAGCATACAAATTAAATAAGGAAACCTTTTGATCAAATAATGCTGTATTATAAAAACTATTAAAAATTAAACTTATATTAACACAAAACAAATAGAAATACAAATTTGCAATTATTTATAAAAAATATATATTACGGCAGTGTCCGTGAGGTGGCAGCATTTTATAGATCACGGCTGCTATCCAAACAAAAGCCGTTAATGTAGCCAGACTGTCTTCTCGGCGTAGTTCCGCAGCCGAACGACAGTCGGTTAAGCGAGACTACTGCGGTTGTAGCTGCGGTTTCGCACAATTAGTGGTCACGTGATTGCCGTTTCCGCCCAAAAACTGGAGAGAAGGGTGTATGATGTATGCGAAGTCGAATAGAATCCGTTGAATGTCAATTTTGTATAAAAAAAATCGTCGATTTCTTCGTCGTCGTCTATTCTGCTCGTTATTGATACCATTGCTGTTAAATCGCTTCAATGTTGTTGTAGTTAACGGCCACGATGACATGGAGATGTGGACTAAAAGCTCTACAACGCATCCGACACGATCGACCATCGGATTGGAACTTGACGAGACTTGCTTAGCGAACGTCTATCGCAAGGGAAGATACATCAGATTCGTTTCAAGTATACGAAGCAGCTGCTAAACCTAACTGACAGTGAATTTATTCGTAATTATCGGACGTTAAATGTTACGGTTTTATGAGGTGTAGATCGTTGTAATTTATTTTCGGTAAACATGGTCGGGACGAGAGTAAACTGGGAAATCACATGTCCTCCTCCCCGCCAGGGTTGGAGGTTATGTGGCCGGCTTGCAGATTCCTTCCATGACTTACCCGCCGTCTTCAGCTATCAGTCACTTTAACCAGATATATTGTGTATCTAATCTAAGTGACTGGTTGATTGCTGACGGTGTCTTTTTCGTCATTCGATGTATAACTACGTTATGTAATAAAAGTGAAACAAATTAAAGAAGTGGTGTACTGTTTGTTTGGAGGCGTTGTGCAGTCGATCGAAGCGGTGGTGGACATATAGACATATATACAATAGACACAAACGTAATGATGAATACCAAAGTGGAACGTGACAGTGTCATAAATAACTGACGTTACAGCTCAGCACTTATTGGTCAACCCATCAGGCAATAAAAACATTTAAGCCCCTAAAATATTGATCATTTTATTAGATACTCAAAATGTGAAACAGCATTCTGAGTTAACCACTGATATTAAAAGTAACCTGTTTCTACTTTAAGCATTGATTGTAAATCACATTGTTTGCATAGTTTTATGCAGAGACCGGTCCACCCGTCATTTGGACGGGTAAAAACCGTTGTGGACGGGTAGAAATATGGGTGGACGGGTGGTGGACGGGTAAAAAACGAAGGAGCAAAAAAGTGTTTCCAAACCATAGATAGTGATTTCACATGTGTATTTGTGGATCATCCGTAGAGATCGGCTTATCTACGTCGTCATGCACCACTGTGTCTTGTGTCAGCAGGTGTTTACGGTTTCTACGTAACGCTTGCCCTTGTGAAACAACACTGTACGAGCGATCACTTAGTTGTTTCAACATATGCGCATCTTTCCACTTTTGCTTGTGCGATGTGAAGTCTCTTAAGAGTATCGGGGAACCTTCTTTGATTGGAGGTAAGTCTCGCGCATGCTTGTTGTAGTCGTACTGTGTCCTTCTGAGTTTACTCTCTTTCTCAGTACGATTTGATTTGTCATCGGTTCGACCACAGTCCAGCTGCGGTATGATAGACCTCGTGGATCTATGCAACAGTCTGTGTATCGGGTTTGTTGTCATACCAACTGTAATCGTGTTTCTGTATTCTAACAGCGCAAGTTGTGGATCTGCAGCTCGTTTCAATAGTCTCTTCGCCAATTTGACACTTGAGTCGGCATTCCCATTCGACTGGGAGTGATACGGCGAGCTGGTTGTGTGCTGGAAGTCCCACTCATTGCCCAAGATAGCACATTCACGTGCGGAAAACCGAGGTCCGTTGTCTGAGTGCACGGTTTCTGGTATTCCCAGTCTCGCAAAGCATCACATGCAGAATTCTATCACTGCCGCTGGTGACATGTCGCTCAGTTTCTCAAATTCGAAGTAGTCTGAGAAGTAGTCAACGTTTACTAAGTAGTTGATCGAGTTGTGCGTAAATATGTCCATTTATACTTTCCTCCACGGCTTGTTTGGTACGGCGTGACTAAGTAGGGTCTCTTTCTTCTGCTCTGGTGCATCTCTTCTGCATGCTTTACAGTTAGCAATTTGTTGCTTCACATCTACTGCTATCCCGTGCCAAAACATTCTGTCTTGCTCGACGTAGGGTTGCTTCTAGCCCTTGGTGGCTTACATGCAAACGTTTCAGCCTACTGGTTGGGATTACCACACTTGGTCCCTTGTAGACAGCACCATCGCTAGTTCATCTCGAAATGTCCTCCATGGCCTTACCGATTCTGGA
Organism: Oasisia sp. SBJ-2009; assembly: GCA_964017155.1. NCBI lineage: Eukaryota > Metazoa > Annelida > Polychaeta > Sabellida > Siboglinidae > Oasisia > Oasisia sp. SBJ-2009. The sequence goes on from OZ024859.1 coordinate 35,281,803, forward strand.
ACTTCGGCTACGTCTTTCGGCCAGCCATTGTTGATGATTTCCGATAATTATTGTAAGAGTTTGTCACGTTCAGTCTCCTTCTGTATCGTGATATACAGCGAATCTGTCACGTTACAGTCTCTGACTGGATCGTCTCGAACTGTTGACACTGAGACTCGTGTTTTTGTAGTTGAAACACGTGTTCTCGTGCAGCTGGTTCTTCAGGCTGTTCACAGTTACCTGTGTGACGTGATAACAAATCAGCAATGATCTGCTGTTTGCCTGGTTTCCATGTCACCGTGAATGCATACCTCATATCGTTTGTATTCTCTTAGGAGCAGCAAGCAGTGACTTATTCATGATCGCTTCCAGTGGATGATGGTCTGTGTGAATAGTGACATTCGGGTTGCCAAAGATGTATTGGTCGAACTTATTCATGGCGAATACGATCGCTAGGCACTCTAACTCTATTGGCGCATAGTTCGATTCACTCTTGCTCAAAGATCTTGATGCATAGACAACTGTTTTGTCTTCCTGCAGTAATACTGCACCAAGTCCGGCTGTACTAGCATCTGTCTCTATTACGATCGGCTTCCGGCAGTCGTAATATTGCAGAAGGTTCTCCGATGTGAGCATTTGTTTCAAAGTCTCATACGCAGTTCTCTGGTCTACTCCCCAGCAGAACTCTTTATCGGGTAGATACAACAGTCT
>OZ024859.1:35287492-35464992 GCA_964017155.1 Oasisia sp. SBJ-2009
AGGTGGTCAACTACTTCTTTCATTGCAGCTGGTCAGCTATTACTTCCATTCCAGCTGGTCAATTACTTCTTCCACTCCAGATGGTCAGCTATTTCATTCATTGCAGGTTGTCAACTACTTTTTTCATTGCAGCTGGTCAACTAGTTCTTCCATTGGATATGGTCAATTACTTCTTCCATTGCAGCTGGTTAACTACTTCTTCAATTGCAGCTGGTCAGCTACTTCTTCCATTGGAGATGGTCAGCTACTTCTTAAATTGCAGGTGGTCAACTACTTCTTCCATTGCAGTAGGTCAACTACTTCTTCCATTGCAGGTGGTCAACTACTTCTTTCATTGCAGGTGGTCAACTACTTCTTCCATTGCAGCTGGTCAACTACTACATTCATTGCAGCTGGTCAAGTAGTTCTTCAATTGGAGCTGGTCAAGTACTTCTTCCATCGCAGCTGGTCAAATACTTCTTGATTGAAACTAGTCAGTTACTTCTTCCATTGCAGGTGATAAACTACTGCCATTGTAGCGGGTCAACTACTTCTTCCATTGCAGCTGCCCAAGTACTTCTACCATTGCAATTGTGCAATAATTTATTGTTTTTCTTCAGTAGAAGAAAGAGATTGATGACAGGTGTACTAAATGTATTGGTTTTTTTAGGACTGTTAGACAGCATGCACAATGAGTAATAATTGTTGTTCTTTATTTCAGGTGGACCACGACATGACAGACAATATGTACATAAAGGAGAAGAAGCCACTGAATCAGCTGGAGGAGCACTTGAAGTCCCTGGAGGAGGAGTACAACCATATCAGGGAGGACTGGCGCATCACACGGGGAACAGAGGAAGAGGTGAGTTAAGTTGTTATCTTGTCACACTAAAGTACTTGGTCTAATTTCCATCATATCTGATGAAGTGTTTTTCTAGAATATCTGGAGTAGTACTTGTTCTACCACAGCTTGTCAAATATATTTTCAATCACAACTACTTCCTAGACAAGAAATTTTAAATTGCAGCTGGTCAAGTACTTCTTCAATTGCAACTGTTCACGTACTTTTTACATCATTGCTGGAAAAATGTTCATTGCAGGTGGTCAGCTAGTTCTTCCATTGAAGGTGGTCAACTACGTCTTCAATTGCAAAAAGGTCAGCTACTTCTTCCATTGCAGCTGATCAACTACTACTTCCATTAGTGATGGACAGCTACTTCTTCCATTGCAGGTGGTCAAGTACTTCTTCTACTGGAGATGGTCAGCTACTTCTTCCATGGCGGGTGATCAACTACTTCTTTTCTTGCAGCTGGTCAGCTACTTCTTCCATTGCAGGTGGTCAACTACTTCTTCCATTGCAGGTGGTCAACTACTTTTTCCTTTGAAGATGGTCAACTACTTTTACCATTGGAGATGGTCAACTACTTCTTCCATTGCAGCTGGTCAGCTACTTCTTCCATTGTAGGTGGTCAATTACTTCTTCCCTTGCAACTGGTCAGCTAATTCATCCATTTCAGGTCGACAACTAGTTTTTACATTGGAGATGGTCAACTACTTCTTCCATTTCAGGTGGTCAACTACTTTTTACATTGGAGATGGTCAGCTACTTGTTACATTGCAGGTGGTGAGTTACTTCTTCCTTTGGAGATTGTCAACTACTTCTTCCATTGGAGATGGTCTACTACTTCTTCCATTGCAGCTGGTCAACTACTTCTTCCATTGGAGACGGTCAACTACTTCTTCCATTGCAGCTGGTTAACTACTTCCATTGCAGCGGGTCAACTACTTCTTACATTGCTGCTGGTCAAATAATTCTTGTATTGCAGCTGGTCAACTACTTCTTCCATTGCAGCTGGTCAACTACTTCTTCCATTGCAGCTGCTCAAGTACTTCTTCCATTGGAATTGTGCACTAAATTTATTGTTTTTCTTCAGAAGAAGAAAGAGATTGATGACTGGTTTACTAAATATTTATTGGTTTTTTTAGGACTTTTAGACAGCATGCACAATGAGTAATAATTGTTGTTCTTTATTTCAGGTGGACCACGACATGACAGACAATATGTACATAAAGGAGAAGAAGCCACTGAATGAGCTGGAGGAGCACTTGAAGTCTCTGGAGGAGGAGTACAACCATATCAGGGAGGACTGGCACATCACACAGGGAACAGAGGAAGAGGTGAGTTAAGTTGTTATCTTGTCACACTAAAGTACTTGGTCTAATTTCCATCATATCTGATGAAGTGTTTTTCTAGTATATCTGGAGTAGTACTTGTTCTACCACAGCTGGTCAAATATATCTTCAATCACAAATACCTACTAGACAAGAATTTCTTACATTGCAGCTGGTCAAGTAGTTCTTCAATAGTAGCTGTTCACGTACTTCTTACATCATTGCTGGACAAATACATCTTCATTGCAGGTGGTCAGCTAGTTATTCCGTTGCAGTTGGTCAACTACTTCTTCCACTGGAGATGGCCAGCTACTTCTTCCGTTGCAGCCGCTCAGCTACTTCTTCCATTAGTGATGGTCACCTACTTCTTCCATTGCAGATGGTCATCCACTTCTTCCATTGGAGATGGTCAACTACTTCTTCCATTACAGATGGTCAACTACTTCTTCCATTGGAGACGGTCAACTACTTCTTCCATTGCAGCTGGTTAACTACTTCCATTGCAGCTGGTCAACTACTTCTTCCATTGCAGCTGGTCAAATACTTCTTCCATTACAGCTGGTCAACTACTTCTTCCGTTGCAGGTGGTCAAGTACTTCTTCCATTGCAGGTGGTCAACTACTTCTTCCATTGGAGATGGTCAACTACTTCTTCCATTTCTGGTGGTCAAGTACTTCTTCCATTGCAGCTGGTCAACTACTTCTTCCATTACAGCTGGTCAACTACTTCTTCCATTGCAGCTGGTTAACTACTTCCATTGCAGGTGGTCAACTACTTCTTTTCTTGCAGCTGGTCAGCTACTTCTTCCATTGCAGGTGATCAACTACTTCTTTTCTTGCAGCTGGTCAGCTACTTCTTCCACTGCAGGTGATCAACTACTTCTTTTTTTGCAGCTGGTCAGCTACTTCTTCCATTGCAGGTGGTCAACTACTTCTTCCATTGCAGGTGGTCAACTACTTTTTCCTTTGGAGATGGTCAACTACTTTTACCATTGGAGATGGTCAACTACTTCTTCCATTGCAGCTGGTCAGCTACTTCTTCCATTGTAGGTGGTCAATTACTTCTTCCCTTGCAACTGGTCAGCTAATTCGTCCATTTCAGGTCGTCAACTAGTTTTTACATTGGAGATGGTCAACTACTTCTTCCATTTCAGGTGGTCAACTACTTTTTACATTGGAGATGGTCAGCTACTTGTTACATTGCAGGTGGTGAATTACTTCTTCCTTTGGAGATTGTCAACTAATTCTTCCATTGGAGATGGTCAACAATTTCTTCCATTGCAGCTGGTGAACTACTTCTTCCATTGGAGACGGTCAACTACTTCTTCCATTGCAGCTGGTTAACTAATTCCATTGCAGCTGGTCAACTACTTCTTCCATTGCAGCTGGTCAAATAATTCTTGTATTGCAGCTGGTCAACTATTTCTTCCATTGCAGCTGCTCAAGTACTTCTTCCATTGCAACTGTGCACTAATTTTATTGTTTTTCTTCAGAAGAAGAAAGAGATTGATGACAGGTGTACTAAATTGATTGGTTTTTTTAGGACTGTTAGACAGGATGCACAATGAGTAATAATTGTTGTTCTTTATTTCAGGTGGATCACGACATGACAGACAATATGTACATAAAGGAGAAGAAGCCACTGAATGAGCTGGAGGAGCACTTGAAGTCCCTGTAGGAGGAGTACAACCATATCAGGGAGGACTGGCGCATCACACGGGGAACAGAGGAAGAGTTGAGTTAAATTGTTATCTTGTCACACTAAAGTACTTGGTCTAATTTCCATCATATCTGATGAAGTGTTTTTCTAGTATATCTAGAGTAGTACTTGTTCTACCACAGCTGGTCTAATATATCTTCAATCACAAGTACCTGCTAGACAAGAATTTCTTACATTGCAGCTGGTCAAGTAGTTCTTCAATAGTAGTTGTTCATGTACTTCTTACATCATTGCTGGACAAATACATCTTCATTGCAGGTAGTCAGCTAGTTATTCCGTTGCAGTTGGTCAACTACTTCTTCCACTGGAGATGGTCAGCTACTTCTTCCATTAGTGATGGTCAGCTATTTCTTCCATTGCAGTTGGTCAACTACTTCTTCTATTGGATATGGTCAGCTACTTCTTTCATTGCAGTTGGTCAACTACTTCTTCCATTGCAGGTGGTCAACTTCTTCTTCACTTGCAGTTGGTCAACTACTTCTTTCATTGCAGCTGGTCAAATACTTCTTCCATCGGAGTTGGTCAACTACTTCTTCCATTGCAGCTGGTCAACTACTTCTTCCATTGCAGCTGGTCAACTACTTCTTCCATTGCAGCTGGTCAACTACTTCTTTCATTGCAGGTGGTCAAGTATTTCTTCCCTTGCAGGTGGTCAACTACTTCTTCTATGGGGGATGGTCAGCTACTTCTTTCATTGCAGGTGGTCAACTACTTCTTCCATTGCAGGTGGTCAACTACTTCTTCACTGGCAGCTGGTCAACTACGTGTTTCATTGCAGCTGGTCAAGTATTTCTTTCATTGCAGGTGGTCAAGTACTTCTTCCTTTGCAGGTGGTCAACTACTTCTTCCATTGCAGCTGGTCAACTACTACATTCATTACAGGTGGTCAAGTTGTTCTTCCATTGGAGCTGGTCAAGTACTTCTTCCATCACAGCTAGTCAAATACTTCTTGATTGAAGCTGGTCAGTTACTTCTTCCATTGCAGGTGATAAACTACTTCTTCCAATGTAGCTGGTCAACTACGTGTTTCATTGCAGCTGGTCAAATACTTCTTCCTTCGGAGCAGGTCAACTACTTCTTCCATTTCAGCTGGTCAAGTACTTCTTTCATTGCAGGTGGTCAACTACTTCTTCCATTGCAGCTGGTCAACTACTTCTTTCATTGCAGGTGGTCAAGTAGTTCTTCCCTTGCAGGTGGTCAACTACTTCTTCCATTGCAGCTGGTCAAGTATTTCTTTCATTGCAGGTGGTCAAGTACTTCTTCCTTTGCAGGTGGTCAACTACTTCTTCCATTGCAGCTAGTCAACTAGTACATTCATTACAGCTGGTCAAGTTGTTCTTCCATTGGAGCTGGTCAAGTACTTCTTCTATCACAACTGGTCAAATACTTCTTGATTGAAGCTGGTCAGTTACTTCTTTCATTGCCGGTGATAAACTACTTCTTCCAATGTAGCTGGTCAACTACTTTTTCCATTGCAGCTGGTCAAGTACTTCTTCCATTGCAACTGTGCACTAATTTTATTGTTTTTCTTCAGGAGAAGAAAGAGATTGATAACACGGTGTACTAAATTGATTGTTTTTTAAGGACTGTTAGACAGCATGCACAATGAGTAATAATTGTTGTTCTTTATTTCAGGTGGACCACGACATGACAGACAATATGTACATAAAGGAGAAGAAGTCACTGAATGAGCTGGAGGAGCACTTGAAGTCCCTGGAGGAGGAGTACAACCATATCAGGGAGGACTGGCGCATCACACGGGGAACAGAGGAAGAGGTGAGTTAAGTTGTTATCTTTTCACACTAAAGTACTTGGTCTAATTTCCATCATATCTGATGAAGTGTTTTTCTAGTAAATCTAGAGTAGTACTTGTTCTACCACAGCTGGTCAAATATATCTTCAATCACAAGTACCTACTAGACAAGAATTTCTTCCATTGCAACTGGTCAAGTAGTTCTTCAATAGTAGCTGTTCACGTACTTCTTACATCATTGCTGGACAAATACATCTTCATTGCATGTGGTCAGCTAGTTATTCCGTTGCAGTTGGTCAACTACTTCTTCCACTGGAGATGTTCAGCCACTTCTTCCATTGCAGCTGCTCAGATACTTCTTCCATTAGTGATGGTCAGCTACTTCTTCCATTGCAGTTGGTCAACTACTTCTTCTATTGGAGATGGTCAGCTACTTCTTTCATTGCAGGTGGTCAGCTACTTCTTCCATTGCAGGTGGTCAACTTCTTCTTCACTTGCAGCTGGTCATCTACTTCTTTCATTGCAGCTGGTCAAATACTTCTTCCATCGGAGCAGGTCAACTACTTCTTCCATTTCAGCTGGTCAAGTACTTCTTTCATTGCAGGTGGTCAACTACTTCTTCCATTGTAGCTGGTCAACTACTTCTTTCATTGCAGGTGGTCAAGTAGTTCTTCCCTTGCAGGTGGTCAACTACTTCTTCCATTGCAGCTGGTCAAGTATTTCTTTCATTGCAGGTGGTCAAATTGTTCTTCCAATGTAGCTGGTCAACTACTTTTTCCATTGCAGCTGGTCAAGTACTTCTTCCATTGCAACTGTGCACTATTTTATTGTTTTTCTTCAGGAGAAGAAAGAGATTGATAACACGGTGTACTAAATTGATTGTTTTTTTAGGACTGTTATACAGCATGCACAATGAGTAATACTTGTTGTTCTTTATTTCAGGTGGACCACGACATGACAGACAATATTTACATAAAGGAGAAGAAGCCACTGAATGACCTGGAGGAGCACTTGAAGTCCCTGGAGGAGGAGTACAACCATATCAGGGAGGACTGGCGCATCACACGGGGAACAGAGGAAGAGGTGAGTTAAGTTGTTATCTTGTCACACTAAAGTACTTGGTCTAATTTCCATCATATCTGATGAAGTGTTTTTCTAGTATATCTGGAGTAGTACTTGTTCTACCACAGCTTGTCAAATATATTTTCAATCACAACTACTTCCTAGACAAGACATTTTAAATTGCAGCTGGTCAAGTACTTCTTCAATTGCAACTGTTCACGTACTTTTTACATCATTGCTGGAAAAATGTTCATTGCAGGTGGTCAGCTAGTTCTTCCATTGAAGGTGGTCAACTACGTCTTCAATTGCAAAAAGGTCAGCTACTTCTTCCATTGCAGCTGATCAACTACTACTTCCATTAGTGATGGACAGCTACTTCTTCCATTGCAGGTGGTCAAGTACTTCTTCTACTGGAGATGGTCAGCTACTTCTTCCATTGCGGGTGATCAACTACTTCTTTTCTTGCAGCTGGTCAGCTACTTCTTCCATTGCAGGTGGTCAACTACTTCTTCCATTGCAGGTGGTCAACTACTTTTTCCTTTGGAGATGGTCAACTACTTTTACCATTGGAGATGGTCAACTACTTCTTCCATTGCAGCTGGTCAGCTACTTCTTCCATTGTAGGTGGTCAATTACTTCTTCCCTTGCAACTGGTCAGCTAATTCATCCATTTCAGGTCGTCAACTAGTTTTTACATTGGAGATGGTCAACTACTTCTTCCATTTCAGGTGGTCAACTACTTTTTACATTGGAGATGGTCAGCTACTTGTTACATTGCAGGTGGTGAGTTACTTCTTCCTTTGGAGATTGTCAACTACTTCTTCCATTGGAGATGGTCAACTACTTCTTCCATTGCAGCTGGTCAACTACTTCTTCCATTGCAGCTGGTTAACTACTTCCATTGCAGCTGGTCAACTACTTCTTACATTGCTGCTGGTCAAATAATTCTTGTATTGCAGCTGGTCAACTACTTCTTCCATTGCAGCTGGTCAACTACTTCTTCCATTGCAGCTGCTCAAGTACTTCTTCCATTGGAATTGTGCACTAAATTTATTGTTTTTCTTCAGAAGAAGAAAGAGATTGATGACTGGTTTACTAAATATTTATTGTTTTTTTTAGGATTTTTAGACAGCATGCACAATGAGTAATAATTGTTGTTCTTTATTTCAGGTGGACCACGACATGACAGACAATATGTACATAAAGGAGAAGAAGCCACTGAATGAGCTGGAGGAGCACTTGAAGTCTCTGGAGGAGGAGTACAACCATATCAGAGAGGACTGGCGCATCACACAGGGAACAGAGGAAGAGGTGAGTTAAGTTGTTATCTTGTCACACTAAAGTACTTGGTCTAATTTCCATCATATCTGATGAAGTGTTTTTCTAGTATATCTGGAGTAGTACTTGTTCTACCACAGCTGGTCAAATATATCTTCAATCACAAATACCTACTAGACAAGAATTTCTTACATTGCAGCTGGTCAAGTAGTTCTTCAATAGTAGCTGTTCACGTACTTCTTACATCATTGCTGGACAAATACATCTTCATTGCAGGTGGTCAGCTAGTTATTCCGTTGCAGTTGGTCAACTACTTCTTCCACTGGAGATGGCCAGCTACTTCTTCCGTTGCAGCTGCTCAGCTACTTCTTCCATTAGTGATGGTCACCTACTTCTTCCATTGCAGATGGTCATCCACTTCTTCCATTGGAGATGGTCAACTACTTCTTCCATTACAGATGGTCAACTACTTCTTCCATTGGAGACGGTCAACTACTTCTTCCATTGCAGCTGGTTAACTACTTCCATTGCAGCTGGTCAACTACTTCTTCCATTGCAGCTGGTCAAATACTTCTTCCATTACAGCTGGTCAACTACTTCTTCCGTTGCAGGTGGTCAAGTACTTCTTCCATTGCAGGTGGTCAACTACTTCTTCCATTGGAGATGGTCAACTACTTCTTCCATTTCTGGTGGTCAAGTACTTCTTCCATTGCAGCTGGTCAACTACTTCTTCCATTACAGCTGGTCAACTACTTCTTCCATTGCAGCTGGTTAACTACTTCCATTGCAGGTGGTCAACTACTTCTTTTCTTGCAGCTGGTCAGCTACTTCTTCCATTGCAGGTGATCAACTACTTCTTTTCTTGCAGCTGGTCAGCTACTTCTTCCACTGCAGGTGATCAACTACTTCTTTTTTTGCAGCTGGTCAGCTACTTCTTCCATTGCAGGTGGTCAACTACTTCTTCCATTGCAGGTGGTCAACTACTTTTTCCTTTGGAGATGGTCAACTACTTTTACCATTGGAGATGGTCAACTACTTCTTCCATTGCAGCTGGTCAGCTACTTCTTCCATTGTAGGTGGTCAATTACTTCTTCCCTTGCAACTGGTCAGCTAATTCATCCATTTCAGGTCGTCAACTAGTTTTTACATTGGAGATGGTCAACTACTTCTTCCATTTCAGGTGGTCAACTACTTTTTACATTGGAGATGGTCAGCTACTTGTTACATTGCAGGTGGTGAATTACTTCTTCCTTTGGAGATTGTCAACTACTTCTTCCATTGGAGATGGTCAACAATTTCTTCCATTGCAGCTGGTGAACTACTTCTTCCATTGGAGACGGTCAACTACTTCTTCCATTGCAGCTGGTTAACTACTTCCATTGCAGCTGGTCAACTACTTCTTCCATTGCAGCTGGTCAAATAATTCTTGTATTGCAGCTGGTCAACTATTTCTTCCATTGCAGCTGCTCAAGTACTTCTTCCATTGCAATTGTGCACTAAATTTATTGTTTTTCTTCAGAAGAAGAAAGAGATTGATGACAGGTGTACTAAATTGATTGGTTTTTTTAGGACTGTTAGACAGGATGCACAATGAGTAATAATTGTTGTTCTTTATTTCAGGTGGATCACGACATGACAGACAATATGTACATAAAGGAGAAGAAGCCACTGAATGAGCTGGAGGAGCACTTGAAGTCCCTGTAGGAGGAGTACAACCATATCAGGGAGGACTGGCGCATCACACGGGGAACAGAGGAAGAGTTGAGTTAAATTGTTATCTTGTCACACTAAAGTACTTGGTCTAATTTCCATCATATCTGATGAAGTGTTTTTCTAGTATATCTAGAGTAGTACTTGTTCTACCACAGCTGGTCTAATATATCTTCAATCACAAGTACCTGCTAGACAAGAATTTCTTACATTGCAGCTGGTCAAGTAGTTCTTCAATAGTAGTTGTTCATGTACTTCTTACATCATTGCTGGACAAATACATCTTCATTGCAGGTAGTCAGCTAGTTATTCCGTTGCAGTTGGTCAACTACTTCTTCCACTGGAGATGGTCAGCTACTTCTTCCATTAGTGATGGTCAGCTATTTCTTCCATTGCAGTTGGTCAACTACTTCTTCTATTGGATATGGTCAGCTACTTCTTTCATTGCAGTTGGTCAACTACTTCTTCCATTGCAGGTGGTCAACTTCTTCTTCACTTGAAGTTGGTCAACTACTTCTTTCATTGCAGCTGGTCAAATACTTCTTCCATCGGAGTTGGTCAACTACTTCTTCCATTGCAGCTGGTCAACTACTTCTTCCATTGCAGCTGGTCAACTACTTCTTCCATTGCAGCTGGTCAACTACTTCTTTCATTGCAGGTGGTCAAGTATTTCTTCCCTTGCAGGTGGTCAACTACTTCTTCTATTGGGGATGGTCAGCTACTTCTTTCATTGCAGGTGGTCAACTACTTCTTCCATTGCAGGTGGTCAACTACTTCTTCACTGGCAGCTGGTCAACTACGTGTTTCATTGCAGCTGGTCAAGTATTTCTTTCATTGCAGGTGGTCAAGTACTTCTTCCTTTGCAGGTGGTCAACTACTTCTTCCATTGCAGCTGGTCAACTACTACATTCATTACAGCTGGTCAAGTTGTTCTTCCATTGGAGCTGGTCAAGTACTTCTTCCATCACAGCTGGTCAAATACTTCTTGATTGAAGCTGGTCAGTTACTTCTTCCATTGCAGGTGATAAACTACTTCTTCCTTTGCAGGTGGTCAACTACTTCTTCCATTGCAGCTGGTCAACTAGTACATTCATTACAGCTGGTCAAGTTGTTCTTCCGTTGGAGCTGGTCAAGTACTTCTTCTATCACAGCTGGTCAAATACTTCTTGATTGAAGCTGGTCAGTTACTTCTTCCATTGCAGGTGATAAACTACTTCTTCCAACGTAGCTGGTCAACTACTTTTTCCATTGCAGCTGTGCACTAATTTTATTGTTTTTCTTCAGTAGAAGAAAGAGATTGATAACACGGTGTACTCAATTGATTGTTTTTTAAGGACTGTTAGACAGCATGCACAATGAGTAATAATTGTTGTTCTTTATTTCAGGTGGACCACGACATGACAGACAATATGTACATAAAGGAGAAGAAGCAACTGAATGAGCTGGAGGAGCACTTGAAGTCCCTGGAGGAGGAGTACAACCATATCAGGTAGGACTGGCGCATCACACGGGGAACAGAGGAAGAGGTGAGTTAAGTTGTTATCTTGTCACACTAAAGTACTTGGTTTAATTTCTATCATATCTGATGAAGTGTTTTTCTATTATATCTGGAGTAGTACTTGTTCTATCACAGCTGGTCAAATATATCTTCAATCACAACTACCTGCTAGACAAGAGTTTCTTACATTGCAGCTGGTCAAATAGTTCTTCAATTGTAGCTGTTCACGTACTTCTTATATCATTGCTGGACAAATACATCTTCATTGCAGGTGGTCAGCTAGTTATTCCGTTGCAGTTGGTCAACTACTTCTTCCACTGGAGTGGGTCAGCTACGTCTTCCATTGCAGCTGGTCAGCTACTACTTCCATTAGTGATGGTCAGCTACTTCTTCCATTGCAGTTGGTCAACTACTTCTTCTATTGGAGATGGTCAGCTACTTCTTTCATTGCAGGTGGTCAACTACTTCTTCCATTGCAGGTGGTCAACTTCTTCTTCACTTGCAGCTGGTCAACTACTTCTTTCATTGCAGCTGGTCAAATACTTCTTCCATCGGAGCCGGTCAACTACTTCTTCCATTGCAGCTGGTCAACTACTTCTTCCATTGCTGCTGGGCAACTACTTCTTCCATTGCAGCTGGTCAACTACTTCTTTCAGTGCAGGTGATCAAGTACTTCTTCCCTTGCAGGTGGTCAACTACTTCTTCCCTTGCAGGTGGTCAACTACTTTTTCCATTGCAGGTGGTCAACTACTTCTTCACTTGCAGCTGGTCAACTACGTGTTTCGTTGCAGCTGGTCAAATACTTCTTCCTTCGGAGCTGGTCAACTACTTCTTACATTTCAGCTGGTCAAGTACTTCTTTCATTGCAGGTGGTCAACTACTTCTTCCATTGCAGCTGGTCAACTACTTCTTGCATTGCAGGTGGTCTAGTACTTCTTCCCTTGCAGGTGGTCAACTGCTTCTTCCATTGCAGCTGGTCAAGTATTTCTTTCATTGCACGTGGTCAAGTACTTCTTCCTTTGCAGGTGGTCAACTACTTCTTCCATCACAGCTGGTCAAATACTTCTTGATTGAAGCTGGTCAGTTACTTCTTCCATTGCAGGTGATAAACTACTTCTTCCAATGTAACTGGTCAACTACTTTTTCCATTGCAGCTGGTCAAGTACTTCTTCCATTGCAACTGTGCACTAATTTTATTGTTTTTCTTCAGGAGAAGAAAGAGATTGATGACAGGTGTACTAAATTTGTTGGGTTTTTAGGACTGTTAGACAATGAGTAATAATTGGTGTTCTTTATTTCAGGTGGACCACGACATGACAGACAATATGTACATAAAGGAGAAGAAGCCACTGAATGAGCTGGAGGAGCACTTGAAGTCCCTGGAGGAGGAGTACAACCATATCAGGGAGGACTGGCGCATCACATGGGGAACAGAGGAAGAGGTGAGTTAAGTTGTTATCTTGTCACACTAAAGTACTTGGTTTAATTTCTATCATATCTGATGAAGTGTTTTTCTATTATATCTGGAGTAGTACTTGTTCTATCACAGCTGGTCAAATATATCTTCAATCACAACTACCTGCTAGAAAAGAGTTTCTTACATTGCAGCTGGTCAAATAGTTCTTCAATTGTAGCTGTTCACGTACTTCTTATATCATTGCTGGACAAATACATCTTCATTGCAGGTGGTCAGCTAGTTATTCCGTTGCAGTTGGTCAACTACTTCTTCCACTGGAGTGGGTCAGCTACGTCTTTCATTGCAGCTGGTCAGCTACTACTTCCATTAGTGATGGTCAGCTACTTCTTCTATTGGAGATGGTCAGCTACTTCTTTCATTGCAGGTGGTCAACTACTTCTTCCATTGCAGGTGGTCAACTTCTTCTTCACTTGCAGCTGGTCAACTACTTCTTTCATTGCAGCTGGTCAAATACTTCTTCCATCGGAGCCGGTCAACTACTTCTTCCATTGCAGCTGGTCAACTACTTCTTCCATTGCTGCTGGGCAACTACTTCTTCCATTGCAGCTGGTCAACTACTTCTTTCAGTGCAGGTGATCAAGTACTTCTTCCCTTGCAGGTGGGCAACTACTTCTTCCCTTGCAGGTGGTCAACTTCTTCTTCCATTGCAGGTGGTCAACTAGTTCTTCTATTGGAGATGGTCAGCTACTTCTGTCATTGCAGGTGGTCAACTACTTCTTCCATTGCAGGTGGTAAACTACTTCTTCACTTGCAGCTGGTCAACTACGTGTTTCATTGCAGCTGGTCAAATACTTCTTCCTTCGGAGCTGGTCAACTACTTCTTCCATTTCAGCTGGTCATGTACTTGTTTCATTGCAGGTGGTCAACTACTTCTTCCATTGCAGCTGGTCAACTACTTCTTGCATTGCAGGTGGTCAAGTACTTCTTCCCTTGCAGGTGGTCAACTACTTCTTCCATTGCAGCTGGTCAAGTATTTCTTTCATTGCACGTGGTCAAGTACTTCTTCCTTTGCAGGTGGTCAACTACTTCTTCCATCACAGCTGGTCAAATATTTCTTGATTGAAGCTGGTCAGTTATTTCTTCCATTGCAGGTGATAAACTACTTCTTCCAATGTAACTGGTCAACTACTTTTTCCATTGCAGCTGGTCAACTACTTCTTCCATTGCAACTGTGCACTAATTTTATTGTTTTTCTTCAGGAGAAGAAAGAGATTGATGACAGGTGTACTAAATTTGTTGGGTTTTTAGGACTGTTAGACAATGAGTAATAATTGGTGTTCTTTATTTCAGGTGGACCACGACATGACAGACAATATGTACATAAAGGAGAAGAAGCCACTGAATGAGCTGGAGGAGCACTTGAAGTCCCTGGAGGAGGAGTACAACCATATCAGGGAGGACTGGCGCATCACATGGGGAACAGAGGAAGAGGTGAGTTAAGTTGTTATCTTGTCACACTAAAGTACTTGGTTTAATTTCTATCATATCTGATGAAGTGTTTTTCTATTATATCTGGAGTAGTACTTGTTCTATCACAGCTGGTCAAATATATCTTCAATCACAACTACCTGCTAGAAAAGAGTTTCTTACATTGCAGCTGGTCAAATAGTTCTTCAATTGTAGCTGTTCACGTACTTCTTATATCATTGCTGGACAAATACATCTTCATTGCAGGTGGTCAGCTAGTTATTCCGTTGCAGTTGGTCAACTACTTCTTCCACTGGAGTGGGTCAGCTACGTCTTTCATTGCAGCTGGTCAGCTACTACTTCCATTAGTGATGGTCAGCTACTTCTTCTATTGGAGATGGTCAGCTACTTCTTTCATTGCAGGTGGTCAACTACTTCTTCCATTGCAGGTGGTCAACTTCTTCTTCACTTGCAGCTGGTCAACTACTTCTTTCATTGCAGCTGGTCAAATACTTCTTCCATCGGAGCCGGTCAACTACTTCTTCCATTGCAGCTGGTCAACTACTTCTTCCATTGCTGCTGGGCAACTACTTCTTCCATTGCAGCTGGTCAACTACTTCTTTCAGTGCAGGTGATCAAGTACTTCTTCCCTTGCAGGTGGGCAACTACTTCTTCCCTTGCAGGTGGTCAACTTCTTCTTCCATTGCAGGTGGTCAACTAGTTCTTCTATTGGAGATGGTCAGCTACTTCTGTCATTGCAGGTGGTCAACTACTTCTTCCATTGCAGGTGGTAAACTACTTCTTCACTTGCAGCTGGTCAACTACGTGTTTCATTGCAGCTGGTCAAATACTTCTTCCTTCGGAGCTGGTCAACTACTTCTTCCATTTCAGCTGGTCATGTACTTGTTTCATTGCAGGTGGTCAACTACTTCTTCCATTGCAGCTGGTCAACTACTTCTTGCATTGCAGGTGGTCAAGTACTTCTTCCCTTGCAGGTGGTCAACTACTTCTTCCATTGCAGCTGGTCAAGTATTTCTTTCATTGCACGTGGTCAAGTACTTCTTCCTTTGCAGGTGGTCAACTACTTCTTCCATCACAGCTGGTCAAATATTTCTTGATTGAAGCTGGTCAGTTATTTCTTCCATTGCAGGTGATAAACTACTTCTTCCAATGTAACTGGTCAACTACTTTTTCCATTGCAGCTGGTCAACTACTTCTTCCATTGCAACTGTGCACTAATTTTATTGTTTTTCTTCAGGAGAAGAAAGAGATTGATGACAGGTGTACTAAATTTGTTGGGTTTTTAGGACTGTTAGACAATGAGTAATAATTGGTGTTCTTTATTTCAGGTGGACCACGACATGACAGACAATATGTACATAAAGGAGAAGAAGCCACTGAATGAGCTGGAGGAGCACTTGAAGTCCCTGGAGGAGGAGTACAACCATATCAGGGAGGACTGGCGCATCACATGGGGAACAGAGGAAGAGGTGAGTTAAGTTGTTATCTTGTCACACTAAAGTACTTGGTTTAATTTCTATCATATCTGATGAAGTGTTTTTCTATTATATCTGGAGTAGTACTTGTTCTATCACAGCTGGTCAAATATATCTTCAATCACAACTACCTGCTAGAAAAGAGTTTCTTACATTGCAGCTGGTCAAATAGTTCTTCAATTGTAGCTGTTCACGTACTTCTTATATCATTGCTGGACAAATACATCTTCATTGCAGGTGGTCAGCTAGTTATTCCGTTGCAGTTGGTCAACTACTTCTTCCACTGGAGTGGGTCAGCTACGTCTTTCATTGCAGCTGGTCAGCTACTACTTCCATTAGTGATGGTCAGCTACTTCTTCTATTGGAGATGGTCAGCTACTTCTTTCATTGCAGGTGGTCAACTACTTCTTCCATTGCAGGTGGTCAACTTCTTCTTCACTTGCAGCTGGTCAACTACTTCTTTCATTGCAGCTGGTCAAATACTTCTTCCATCGGAGCCGGTCAACTACTTCTTCCATTGCAGCTGGTCAACTACTTCTTCCATTGCTGCTGGGCAACTACTTCTTCCATTGCAGCTGGTCAACTACTTCTTTCAGTGCAGGTGATCAAGTACTTCTTCCCTTGCAGGTGGGCAACTACTTCTTCCCTTGCAGGTGGTCAACTTCTTCTTCCATTGCAGGTGGTCAACTAGTTCTTCTATTGGAGATGGTCAGCTACTTCTGTCATTGCAGGTGGTCAACTACTTCTTCCATTGCAGGTGGTAAACTACTTCTTCACTTGCAGCTGGTCAACTACGTGTTTCATTGCAGCTGGTCAAATACTTCTTCCTTCGGAGCTGGTCAACTACTTCTTCCATTTCAGCTGGTCATGTACTTGTTTCATTGCAGGTGGTCAACTACTTCTTCCATTGCAGCTGGTCAACTACTTCTTGCATTGCAGGTGGTCAAGTACTTCTTCCCTTGCAGGTGGTCAACTACTTCTTCCATTGCAGCTGGTCAAGTATTTCTTTCATTGCACGTGGTCAAGTACTTCTTCCTTTGCAGGTGGTCAACTACTTCTTCCATCACAGCTGGTCAAATATTTCTTGATTGAAGCTGGTCAGTTACTTCTTCCATTGCAGGTGATAAACTACTTCTTCCAATGTAACTGGTCAACTACTTTTTCCATTGCAGCTGGTCAACTACTTCTTCCATTGCAACTGTGCACTAATTTTATTGTTTTTCTTCAGGAGAAGAAAGAGATTGATGACAGGTGTACTAAATTTGTTGGGTTTTTAGGACTGTTAGACAGCATGCACAATGAGTAATAATTGTTGTTCTTTATTTCAGGTGGACCACGACATGACACACAATATGTACATAAAGGAGAAGAAGTCACTGAATGAGCTGGAGGAGCACTTGAAGTCCCTGGAGGAGGAGTACAACCATATCAGGGAGGACTGGCGCATCACACGGGGAACAGAGGAAGAGGTGAGTTAAGTTGTTACCTTGTCACACTAAAGTACTTGGTCTAATTTCCATCATATCTGATGAAGTGTTTTTCTAGTATATCTTGAGTAGTACTTGTTCTACCACAGCTGGTCAAATATATCTTGAATCACAACTACCTGCTAGACAAGAATTTCTTACGTTGCAGCTGGTCAAGTAGTTCTTCAATTGTAGCTGTTCACGTACTTCTTACATCATTGCTGGACAAATACATCTTCATTGCAGGTGGTCAGCTAGTTCTTCCATTGCAGGTGGTTAACTACTTCCATTGCAGCTGGTCAACTACTTCTTCCATTGCAGCTGGTCATGTACTTCTTTCATTGCAGGTGGTCAACTACTTCTTCCATTGCAGCTGGTCAACTACTTCTTCCATTGCAGCTGGTCAACTACTTCTTCCATTTCAGCTGGTCAACTACTTCTTCCATTGCAGGTGGTCAACTACTTCTTGACTTACAACTGGTCAACTACTTCTTTCATTGCAGGTGGTCAGCTACTTCTTCCATTGCAGGTGGTCAACTACTTCTTCACTTGCAGCTGGTCAACTATTTCTTTCATTGCAGGTGGTCAACTACTTCTTCCATTGCAGGTGGTCAACTACTTCTTCACTTGCACCTGGTCAGCTACTTCTTCCATTGCAGGTGGTCAACTTCTTCACTTGCAGCTGGTCAACTACTTCTTTCATTGCAGCTGGTCAAATACTTCTTCAATCGGAGCTGGTCAACTACTTCTTCCATTGCAGCTGGTCAACTACTTCTTCCATTGCAGCTGGGCAACTACTTCTTCCATTGCAGCTGGTCAACTACTTCTTTCATTGAAGGTGATCAAGTACTTCTTCCCTTGCAGCTGGTCAACTACTTCTTTCATTGCAGGTGGTCAAGTACTTCTTCCCTTGCAGGTGGTCAACTACTTCTTCCATTGCAGGTGGTCAACTACTTCTTCTATTGGAGATGGTCAGCTACTTCTTTCATTGCAGGTGGTCAACTACTTCTTCCATTGCAGGGGGTCAACTACTTCTTCACTTGCAGCTGGTCAACTACGTGTTTCATTGCAGCTGGTCAAATACTTCTTCCTTCGGAGCAGGTCAACTACTTCTTCCATTTCAGCTGGTCAAGTACTTCTTTCATTGCAGGTGGTCAACTACTTATTCCATTGTAGCTGGTCAACTACTTCTTTCATTGCAGGTGGTCAAGTAGTTCTTCCCTTGCAGGTGGTCAACTACTTCTTCCATTGCAGCTGGTCAAGTATTTCTTTCATTGCAGG
This sequence comes from Oasisia sp. SBJ-2009, assembly GCA_964017155.1. NCBI lineage: Eukaryota > Metazoa > Annelida > Polychaeta > Sabellida > Siboglinidae > Oasisia > Oasisia sp. SBJ-2009. The sequence continues at coordinate 35,305,791 of OZ024859.1, forward strand.
TGGTCAAGTTGTTCTTCCATTGGAGCTGGTCAAATACTTCTTCTATCACAGCTGGTCAAATACTTCTTGATTGAAGCTGGTCAGTTACTTCTTCCATTGCAGGTGATCAACTATTTCTTCCAATGTAGCTGGGCAACTACTTTTTCCATTGCAGCTGGTCAAGTACTTCTTCCATTGCAACTGTGCACTATTTTATTGTTTTTCTTCAGGAGAAGAAAGAGATTGATAACACGGTGTACTAAATTGATTGTTTTTTTAGGACTGTTAGACAGCATGCACAATGAGTAATACTTGTTGTTCTTTATTTCAGGTGGACCACGACATGACAGACAATATTTACATAAAGGAGAAGAAGCCACTGAATGACCTGGAGGAGCACATGAAGTCCCTGGAGGAGGAGTACAACCATATCAGGGAGGACTGGCGCATCACACGGGGAACAGAGGAAGAGGTGAGTTAAGTTGTTATCTTGTCACACTAAAGTACTTGGTCTAATTTCCATCATATCTGATGAAGTGTTTTTCTAGTAAATCTAGAGTAGTACTTGTTCTACCACAGCTGGTCAAATATATCTTCAATCACAAGTACCTACTAGACAAGAATTTCTTCCATTGCAACTGGTCAAGTAGTTCTTCAATAGTAGCTGTTCACGTACTTCTTACATCATTGCTGGACAAATACATCTTCATTGCATGTGGTCAGCTAGTTATTCCGTTGCAGTTGGTCAACTACTTCTTCCACTGGAGATGTTCAGCTACTTCTTCCATTGCAGCTGCTCAGATACTTCTTCCATTAGTGATGGTCAGCTACTTCTTCCATTGCAGTTGGTCAACTACTTCTTCTATTGGAGATGGTCAGCTACTTCTTTCATTGCAGGTGGTCAGCTACTTCTTCCATTGCAGGTGGTCAACTTCTTCTTCACTTGCAGCTGGTCATCTACTTCTTTCATTGCAGCTGGTCAAATACTTCTTCCATCGGAGCTGGTCAACTACTTCTTCCATTGCAGCTGGTCAACTACTTCTTCCATTGCAGCTGGGCAACTACTTCTTCCATTACAGCTGGTCAACTACTTCTTTCATTGAAGGTGATCAAGTACTTCTTCCCTTGCAGCCGGTCAACTACTTCTTCCCTTGCAGCTGGTCAACTACTTCTTCCATTGCAGGTGGTCAAGTACTTCTTCCCTTGCAGGTGGTCAACTACTTCTTCCATTGCAGGTGGTCAACTACTTCTTCTATTGGAGATGGTCAGCTACTTCTTTCATTGCAAGTGGTCAACTACTTCTTCCATTGCAAGGGGTCAACTACTTCTTCACTTGCAGCTGGTCAACTACGTGTTTCATTGCAGCTGGTCAAATACTTCTTACTTCGGAGCAGGTCAACTACTTCTTCCATTTCAGCTGGTCAAGTACTTCTTTCATTGCAGGTGGTCAACTACTTCTTCCATTGCAGCTGGTCAACTACTTCTTTCATTGCAGGTGGTCAAGTATTTCTTTCATTGCAGGTCGTCAAGTACTTCTTCCATTGCAGCTGGTCAACTAGTACATTCATAACAGCTGGTCAAGTTGTTCTTCCGTTGGAGCTGGTCAAGTACTTCTTCTATCACAGCTGGTCAAATACTTCTTGATTGAAGCTGGTCAGTTACTTCTTCCATTGCAGGTGATAAACTACTTCTTCCAATGTAGCTGGTCAACTACTTTTTCCATTGCAGCTGTGCACTAATTTTATTGTTTTTCTTCAGTAGAAGAAAGAGATTGATAACACGGTGTACTCAATTGATTGTTTTTTAAGGACTGTTAGACAGCATGCACAATGAGTAATAATTGTTGTTCTTTATTTCAGGTGGACCACGACATGACAGACAATATGTACATAAAGGAGAAGAAGCCACTGAATGAGCTGGAGGAGCACTTGAAGTCCCTGGAGGAGGAGTACAACCATATCAGGGAGGACTGGCGCATCACACGGGGAACAGAGGAAGAGGTGAGTTAAGTTGTTATCTTGTCACACTAAAGTACTTGGTTTAATTTCTATCATATCTGATGAAGTGTTTTTCTATTATATCTGGAGTAGTACTTGTTCTATCACAGCTGGTCAAATATATCTTCAATCACAACTACCTGCTAGACAAGAGTTTCTTACATTGCAGCTGGTCAAATAGTTCTTCAATTGTAGCTGTTCACGTACTTCTTATATCATTGCTGGACAAATACATCTTCATTGCAGGTGGTCAGCTAGTTATTCCGTTGCAGTTGGTCAACTACTTCTTCCACTGGAGTGGGTCAGCTACGTCTTCCATTGCAGCTGGTCAGCTACTACTTCCATTAGTGATGGTCAGCTACTTCTTCCATTGCAGTTGGTCAACTACTTCTTCTATTAGAGATGGTCAGCTACTTCTTTCATTGCAGGTGGTCAACTACTTCTTCCATTGCAGGTGGTCAACTTCTTCTTCACTTGCAGCTGGTCAACTACTTCTTTCATTGCAGCTGGTCAAATACTTCTTCCATCGGAGCCGGTCAACTACTTCTTCCATTGCAGCTGGTCAACTACTTCTTCCATTGCTGCTGGGCAACTACTTCTTCCATTGCAGCTGGTCAACTACTTCTTTCAGTGCAGGTGATCAAGTACTTCTTCCCTTGCAGGTGGGCAACTACTTCTTCCCTTGCAGGTGGTCAACTTCTTCTTCCATTGCAGGTGGTCAACTAGTTCTTCTATTGGAGATGGTCAGCTACTTCTGTCATTGCAGGTGGTCAACTACTTCTTCCATTGCAGGTGGTAAACTACTTCTTCACTTGCAGCTGGTCAACTACGTGTTTCATTGCAGCTGGTCAAATACTTCTTCCTTCGGAGCTGGTCAACTACTTCTTCCATTTCAGCTGGTCATGTACTTCTTTCATTGCAGGTGGTCAACTACTTCTTCCATTGCAGCTGGTCAACTACTTCTTGCATTGCAGGTGGTCAAGTACTTCTTCCCTTACAGGTGGTCAACTACTTCTTCCATTGCAGCTGGTCAAGTATTTCTTCCATTGCACGTGGTCAAGTACTTCTTCCTTTGCAGGTGGTCAACTACTTCTTCCATCACAGCTGGTCAAATATTTCTTGATTGAAGCTGGTCAGTTACTTCTTCCATTGCAGGTGATAAACTACTTCTTCCAATGTAACTGGTCAACTACTTTTTCCATTGCAGCTGGTCAACTACTTCTTCCATTGCAACTGTGCACTAATTTTATTGTTTTTCTTCAGGAGAAGAAAGAGATTGATGACAGGTGTACTAAATTTGTTGGGTTTTTACGACTGTTAGACAGCATGCACAATGAGTAATAATTGTTGTTCTTTATTTCAGGTGGACCACGACATGACACACAATATGTACATAAAGGAGAAGAAGCCACTGAATGAGCTGGAGGAGCACTTGAAGTCCCTGGAGGAGGAGTACAACCATATCAGGGAGGACTGGCGCATCACACGGGGAACAGAGGAAGAGGTGAGTTAAGTTGTTACCTTGTCACACTAAAGTACTTGGTCTAATTTCCATCATATCTGATGAAGTGTTTTTCTAGTATATCTTGAGTAGTACTTGTTCTACCACAGCTGGTCAAATATATCTTGAATCACAACTACCTGCTAGACAAGAATTTCTTACATTGCAGCTGGTCAAGTAGTTCTTCAATTGTAGCTGTTCACGTACTTCTTACATCATTGCTGGACAAATACATCTTCATTGCAGGTGGTCAGCTAGTTCTTCCATTGCAGGTGGTTAACTACTTCCATTGCAGCTGGTCAACTACTTCTTCCATTGCAGCTGGTCATGTACTTCTTTCATTGCAGGTGGTCAACTACTTCTTCCATTGCAGCTGGTCAACTACTTCTTCCATTGCAGCTGGTCAACTACTTCTTCCATTTCAGCTGGTCAACTACTTCTTCCATTGCAGGTGGTCAACTACTTCTTGACTTACAACTGGTCAACTACTTCTTTCATTGCAGGTGGTCAGCTACTTCTTCCATTGCAGGTGGTCAACTACTTCTTCACTTGCAGCTGGTCAACTATTTCTTTCATTGCAGGTGGTCAACTACTTCTTCCATTGCAGGTGGTCAACTACTTCTTCACTTGCACCTGGTCAGCTACTTCTTCCATTGCAGGTGGTCAACTTCTTCACTTGCAGCTGGTCAACTACTTCTTTCATTGCAGCTGGTCAAATACTTCTTCAATCGGAGCTGGCCAACTACTTCTTCCATTGCAGCTGGTCAACTACTTCTTCCATTGCAGCTGGGCAACTACTTCTTCCATTGCAGCTGGTCAACTACTTCTTTCATTGAAGGTGATCAAGTACTTCTTCCCTTGCAGCTGGTCAACTACTTCTTTCATTGCAGGTGGTCAAGTACTTCTTCCCTTGCAGGTGGTCAACTACTTCTTCCATTGCAGGTGGTCAACTACTTCTTCTATTGGAGATGGTCAGCTACTTCTTTCATTGCAGGTGGTCAACTACTTCTTCCATTGCAGGGGGTCAACTACTTCTTCACTTGCAGCTGGTCAACTACGTGTTTCATTGCAGCTGGTCAAATACTTCTTCCTTCGGAGCAGGTCAACTACTTCTTCCATTTCAGCTGGTCAAGTACTTCTTTCATTGCAGGTGGTCAACTACTTCTTCCATTGTAGCTGGTCAACTACTTCTTTCATTGCAGGTGGTCAAGTAGTTCTTCCCTTGCAGGTGGTCAACTACTTCTTCCATTGCAGCTGGTCAAGTATTTCTTTCATTGCAGGTGGTCAAGTTGTTCTTCCATTGGAGCTGGTCAAATACTTCTTCTATCACAGCTGGTCAAATACTTCTTGATTGAAGCTGGTCAGTTACTTCTTCCATTGCAGGTGATCAACTATTTCTTCCAATGTAGCTGGTCAACTACTTTTTCCATTGCAGCTGGTCAAGTACTTCTTCCATTGCAACTGTGCACTATTTTATTGTTTTTCTTCAGGAGAAGAAAGAGATTGATAACACGGTGTACTAAATTGATTGTTTTTTTAGGACTGTTAGACAGCATGCACAATGAGTAATACTTGTTGTTCTTTATTTCAGGTGGACCACGACATGACAGACAATATTTACATAAAGGAGAAGAAGCCACTGAATGACCTGGAGGAGCACATGAAGTCCCTGGAGGAGGAGTACAACCATATCAGGGAGGACTGGCGCATCACACGGGGAACAGAGGAAGAGGTGAGTTAAGTTGTTATCTTGTCACACTAAAGTACTTGGTATAATTTCCATCATATCTGATGAAGTGTTTTTCTATTATATCTGGAGTAGTACTTGTTCTACCACAGCTGGTCAAATACATCTTCAATCACAACTACCTGCTAGACAAGAATTTCTTACATTGCAGCTGGTCAAATAGTTCTTCAATTGTAGCTGTTCACGTACTTCTTATATCATTGCTGGACAAATACATCTTCATTGCAGGTGGTCAGCTAGTTATTCCGTTGCAGTTGGTCAACTACTTCTTCCACAGGCGTGGGTCAGCTACGTCTTCCATTGCAGCTGGTCAGCTACTACTTCCATTAGTGATGGTCAGCTACTTCTTCCATTGCAGGTGGTCAGCTACTTCTTCCATTGCAGGTGGTCAGCTACTTCTTCCATTGCAGGTGGTCAACTACTTCTTCACTTGCAGCTGGTCAACTATTTCTTTCATTGCAGGTGGTCAACTACTTCTTCCATTGCAGGTGGTCAACTACTTCTTCACTTGCACCTGGTCAGCTACTTCTTCCATTGCAGGTGGTCAACTTCTTCACTTGCAGCTGGTCAACTACTTCTTTCATTGCAGCTGGTCAAATACTTCTTCAATCGGAGCTGGTCAACTACTTCTTCCATTGCAGCTGGTCAACTACTTCTTCCATTGAAGGTGATCAAGTACTTCTTCCCTTGCAGCTGGTCAAGTACTTCTTCCCTTGCAGCTGGTCAACTACTTCTTCCATTGCAGGTGGTCAAGTACTTCTTCCCTTGCAGGTGGTCAACTACTTCTTCCATTGTAGGTGGTCAACTACTTCTTCTATTGGAGATGGTCAGCTACTTCTTTCATTGCAGGTGGTCAACTACTTCTTCCATTGCAGGGGGTCAACTACTTCTTCACTTGCAGCTGGTCAACTACGTGTTTCATTGCAGCTGGTCAAATACTTCTTCCTTCGGAGCAGGTCAACTACTTCTTCCATTTCAGCTGGTCAAGTACTTCTTTCATTGCAGGTGGTCAACTACTTCTTCCATTGTAGCTGGTCAACTACTTCTTTCATTGCAGGTGGTCAAGTAGTTCTTCCCTTGCAGGTGGTCAACTACTTCTTCCATTGCAGCTGGTCAAGTATTTCTTTCATTGCAGGTGGTCAAGTACTTCTTACTTTGCAGGTGGTCAACTACTTCTTCCATTGCAGCTGGTCAACTAGTACATTCATTACAGCTGGTCAAGTTGTTCTTCCATTGGAGCTGGTCAAATACTTCTTCTATCACAGCTGGTCAAATACTTCTTGATTGAAGCTGGTCAGTTACTTCTTCCATTGCAGGTGATCAACTATGTCTTCCAATGTAGCTGGTCAACTACTTTTTCCATTGCAGCTGGTCAAGTACTTCTTCCATTGCAACTGTGCACTATTTTATTGTTTTTCTTCAGGAGAAGAAAGAGATTGATAACACGGTGTACTAAATTGATTGTTTTTTTAGGACTGTTAGACAGCATGCACAATGAGTAATACTTGTTGTTCTTTATTTCAGGTGGACCACGACATGACAGACAATATGTACATAAAGGAGAAGAAGCCACTGAATGAGCTGGAGGAGCACTTGAAGTCCCTGGAGGAGGAGTACAACCATATCAGGGAGGACTGGCGCTTCACACGGGGAACAGAGGAAGAGGTGAGTTAAGTTGTTATCTTGTCACACTAAAGTACTTGGTCTAATTTCCATCATATCTGATGAAGTGTTTTTCTATTATATCTGGAGTAGTACTTGTTCTACCACAGCTGGTCAAATACATCTTCAATCACAACTACCTGCTAGACAAGAATTTCTTACATTGCAGCTGGTCAAATAGTTCTTCAATTGTAGCTGTTCACGTACTTCTTATATCATTGCTGGACAAATACATCTTCATTGCAGGTGGTCAGCTAGTTATTCCGTTGCAGTTGGTCAACTACTTCTTCCACTGGCGTGGGTCAGCTACGTCTTCCATTGCAGCTGGTCAGCTATTACTTCCATTAGTGATGGTCAGCTACTTCTTCCATTGCAGGTGGTCAGCTACTTCTTCCATTGCAGGTGGTCACCTACTTCTTCCATTGCAGGTGGTCAACTACTTCTTCTATTGCAGGTGGTCAACTACTTCTTCCATTGCAGGTAATCAACTACTTCTTTTCTTGCAGCTGGTCAGCTACTTTTTCAATTGCAGGTGGTTAACTACTTTTTCCATTGCAGGTGGTCAACTACTTTTTCTATTGGAGATGGTCAACTACTTTTTCCATTGGATATGGTCAACTACTTCTTCCATTGCAGCTGGTCAGCTTCTTCTTCCATTGTAGGTGGTCAATTACTTCTTCCCTTGCAACTGGTCAGCTAATTCATCCATTTCAGGTGGTCAACTAGTTTTTACATTGGAGATGGTCAACTACTTCTTCCATTTCAGGTGTTCAACTACTTTTTACATTGGATATGGTCAGCTACTTCTTACATTGCAGGTGGTCAATTACTTCTTCCATTGGAGATGGTCAACTACTTCTTCCATTGCAGCTTGTCAACTACGTCTTCCATTGGAGATGGTCAACTACTTCTTCCATAGGAGACAGTCAACTACTTCTTCCATTGCAGCTGGTCAACTACTTCTTCCATTGCAGCTGGTCAAATAATTCTTGTATTGCAGCTGGTCAACTACTTCTTCCATTGCAGATGGTCAACTACTTCTTCCACTGCAGCTGGTCAATTACTTCTTCCAATGTAGCTGGTCAACTACTTCTTCCATTGCAGCTGCTCAAGTACTTCTTCCGTTGCAATTGTGCACTAAATTTTTTGTTTTTCTTCAGAAGAAGAAAGAGATTGATGACTGTTTTACTAAATATTTATTGTTTTTTTAGGACTGTTAGTAGATTTGCTTCGTTTGAGTCGAGAATTATAAATATACTTTGAATTATAAAAAAAACTTTTTAATTAACTTAATATATATTTACACTGTGGGATGTTACATTGTTGGACGTTTGGAGTGGCCTTGACCTTGACCCCTTCTAAAGTCCCACAACGCAGTTATATATATATATAACATCCCACAATGCATATCTATCATGGATAGCTATTGATTGTGGTAACATGTTTGTGTACGTGTTTGGCAAAAACATGAACATCTATTTATAAATCACTATTTAATGGCACTGTCAAAAGTATTACGTTAATAAATAATTATGTGTTTTTAAATGGTGCAAGTATACAGTGGTTTTGTGAGACGTCATCTATGGCGTTGTTCATGTTTTCATTTTGGTTCATTTGCTTCGTTTATATTGGGAATTATAATATATTACGATTTAGATAAAACGTTTTGAATTAACTTAATATATATATATATATATATATATATATATATATATATATATATATATATATATATATACATTGTGGGATGTTTCATTGTGGGACGTTTGTCCTACCAAAGTCCCACAACACAGTTGTGTGAATAATATATATATATAACATCCCACAATCCACTTATATTTAAAAAATGGATTATGGTACATTATATATGTTTTTGATAAAACTGGAACATCTCTTTATAAATCAATATATCAAATGCACTGACAAATGCATTACGTTAATAATTAACTTAATATAAATTATACATTGTGGGATGTTCCATTGTGGGACGATTGCCCTCGAGCCCTACCAGTCCCACACCACAATTGTGTGTATAATACATATATATAACATCCCACAATCCATTTATACTTTAGTAATATTGGATTAACAAACTCCGCAAAATGTAATACGGAGAGGACTTTAGGGTTGGCGTCATTAGCATTAGATTATTAACATACATCAATATAGTTCTTGAAATTCAATACCGTTACATACATTGTATTTATTTCGAACACAAATTACGACCATGGAATTGACAAAATATAAATTCGGCAGGGGAAAATGGAGTCGATTGTATTTTTCATTACCCCTACATGAACATGTCCAAAACATAAACACACCAAGAGTGCAGATATATGTGAAAATATACTATACACATGTCCATACATAAGTAGAACAACTAACTCGATCTATCTTGCACAGTGTAACGCTCATGTCATAAACCAATTATCCCCTAATGTATAGGCCTACCTGTAAATAAAGCAGCTGGATACAAACAAATGTGAACTCAATGTCACAAACCCATTATCTTGGTAAATTAAGCCCCAAATATTGTTTTCTTTAATTAAATGTTTAGTGTTGTATGAAGATGTATACATCATACCAACCCCCAAATATTAGTTAATGCAATAAAGGGTTCAATGCTGTAAAACAGTCGAATGTCAACTTTATCTTTCCCCTCTTTTACATGCTGATCCACCATACAACTAGTTTATTTGTTCATGAAACTCTGCAGTCGAGCGGTGATCTGTGACTCGGTTCGTCCGTTTAGTATCGCCAGATGGTTGTCTTTCAGTCGTCTTATTCGTCTGTATCCAGGGAACACGCCATCTTTTATTTCCTTGCAGAAAGTTGTCGCCCGTAACTGCAGTGACTCTTTGGTCCATGGTATTCGAGGTCCTAAAATAAATTGGTATAATTGTGATTCAATATAGTTCATCCAAATTATATGATGGTGTTGCACATAAATGAAAAGAACGTAATTCATCATGGTTAACATATCTTTGTTTTATAATCTTACTTATACGAAATACTGGTAAAAATGAGCAGCAAGTGCTTCCTACGAATATGGGTGTTTGTAAAATAAAACAAAACTACACAACCCTCATATTTCTGTGTCTGCGGCCATTTGAAGCATGGCAGTAACCATTCAATTTCATTTTATATTTTTTAAACATACGTGCCGGGTAGTTCAACGAAGCATTATATATACAATAAATAGTGAATTCTACTAAGCAATTGGAACATGGTATATTATACCGCTTCGATATACTCAGAAAAATACCAACCATGCTTTCTTCGTCTTATGGTTGGAGACATGTCATCATCATCGGTGTTATCTAAAGAACGAGTAAGACATACAGATAAATAATTGAACATAGTGCACTGCAATATGTTTTCATGTTTAAAAGTTTACGAAGTTTATCTCCAAATCTTACCACAAGAACGGTCAATAGCTACCCAGCTGAGACCATCTAAATATTTTTGTTCCATGGAGGTAAATTTAAATATCTCTATTGATGCGTTGTTGTTTTTGATATTTACAATGTTTTTGAAAGAAATACATCAATGAGATGTCCCACTGCTTCATTGACGCCATTAACTAAATTATATTAGACAGCGTTATTCTGCAGCAGAATATGTCAATGTGGCAAACATGATGTGGTTCAATAAAAAAAAAACAATACAACTTTATACCAGCAGTTTGCGTTATTTTGCACCATATCATAAAAATGCGAGTTCTGCAAAAAAAAAACACTCTAATACAGGGAAATAAGAAACGCACGTTTCTTTCGTCTTGCACTTGGAAGAGGGATGTCATCATCACTATCATCATCATAATCTTCATCATCAGCAACATCGTCACTTTCAACTAAAACATGAAAGGGGAATATGAGAGACAATGCATTATGAACAGTTTATCCCACTGTAAAGTAGAGAGTAAAATACAATCATTCTGTTTCGCTTATTAAAATGAATGGTGGTCATATTTAGCATAATTAATTTTAACATAGTACTAAAGATTACTATATACATACGCATAACTACTGTAAATATATCATTCAAATAAGTCCCACTTCCGAGCTTGTGATATAATTTGCATTTTCCGCCCGAAGCTCCCTACAAATCCTGACAAACAAATAATTGTTTCTTACTTCGTTTCCGTTGTCTTTTGGGAGGAAGGACGCCACTATTTTCACCATGTTTAATTCCAATTGCAATAGATATATAAACAAGCATAAGCCTTTACAGTATACCTATCGAGCGGAGCATTTACAATTGCTCTACCCTGCATAACAGTTGTTACTTGGTAGTTCATACTGTTCACAATAGCATACGTTTTCTCTTAATATGCTGATTACATGTATATCAGTACGGCACGATATTATACAGTTTTCAGTTACCATTTTATTTTAAGACAAGGGTCAAGATAAAATATAACGTAATGTATAATAGAATTTAAATTATATAAACAACTTACTGTCTCTGCCAACGATGAGCTCATCAATATCATCATCCCTGCCAACACCAACATCGCCGTCTTTTTCTGTGAATATCTCCAGTTCTGTCAATACAGTTAAAATAACATCATGTTAACCCATGCTATTTTCGTAGGAATGCATGTTCAAATTAATTTTAAATAGTAACAGCTCTTTTAAATGGTGAGGGATAATAGCTATGTCGTTATTTAAACCATGATCCAAAACTATAGATATGAAAAAATATTCAATATAAAATGCGGTCGGTCTCTGTACACTATTTCCGTCATGTCATATATTACGATATTTCGTTTAAATAACCAAATGTTTCATCCCAGTGAAATTGTATAGCCCTAAGGCTGAGATTCATGCATAGATGAAAAGTCATATTACATCGCCGGTGTACAAATAAAAGTGAACAGAAACGTACGCTGTAGTGATATATCTTGCAGCCTTTTCCCTTTGAATTGCGATACCAGACCCTCGTCGGCAGCCGTCAGAAGTCTGCTGACTTTGGTCAATTCCACTGTCGCCTCATGTTGACGATAACAGTTTCTGTGTGTGATTATGTCATGTCCGAGGTGACGGGACAACCACTCCAATTCTCCAGTCTCCAAGTCAAAAACCTAGGCAACAAATGTCATAACCAATTTATGAGTAACACACAAAAAACAACATATAATGTATAACATTTGTAAATATATACGCAGCATACATTGATGAAAATTATACATTAATGTAATAACAACACATTATAAAAACAAACAGTCCTTGTCCTTCTGTTGAGCCAGTCTCGTGTGTCCCTCTCTCTGCTTCCTCTTGTCCTTGTGTTGAGCCAATCTCGTGTGTCGCTCTCTCTGCCTCCTCTTGTCCTTCTGTTGAGCCAGTCTCGTGTGTCGCTCTCTCTGCTTCCTCTTGTCCTTGTGTTGAGCCAATCTCGTGTGTCGCTCTCTATGCCTCCTCTTGTCCTTCTGTTGAGCCAGTCTCGTGTGTCACTCTCTCTCTCTCTCTGCCTTCTCTTGTCCTTCTGTTGGGCCAATTTCCTGTGTCGCTCTCTCTGCCTTCTCTTGTCCTTCTGTTGAGTCAGTCTCGTGTGTCGGTCTCTCTCTCTCTCTGCCTCCTCTTGTCCTTCTGTTGAGCCAGTCTCGTGTATCCCTCTCTCTGCCTCCTCTTGTCCTTCTGTTGAGCCAGTCTCGTGTGTCGCTCTCTCTGCCTCCTCTTGTCCTTCTGTTGAGCCAGTCTCGTGTGTCTATACCAGTATGTTTTTCCTTTATGTTCCAGCTAATAGACGAATGTGTCATCCTTTGTACTCCAACAGTTCATCTCCACGGAAAATAGTTTTTTTTTTCAGCAAATACTCCTTTGCGTGTTAAAGTTGGAATGTCATTACAATAAAACAAGAAAAATTAAAAATAAACAGCATTAATGTTGAGCTTAATGTAATGATTACATATATCTATCTATACATGACATAAAACCTGTTAAAATATTACGTTCTGAACTGTTTTGAACTATTTCATATTGTCTTGCGTTTGGTACCAAAACAAAACATATAATTCCTGTGCATCAGCGAAAATAAATGGTGTACGAAAACACAAGAAGATACAACTAAATTTTAAGTAATGACCCCCTTTCCTACAACTGATTATTGTAGTTATTTTAAACACTTATCAATAGTATATATTTATTTGATTAACCATAACCTGAAGATCATACAAATCTTAATTATGAATGTATGCTACACACTTTTATGACAATACAACGTATGTGACTTGCAAGACTTACCTATGACATGATCAACAACCCGGGAATAAAACCCAGGAGGATCTTTCCCACTCCAGATGATGTCAATGGCTTGATTTAGGGGTTTTACCCTCTTTTCTCTCTGCAGTATTACAAACAACAAACGTTACCAATTACACATCCAAGAGCAAACATTAATGTATACATTTAATCATTTTCTCTTAGGTTTTTATCATAAAAATATTCTTTTGAAATATTTACCAGTTTCTATAGTAAGATTCTTTTAAATTCCGTAACGCTGTTTCTGTAACGCCACAATCTGTATTCAATTTCTGCAATGAATACGGGAAATCCTTGTAATGGTAGGCAGCTCTGCTCTATTAATTTGTTTTATAATAACAGTTTAAACTTTAAGAAATGTTTATGTAGACATCAAATACAGGTGCTTACAACAAACGTCGCATCATTCTAAATCATATAAAATCGCTTATAGAGAACTAAATAAATTACTGTTCCAAATATAATAGTTAATAAGGCAAAATTCTAATTACTTATATAAATAAACTTACGGGTTAGTCAATGGTAAACAGAATAGTTAAAAAAGAAAACATATAAACAGAATAGTTAAGAATAAAGGAATTTTTTTTCGCATGACTACCGTGTACATTTTCTTTCAAACAGCACCGGCAGGAACGTATGGTGAGGGATTTGATAACACTCTTTGAATATGGGTAGAATTTTTTGTATAATAATATGTTGTTTCATTTCTTGAAATTTATACCACTTTAGGGTGCAGACGCATATCAGACGTTTGTTAGCTTTTTTGTCTTGACTGAGCGTAACCCAGGCGGCAGCACAGCGCGCAATTGCTCACTACCTTGTCACAATGTGTTTACCAGGGCTGCCTACTTCTCCAAAATATTTTCTGTAATGGCCTGCCCCCACACCGACCCCCACCCCTACTGTATATCCCCTTCAATCAAGTGGCCAATTATATTTATAGCAGTGTCACACATTTAGGCAGTTCTCGGGAACAACATACTATGTAGGATTGGTGTCTTTGAATCAGTCCGCAAAAGTATACTTTGTTGCCATTATTACGTCAATAAAAAGCTAAGTACTGTTGACAATCAAAGAACACTTCATAAGGATATACATTGTTACGAATGTCGCTTAAGAAACGTCAATTTGTGAATTAGCTTGCCCAATCTACTAGTTTACTAAATACTAATTCTGACACACATTGTAAATTTGTATTATAGCCGTTTAAAATAATTTCAGACATATCAATCTTGCAAGTGAACTACATAAATGCTTTAGTTTATGTTTGCATAGTAGGTGTATCGCTTTAATGTTTGTAAATTATTTCATATAATGTTGAGCAAATTTCTTTACGACAAACAAATGAGCTAATTAATTAAAACGCTACTGTTGCTAGCGTGCAGCATACATTTGGTTAACATGCCACAGTAGTTACATTTACTTACAAAAGATCTAGCAAACGTATAACCTACTGTAGGTATAAAAAAAAAAAAATAGAATATGTTATATCATCATTTAAATGGCGCCATGTGATAGATACTAGTATGTAGTTAATAAAACTTTTAGAATTTTTTTGAAATCTTCAATATTTACGGAAAAATTAAATTTTTAAACCTTAAAATTGTTGCATTTTTGTCTATAGGATTTTGTTCCATTTCTTGTGCACAGGCTGCAAAATTACTGCATAAAATAGGTTGGAAACCAATAACATTGGAACCATTTAACTTACGCATGTGAAACCAAAAATGGGTCAACCCTTTAGGAAATGTAAATTTTTTGTGACCTTGATTTGACCTTCAAAGTTGACCTAAATTTTATATCTGACCTAGATTTGACCCACAGTATGGTATTAATACATATTAATGGTATAATTTGGGTGAAATTGTTTAAGAAATGAGCATTGTTTACATTTAAATATCAAAACTATCAATATAGTAACTTTATGAACACTTTAAACGGTTATTAGAACTTGACCTAATTATTTGACCTATATTTCACATCTGACCTACACTGGAATTTAATGCATAATTAATTCATAAATTCATCATGAATCTTGATAAACCCTTTGACATGTGATTTATTTTGTGACCTTGACATGACCTTCACAGTTGACCTACATTCCCATGTTTTTCTATATTTGGCCCACTGCATTTATATTAACTTTTTATTGATGAGTACATTTCATTGCCCGTAACTTCCAGTTGAGCAACAGGTGTAGACTATGTATAACTAGTCACACCATCGATTTCTGCTGATGTCACAGTTCTGCCATTTATTGAAGAATGGAAACATTGTATAGTAGCAGTATCTACAATTCCCAAGACCATACTGCTATGTTCTTCAAGTGTATACACTGTTATTGCAAATAAATACGAGTTGAGCAACGAATGTGAAGAGACTGCGATGCCAGACACTTCTCTCGAGATTAAAGAGTGTTGTCAGTTCTTGAGAAGTTGACCCATGCGAGCATTGCCATCATTGACATTCACACAGGTTTCACTATAGGTAATGTGCATAAGTCCATGCGATATGTATTGAAGTTCATAATTTCTCTGTTTTAGTCCATGGGGAACCTCTCCAAGTTGCTGATGAGTCGACCCTTGTCAGGAGCAGTGCCTACAATTAAATATATTACAGTCAATGCTGCATACAACATTACAGAAAATTTTATTACAGCACTTAACTCTATGGGAAAAAAACAATTAAACAGGAAATGGGTTTTTAACTAACAAATGTAATATTAAACTTAAGTGTATATAACTTAACTTTGATATCGTAACTTATCCATATTCTTCACAACCACACTTCCTGAGTGTCTACATGAAATTCAAATAACGACAATATTTCACATAAAATACTACACAAAAATGGTAAATATTATTAATAACATCAACAAAATAGATATTCCATATAACTGTAAACTAAATGGTAAAATGTGAATTACAGGTATTGGGTGGTGTATATTAAAGTGTGAAATATTAACTGTCTTTACTTTCTATAATAAAATAGTAATACTGACACACTAATAATATATATGTATTAAGTTCTGTTTACACGATTTACTAAAATTCAACTGTTTAAGATGTGGATTGATCAGATTAAAAATGTTTTCCTGTAGTGATTAAAATGAAAGAAGGTCGCAGACGCAGTCACACGTAATCGTGATGACCTGCCCTGATGGCTAATGCCTTAAATTTAACTGTTTTGAAATATCGTTTGGTTTCCTTAAAACATTGACTTGCACATATGCAACACATATTTAATAATAACTTTCTAATAATTAACTAATAGATTACAATAATATCGATTGCGCGTACGTTGGCCGTTGCAAATGCCACGCAATGTTAATGGCGCCTGAACGCATAAATTATGAACCGCGCAGGCCGCAGCTCTGAGCGACATGAAAAACGCTCCAGACAGGCAGATTGTCCGCTGTCTGCTGGGTTTCCTCGCGCCCTGCGAATTCCTACATAGTTCATATTTATACCATATGAAAGCTAAGATGCCGTAGAAGTGGTTTACAACTATCACATTTTCAGTTACACGCAAATCTTTATCAGCAGGTTATAAATAAACGCAACGCACCGTTCACCAACCTTAATCATCAACGGCCGAATGCAATGTAACATATTTTTCCCGCTGATCATCTTCCGAAGGCATTCATTGGTCGATATCAATGCCAACAGTAAACAAAATTAGTATGCATAGCGAGAAACACGCCGTTTTCCGAGACCATGTGATCCAGCCAGTCGCGTCGGCGGCAAAAAACCTGCGCCAGTTCTGGGACGCGTTACGCGGACACTGAGCGATGCTGCCATCTAGCGGATGTTGATATACCTACCTACTGGTTACATTTTCTGGCAAGACTGCAATCATCCATATACATATATCTATATAAATATTAAACATTAATAGTCTTAACAGACATGAGTGTTTACCATTCCTCGCTGTCCGCTTCTTGTCGCCATCATTATTTTTTTCCCGCGCAAAGCCTCCCCGCGGAAATGGTTACCTTTGACCTTCGACCCATCATGAGTCAGCGGCATGCGAGCGGCGCCAACTCGTTTCTAGTTGATGATTACAACCGATGCTAACGCCATCTACATTTAATAACGAGAACTAAAAAATCCCACTGTGGGACGTTTTCAACGTCCCACAATGACAATGTTTGCCAACGTCCCACAACGTGAGTAGCGGGCTTGCCGAACATCCCACAACCCGGTAAAAGTAAAACTATATATATATACTATATACATATATAGGCTTTCCAAAATGGTATAGCACAAGTCTGTAGCTATTCCCAATCGCTGGATCAATTCGTATCACTTTAGTTTTTAGGAAAATCCATTCCATTCCTGATTATCGTTAATATTATGTTAGATAATTTTGTTATTCGACTTTGCACTTCCGGAAAGCACCTGGCGGACAGTTCGCTCGCAGGAACTACGTTTACCGGATGCCGATAGAGTGCGACACTGTACGCGTCAGACGCCGGAAATAATTGTTTTGCAATATTATTATACGGCTATTTCAGGTATTCGCATTCATTTCGAAACATTAATGTAAAAAAGATAGCAATACGCGCAACAAATGGTATGTTTCATTGTTTGTGAATGAGTGACAGAGAGATCAATAAGTGAACTAGGATTCGATACCCGGCATTTCAGAAAAAAGACGCGAACTCTGAGTCTGAATCAGACCACGTGATGTGAAAATGACGCTCATTCTGGCCACGAGCATTTCGGGTATTACGTCACAGAACGTCTGAATAACGCATTTCCATAGTGATCTCGACTACGCGAACGGTAAGCTGCGTTCTTTTTCCTCACGATTTTGATAGGTGTTTGCTTGCGAAACAAGTAGAATTCAAGAAAATGTACAGTGTGTAAGTGTAGACTCATCACAATACAAACTACAATAGACTGAATAGTAATCGTTATTTTGTTCTTTACTTCAGTCTCAGGAAGCTACAACTTAAAAGACGATCGACACTGAACTTCACTGTCTTCAGTCTTAACTTTGCAATGGGTTGAAAGAGCACAACGTCATCGGAGGAGAAACGCATTTGTGCACAGACACAGGTCATCACAGGAGAAATGGGAAAAAGGCAAAATACGACAAAGAAATCAGAGAGAAACAGGTCAGTAGGAAGTTTTCTGGTTATTGCTCCTTCGAAGCCGAACGATACAGACTTCTCGTAAAACGTATTTTAAGTAACTGGACGTCATTGTCTTTATCTATAATAATAGACAACAATTTTTATTGTGCATAAAAAGTAAATACAATCTTAAATACTAATCAGTTTGTGTAATAGTAACCATGGCAACCACACCCTTGGCAATTATTTGATACCATGGAACTTTTAATAGTTACATTATCGATGCATTATCTAAAAATATTATATTTAGTAAATTTTCAGTGAAGTTGTGTTTGAATAAGAAGTGATACTGTTGTTATTAATAGAAGTATGACTGTTAATAGTTAGTTACAAAATCAAACAATTTGTACTTACCCCCGGGTATCTGGTAGTACTTCCTATTATTTTAATCTGACATTTGATATGTTATTTTATAATATAAATTATATGCTATTTGGCATAATGATTACTAAAAAGAACACATTTTACTGTCTTTTTTGATATTTTTTTACACACTACCAACAAAGTTTGTTCACGTAAACATGTATAATATGAGATGTTCACAAGACACAATATGAATGTGTAGCTACTTATGAATCATTTTGCTTACCATTACCAGGTGGTCAACTACTTCTTCCATTGCAGGTGGTCAACTACTTCTTCCCTTGCAGCTGGTCAGCTACTTCTTCCATTTTAGGTGGTCAACTATTTTTTCCATTGGAGATGGTCAACTACTTCTTCCATTGCAGCTGGTCAGCTACTTTTTCCATATCAGGTGGTCAACTACTTTTTACATTGGAGATTTTCAGCTACTTCTTCCATTTCAGGTGGTCAACTACTGTTTACATTGGAGGTGGTCAGCTACTTCTTCCATTTCAGGTGGTCAACTACTTTTTCCATTGGAGATGGTCAACTACTTCTTCCATTGCAGCTGGTCAGCTACTTCTTCCATTTCAGGTGGTCAATTACTTTTTACATTGGAGATGGTCAGCTACTTCTTCCATTTCAGGTGTTCAACTACTTTTTACATTGGAGATGGTCAGCTACTTCTTCCATTTCAGTTGGTCAACTACTTTTTACATTGGAGATGGTCAGCTACTTCTTCCATTTCAGGTGGTCAACTATTTTTACTTTGCAGATGGTCAGCTACTTCTTACATTGCAGGTGGTCAACTACTTCTTCCATTGCAGGTGGTCAACTACTTCTTCCCTTGCAGCTGGTCAGCTACTTCTTCCATTTTAGGTGGTCAAATATTTTTTCCATTGGAGATGGTCAACTACTTCTTCCATTGCAGCTGGTCAGCTACTTTTTCCATATCAGGTGGTCAACTACTTTTTACATTGGAGATTTTCAGCTACTTCTTCCATTTCAGGTGGTCAACTACTGTTTACATTGGAGGTGGTCAGCTACTTCTTCTATTTCAGGTGGTCAGCTACTTCTTACATTTCAGGTGGTCAACTACTTTTTCCATTGGAGATGGTCAACTACTTCTTCCATTGCAGCTGGTCAGCTACTTCTTCCATTTCAGGTGGTCAACTACTTTTTACATTGGAGATGGTCAGCTACTTCTTCCATTTCAGGTGGTCAACTACTTTTTACATTGGAGATGGTCAGCTACTTCTTCCATTTCAGTTGGTCAACAACTTTTTACATTGGAGATGGTCAGCTACTTCTTCCATTTCAGGTGTTCAACTATTTTTACTTTGCAGATGGTCAGCTACTTCTTACATTGCAGGTGGTCAATTACTTCTTCCATTGGAGATGGTCAACTACTTCTTCCATTGCAGCTGGTCAAATAATTCTTCCATTGCAGGTGTTCAACTACTTTTTACATTGGAGATGGTCAGCTACTTCTTCCATTTCAGGTGGTCAACTACTTTTTACATTGGAGATGGTCAGCTACTTCTTCCATTTCAGTTGGTCAACAACTTTTTACATTGGAGATGGTCAGCTACTTCTTCCATTTCAGGTGTTCAACTATTTTTACTTTGCAGATGGTCAGCTACTTTTTACATTGGAGTTGGTCAGCTACTTCTTACATTGCAGGTGGTCAATTACTTCTTCCATTGCAGCTGGTCAACTACATCTTCCATTGGAGAAGGTCAACTACTTCTTCCATTGGAGATGGTCAACTACTTCTTCCATTGTAGCTGGTCAACTACTTCTTCCATTGGAGACGGTCAACTACTTCTTCCATTGCAGCTGGTTAGCTACTTCCATTGCAGCTGGTCAGCTACTTCTTCCATTGCAGCTGGACAAATAATTCTTGTATTGCAGCTGGTCAACTACTTCTTCCATTACAGCTGGTCAACTACTTCTTCCATTGCAGCTGCTCAAGTACTTCTTCCATTGCAATTGTGCACTAAATTTATTGTTTTTCTTCAGAAGAAGAAAGAGATTGATGACTGGTTTACTAAATATTTATTGTTTTTTTAGGACTGTTAGACAGCATGCACAATGAGTAATAATTGTTGTTCTTTATTTCAGGTGGACCATGACATGACAGACAATATGTACATAAAGGAGAAGAAGCGACTGAATGAGCTGGAGGAGCACTTGATGTCCTTGTAGGAGGAGTACAACCATATCAGGGAGGACTGGCGCATCACACGGGGAACAGAGGAAGAGGTGAGTTAAGTTGTTATCTTGTCACACTAAAGTACTTGGTCTAATTTCCATCATATCTGATGAAGTGTTTTTCTAGTAAATCTAGAGTAGTACTTGTTCTACCACAGCTGTTCAAATATATCTTCAATCACAACTACCTGCTAGACAAGAATTTCTTACATTCCAGCTGGTCAAGTAGTTCTTCAATTGTAGCTGTTCACGTTCATCTTATATCATTGCTGGACAAATACATCTTCATTGCAGGTGGTCAGCTAGTTATTTCGTTGCAGTTGGTCAACTACTTCTTCCACTGTAGTGGGTCACCTTCGTCTTCCATTGCAGCTGGTCAGCTACTACTTCCATTAGTGATGGTCAGCTACTTCTTCCATTGCAGTTGGTCAACTACTTCTTCTATTGGAGCTGGTCAAATACTTCTTCCATCGGAGCCGGTCAACTACTTCTTCCATTGCAGCTGGTCAACTACTTCTTCCATTGCAGCTGGGCAACTACTTCTTCCATTGCAGCTGGTCAACTACTTCTTCCATTGCAGATGGTCAAGTACTTCTTTCCTTGCAGGTGGTCAACTACTTCTTCCATTGCAGGTGGTCACCTACTTCTTCTATTGGAGATGGTCAGCTACTTCTGTCATTGCAGGTGGTCAACTACTTTTTCCATTGCAGGTGGTCAACTACTTCTTCACTTGCAGCTGGTCAACTACGTGTTTCATTGCAGCTGGTCAAATACTTCTTCCTTCGGAGCTGGTCAACTACTTCTTCCATTTCAGCTGGTCAAGTACTTCTTTCATTGCAGGTGGTCAACTACTTCTTCCATTGCAGCTGGTCAACTACTTCTTGCATTGCAGGTGGTCTAGTACTTCTTCCCTTGCAGGTGGTCAACTGCTTCTTCCATTGCAGCTGGTCAAGTATTTCTTTCATTGCACGTGGTCAAGTACTTCTTCCTTTGCAGGTGGTCAACTACTTCTTCCATCACAGCTGGTCAAATACTTCTTGATTGAAGCTGGTCAGTTACTTCTTCCATTGCAGGTGATAAACTACTTCTTCCAATGTAACTGGTCAACTACTTTTTCCATTGCAGCTGGTCAAGTACTTCTTCCATTGCAACTGTGCACAAATTTTATTGTTTTTCTTCAGGAGAAGAAAGAGATTGATGACAGGTGTACTAAATTTGTTGGGTTTTTAGTACTGTTAGACAATGAGTAATAATTGTTGTTCTTTATTTCAGGTGGACCACGACATGACAGACAATATGTACATAAAGGAGAAGAAGCCACTGAATGAGCTGTAGGAGCACTTGAAGTCCCTGGAGGAGGAGTACAACCATATCAGGGAGGACTGGCGCATCACACGGGGAACAGAGGAAGAGGTGAGTTAAGTTGTTATCTTGTCACACTATAGTACTTGGTCTAATTTCCATCATATCTGATGAAGTGTTTTTCTATTATATCTGGAGTAGTACTTGTTCTACCACAGCTGGTCAAATATATCTTCAATCACAACTACCTGCTAGACAAGAATTTCTTACATTGCAGCTGGTCAAATAGTTCTTCAATTGTAGCTGTTCACGTACTTCTTATATCATTGCTGGACAAATACATCTTCATTGCAGGTGGTCAGCTAGTTATTTCGTTGCAGTTGGTCAACTACTTCTTCCACTGTAGTGGGTCACCTTCGTCTTCCATTGCAGCTGGTCAGCTACTACTTCCATTAGTGATGGTCAGCTACTTCTTCCATTGCAGTTGGTCAACTACTTCTTCTATTGGAGCTGGTCAAATACTTCTTCCATCGGAGCCGGTCAACTACTTCTTCCATTGCAGCTGGTCAACTACTTCTTCCATTGCAGCTGGGCAACTACTTCTTCCATTGCAGCTGGTCAACTACTTCTTCCATTGCAGATGGTCAAGTACTTCTTTCCTTGCAGGTGGTCAACTACTTCTTCCATTGCAGGTGGTCACCTACTTCTTCTATTGGAGATGGTCAGCTACTTCTGTCAATGCAGGTGGTCAACTACTTTTTCCATTGCAGGTGGTCAACTACTTCTTCACTTGCAGCTGGTCAACTACGTGTTTCATTGCAGCTGGTCAAATACTTCTTCCTTCGGAGCTGGTCAACTACTTCTTCCATTTCAGCTGGTCAAGTACTTCTTTCATTGCAGGTGGTCAACTACTTCTTCCATTGCAGCTGGTCAACTACTTCTTGCATTGCAGGTGGTCTAGTACTTCTTCCCTTGCAGGTGGTCAACTGCTTCTTCCATTGCAGCTGGTCAAGTATTTCTTTCATTGCACGTGGTCAAGTACTTCTTCCTTTGCAGGTGGTCAACTACTTCTTCCATCACAGCTGGTCAAATACTTCTTGATTGAAGCTGGTCAGTTACTTCTTCCATTGCAGGTGATAAACTACTTCTTCCAATGTAACTGGTCAACTACTTTTTCCATTGCAGCTGGTCAAGTACTTCTTCCATTGCAACTGTGCACAAATTTTATTGTTTTTCTTCAGGAGAAGAAAGAGATTGATGACAGGTGTACTAAATTTGTTGGGTTTTTAGGACTGTTAGACAATGAGTAATAATTGTTGTTCTTTATTTCAGGTGGACCACGACATGACAGACAATATGTACATAAAGGAGAAGAAGCCACTGAATGAGCTGTAGGAGCACTTGAAGTCCCTGGAGGAGGAGTACAACCATATCAGGGAGGACTGGCGCATCACACGGGGAACAGAGGAAGAGGTGAGTTAAGTTGTTATCTTGTCACACTATAGTACTTGGTCTAATTTCCATCATATCTGATGAAGTGTTTTTCTATTATATCTGGAGTAGTACTTGTTCTACCACAGCTGGTCAAATATATCTTCAATCACAACTACCTGCTAGACAAGAATTTCTTACATTGCAGCTGGTCAAATAGTTCTTCAATTGTAGCTGTTCACGTACTTCTTATATCATTGCTGGACAAATACATCTTCATTGCAGGTGGTCAGCTAGTTATTTCGTTGCAGTTGGTCAACTACTTCTTCCACTGTAGTGGGTCACCTTCGTCTTCCATTGCAGCTGGTCAGCTACTACTTCCATTAGTGATGGTCAGCTACTTCTTCCATTGCAGTTGGTCAACTACTTCTTCTATTGGAGCTGGTCAAATACTTCTTCCATCGGAGCCGGTCAACTACTTCTTCCATTGCAGCTGGTCAACTACTTCTTCCATTGCAGCTGGGCAACTACTTCTTCCATTGCAGCTGGTCAACTACTTCTTCCATTGCAGATGGTCAAGTACTTCTTTCCTTGCAGGTGGTCAACTACTTCTTCCATTGCTGGTGGTCACCTACTTCTTCTATTGGAGATGGTCAGCTACTTCTGTCATTGCAGGTGGTCAACTACTTTTTCCATTGCAGGTGGTCAACTACTTCTTCACTTGCAGCTGGTCAACTACGTGTTTCATTGCAGCTGGTCAAATACTTCTTCCTTCGGAGCTGGTCAACTACTTCTTCCATTTCAGCTGGTCAAGTACTTCTTTCATTGCAGGTGGTCAACTACTTCTTCCATTGCAGCTGGTCAACTACTTCTTGCATTGCAGGTGGTCTAGTACTTCTTCCCTTGCAGGTGGTCAACTGCTTCTTCCATTGCAGCTGGTCAAGTATTTCTTTCATTGCACGTGGTCAAGTACTTCTTCCTTTGCAGGTGGTCAACTACTTCTTCCATCACAGCTGGTCAAATACTTCTTGATTGAAGCTGGTCAGTTACTTCTTCCATTGCAGGTGATAAACTACTTCTTCCAATGTAACTGGTCAACTACTTTTTCCATTGCAGCTGGTCAAGTACTTCTTCCATTGCAACTGTGCACAAATTTTATTGTTTTTCTTCAGGAGAAGAAAGAGATTGATGACAGGTGTACTAAATTTGTTGGGTTTTTAGTACTGTTAGACAATGAGTAATAATTGTTGTTCTTTATTTCAGGTGGACCACGACATGACAGACAATATGTACATAAAGGAGAAGAAGCCACTGAATGAGCTGTAGGAGCACTTGAAGTCCCTGGAGGAGGAGTACAACCATATCAGGGAGGACTGGCGCATCACACGGGGAACAGAGGAAGAGGTGAGTTAAGTTGTTATCTTGTCACACTATAGTACTTGGTCTAATTTCCATCATATCTGATGAAGTGTTTTTCTATTATATCTGGAGTAGTACTTGTTCTACCACAGCTGGTCAAATATATCTTCAATCACAACTACCTGCTAGACAAGAATTTCTTACATTGCAGCTGGTCAAATAGTTCTTCAATTGTAGCTGTTCACGTACTTCTTATATCATTGCTGGACAAATACATCTTCATTGCAGGTGGTCAGCTAGTTATTTCGTTGCAGTTGGTCAACTACTTCTTCCACTGTAGTGGGTCACCTTCGTCTTCCATTGCAGCTGGTCAGCTACTACTTCCATTAGTGATGGTCAGCTACTTCTTCCATTGCAGTTGGTCAACTACTTCTTCTATTGGAGCTGGTCAAATACTTCTTCCATCGGAGCCGGTCAACTACTTCTTCCATTGCAGCTGGTCAACTACTTCTTCCATTGCAGCTGGGCAACTACTTCTTCCATTGCAGCTGGTCAACTACTTCTTCCATTGCAGATGGTCAAGTACTTCTTTCCTTGCAGGTGGTCAACTACTTCTTCCATTGCAGGTGGTCACCTACTTCTTCTATTGGAGATGTTCAGCTACTTCTGTCATTGCAGGTGGTCAACTACTTTTTCCATTGCAGGTGGTCAACTACTTCTTCACTTGCAGCTGGTCAACTACGTGTTTCATTGCAGCTGGTCAAATACTTCTTCCTTCGGAGCTGGTCAACTACTTCTTCCATTTCAGCTGGTCAAGTACTTCTTTCATTGCAGGTGGTCAACTACTTCTTCCATTGCAGCTGGTCAACTACTTCTTGCATTGCAGGTGGTCTAGTACTTCTTCCCTTGCAGGTGGTCAACTGCTTCTTCCATTGCAGCTGGTCAAGTATTTCTTTCATTGCACGTGGTCAAGTACTTCTTCCTTTGCAGGTGGTCAACTACTTCTTCCATCACAGCTGGTCAAATACTTCTTGATTGAAGCTGGTCAGTTACTTCTTCCATTGCAGGTGATAAACTACTTCTTCCAATGTAACTGGTCAACTACTTTTTCCATTGCAGCTGGTCAAGTACTTCTTCCATTGCAACTGTGCACAAATTTTATTGTTTTTCTTCAGGAGAAGAAAGAGATTGATGACAGGTGTACTAAATTTGTTGGGTTTTTAGGACTGTTAGACAATGAGTAATAATTGTTGTTCTTTATTTCAGGTGGACCACGACATGACAGACAATATGTACATAAAGGAGAAGAAGCCACTGAATGAGCTGGAGGAGCACTTGAAGTCCCTGGAGGAGGAGTACAACCATATCAGGGAGGACTGGCGCATCACACGGGGAACAGAGGAAGAGGTGAGTTAAGTTGTTATCTTGTCACACTATAGTACTTGGTCTAATTTCCATCATATCTGATGAAGTGTTTTTCTATTATATCTGGAGTAGTACTTGTTCTACCACAGCTGGTCAAATATATCTTCAATCACAACTACCTGCTAGACAAGAATTTCTTACATTGCAGCTGGTCAAATAGTTCTTCAATTGTAGCTGTTCACGTACTTCTTATATCATTGCTGGACAAATACATCTTCATTGCAGGTGGTCAGCTAGTTATTTCGTTGCAGTTGGTCAACTACTTCTTCCACTGTAGTGGGTCACCTTCGTCTTCCATTGCAGCTGGTCAGCTACTACTTCCATTAGTGATGGTCAGCTACTTCTTCCATTGCAGTTGGTCAACTACTTCTTCTATTGGAGCTGGTCAAATACTTCTTCCATCGGAGCCGGTCAACTACTTCTTCCATTGCAGCTGGTCAACTACTTCTTCCATTGCAGCTGGGCAACTACTTCTTCCATTGCAGCTGGTCAACTACTTCTTCCATTGCAGATGGTCAAGTACTTCTTTCCTTGCAGGTGGTCAACTACTTCTTCCATTGCAGGTGGTCACCTACTTCTTCTATTGGAGATGTTCAGCTACTTCTGTCATTGCAGGTGGTCAACTACTTTTTCCATTGCAGGTGGTCAACTACTTCTTCACTTGCAGCTGGTCAACTACGTGTTTCATTGCAGCTGGTCAAATACTTCTTCCTTCGGAGCTGGTCAACTACTTCTTCCATTTCAGCTGGTCAAGTACTTCTTTCATTGCAGGTGGTCAACTACTTCTTCCATTGCAGCTGGTCAACTACTTCTTGCATTGCAGGTGGTCTAGTACTTCTTCCCTTGCAGGTGGTCAACTGCTTCTTCCATTGCAGCTGGTCAAGTATTTCTTTCATTGCACGTGGTCAAGTACTTCTTCCTTTGCAGGTGGTCAACTACTTCTTCCATCACAGCTGGTCAAATACTTCTTGATTGAAGCTGGTCAGTTACTTCTTCCATTGCAGGTGATAAACTACTTCTTCCAATGTAACTGGTCAACTACTTTTTCCATTGCAGCTGGTCAAGTACTTCTTCCATTGCAACTGTGCACAAATTTTATTGTTTTTCTTCAGGAGAAGAAAGAGATTGATGACAGGTGTACTAAATTTGTTGGGTTTTTAGGACTGTTAGACAATGAGTAATAATTGTTGTTCTTTATTTCAGGTGGACCACGACATGACAGACAATATGTACATAAAGGAGAAGAAGCCACTGAATGAGCTGGAGGAGCACTTGAAGTCCCTGGAGGAGGAGTACAACCATATCAGGGAGGACTGGCGCATCACACGGGGAACAGAGGAAGAGGTGAGTTAAGTTGTTATCTTGTCACACTATAGTACTTGGTCTAATTTCCATCATATCTGATGAAGTGTTTTTCTATTATATCTGGAGTAGTACTTGTTCTACCACAGCTGGTCAAATATATCTTCAATCACAACTACCTGCTAGACAAGAATTTCTTACATTGCAGCTGGTCAAATAGTTCTTCAATTGTAGCTGTTCACGTACTTCTTATATCATTGCTGGACAAATACATCTTCATTGCAGGTGGTCAGCTAGTTATTTCGTTGCAGTTGGTCAACTACTTCTTCCACTGTAGTGGGTCACCTTCGTCTTCCATTGCAGCTGGTCAGCTACTACTTCCATTAGTGATGGTCAGCTACTTCTTCCATTGCAGTTGGTCAACTACTTCTTCTATTGGAGCTGGTCAAATACTTCTTCCATCGGAGCCGGTCAACTACTTCTTCCATTGCAGCTGGTCAACTACTTCTTCCATTGCAGCTGGGCAACTACTTCTTCCATTGCAGCTGGTCAACTACTTCTTCCATTGCAGATGGTCAAGTACTTCTTTCCTTGCAGGTGGTCAACTACTTCTTCCATTGCAGGTGGTCACCTACTTCTTCTATTGGAGATGGTCAGCTACTTCTGTCAATGCAGGTGGTCAACTACTTTTTCCATTGCAGGTGGTCAACTACTTCTTCACTTGCAGCTGGTCAACTACGTGTTTCATTGCAGCTGGTCAAATACTTCTTCCTTCGGAGCTGGTCAACTACTTCTTCCATTTCAGCTGGTCAAGTACTTCTTTCATTGCAGGTGGTCAACTACTTCTTCCATTGCAGCTGGTCAACTACTTCTTGCATTGCAGGTGGTCTAGTACTTCTTCCCTTGCAGGTGGTCAACTGCTTCTTCCATTGCAGCTGGTCAAGTATTTCTTTCATTGCACGTGGTCAAGTACTTCTTCCTTTGCAGGTGGTCAACTACTTCTTCCA
Source organism: Oasisia sp. SBJ-2009 (assembly GCA_964017155.1). NCBI lineage: Eukaryota > Metazoa > Annelida > Polychaeta > Sabellida > Siboglinidae > Oasisia > Oasisia sp. SBJ-2009. Next base: position 35,334,462 of record OZ024859.1, read on the forward strand.
TCACAGCTGGTCAAATACTTCTTGATTGAAGCTGGTCAGTTACTTCTTCCATTGCAGGTGATAAACTACTTCTTCCAATGTAACTGGTCAACTACTTTTTCCATTGCAGCTGGTCAAGTACTTCTTCCATTGCAACTGTGCACAAATTTTATTGTTTTTCTTCAGGAGAAGAAAGAGATTGATGACAGGTGTACTAAATTTGTTGGGTTTTTAGGACTGTTAGACAATGAGTAATAATTGTTGTTCTTTATTTCAGGTGGACCACGACATGACAGACAATATGTACATAAAGGAGAAGAAGCCACTGAATGAGCTGTAGGAGCACTTGAAGTCCCTGGAGGAGGAGTACAACCATATCAGGGAGGACTGGCGCATCACACGGGGAACAGAGGAAGAGGTGAGTTAAGTTGTTATCTTGTCACACTATAGTACTTGGTCTAATTTCCATCATATCTGATGAAGTGTTTTTCTATTATATCTAGAGTAGTACTTGTTCTACCACAGCTGGTCAAATATATCTTCAATCACAACTACCTGCTAGACAAGAATTTCTTACATTGCAGCTGGTCAAATAGTTCTTCAATTGTAGCTGTTCACGTACTTCTTATATCATTGCTGGACAAATACATCTTCATTGCAGGTGGTCAGCTAGTTATTTCGTTGCAGTTGGTCAACTACTTCTTCCACTGTAGTGGGTCACCTTCGTCTTCCATTGCAGCTGGTCAGCTACTACTTCCATTAGTGATGGTCAGCTACTTCTTCCATTGCAGTTGGTCAACTACTTCTTCTATTGGAGCTGGTCAAATACTTCTTCCATCGGAGCCGGTCAACTACTTCTTCCATTGCAGCTGGTCAACTACTTCTTCCATTGCAGCTGGGCAACTACTTCTTCCATTGCAGCTGGTCAACTACTTCTTCCATTGCAGATGGTCAAGTACTTCTTTCCTTGCAGGTGGTCAACTACTTCTTCGATTGCTGGTGGTCACCTACTTCTTCTATTGGAGATGGTCAGCTACTTCTGTCATTGCAGGTGGTCAACTACTTTTTCCATTGCAGGTGGTCAACTACTTCTTCACTTGCAGCTGGTCAACTACGTGTTTCATTGCAGCTGGTCAAATACTTCTTCCTTCGGAGCTGGTCAACTACTTCTTCCATTTCAGCTGGTCAAGTACTTCTTTCATTGCAGGTGGTCAACTACTTCTTCCATTGCAGCTGGTCAACTACTTCTTGCATTGCAGGTGGTCTAGTACTTCTTCCCTTGCAGGTGGTCAACTGCTTCTTCCATTGCAGCTGGTCAAGTATTTCTTTCATTGCACGTGGTCAAGTACTTCTTCCTTTGCAGGTGGTCAACTACTTCTTCCATCACAGCTGGTCAAATACTTCTTGATTGAAGCTGGTCAGTTACTTCTTCCATTGCAGGTGATAAACTACTTCTTCCAATGTAACTGGTCAACTACTTTTTCCATTGCAGCTGGTCAAGTACTTCTTCCATTGCAACTGTGCACAAATTTTATTGTTTTTCTTCAGGAGAAGAAAGAGATTGATGACAGGTGTACTAAATTTGTTGGGTTTTTAGTACTGTTAGACAATGAGTAATAATTGTTGTTCTTTATTTCAGGTGGACCACGACATGACAGACAATATGTACATAAAGGAGAAGAAGCCACTGAATGAGCTGTAGGAGCACTTGAAGTCCCTGGAGGAGGAGTACAACCATATCAGGGAGGACTGGCGCATCACACGGGGAACAGAGGAAGAGGTGAGTTAAGTTGTTATCTTGTCACACTATAGTACTTGGTCTAATTTCCATCATATCTGATGAAGTGTTTTTCTATTATATCTGGAGTAGTACTTGTTCTACCACAGCTGGTCAAATATATCTTCAATCACAACTACCTGCTAGACAAGAATTTCTTACATTGCAGCTGGTCAAATAGTTCTTCAATTGTAGCTGTTCACGTACTTCTTATATCATTGCTGGACAAATACATCTTCATTGCAGGTGGTCAGCTAGTTATTTCGTTGCAGTTGGTCAACTACTTCTTCCACTGTAGTGGGTCACCTTCGTCTTCCATTGCAGCTGGTCAGCTACTACTTCCATTAGTGATGGTCAGCTACTTCTTCCATTGCAGTTGGTCAACTACTTCTTCTATTGGAGCTGGTCAAATACTTCTTCCATCGGAGCCGGTCAACTACTTCTTCCATTGCAGCTGGTCAACTACTTCTTCCATTGCAGCTGGGCAACTACTTCTTCCATTGCAGCTGGTCAACTACTTCTTCCATTGCAGATGGTCAAGTACTTCTTTCCTTGCAGGTGGTCAACTACTTCTTCCATTGCAGGTGGTCACCTACTTCTTCTATTGGAGATGGTCAGCTACTTCTGTCATTGCAGGTGGTCAACTACTTTTTCCATTGCAGGTGGTCAACTACTTCTTCACTTGCAGCTGGTCAACTACGTGTTTCATTGCAGCTGGTCAAATACTTCTTCCTTCGGAGCTGGTCAACTACTTCTTCCATTTCAGCTGGTCAAGTACTTCTTTCATTGCAGGTGGTCAACTACTTCTTCCATTGCAGCTGGTCAACTACTTCTTGCATTGCAGGTGGTCTAGTACTTCTTCCCTTGCAGGTGGTCAACTGCTTCTTCCATTGCAGCTGGTCAAGTATTTCTTTCATTGCACGTGGTCAAGTACTTCTTCCTTTGCAGGTGGTCAACTACTTCTTCCATCACAGCTGGTCAAATACTTCTTGATTGAAGCTGGTCAGTTACTTCTTCCATTGCAGGTGATAAACTACTTCTTCCAATGTAACTGGTCAACTACTTTTTCCATTGCAGCTGGTCAAGTACTTCTTCCATTGCAACTGTGCACAAATTTTATTGTTTTTCTTCAGGAGAAGAAAGAGATTGATGACAGGTGTACTAAATTTGTTGGGTTTTTAGGACTGTTAGACAATGAGTAATAATTGTTGTTCTTTATTTCAGGTGGACCACGACATGACAGACAATATGTACATAAAGGAGAAGAAGCCACTGAATGAGCTGGAGGAGCACTTGAAGTCCCTGGAGGAGGAGTACAACCATATCAGGGAGGACTGGCGCATCACACGGGGAACAGAGGAAGAGGTGAGTTAAGTTGTTATCTTGTCACACTATAGTACTTGGTCTAATTTCCATCATATCTGATGAAGTGTTTTTCTATTATATCTGGAGTAGTACTTGTTCTACCACAGCTGGTCAAATATATCTTCAATCACAACTACCTGCTAGACAAGAATTTCTTACATTGCAGCTGGTCAAATAGTTCTTCAATTGTAGCTGTTCACGTACTTCTTATATCATTGCTGGACAAATACATCTTCATTGCAGGTGGTCAGCTAGTTATTTCGTTGCAGTTGGTCAACTACTTCTTCCACTGTAGTGGGTCACCTTCGTCTTCCATTGCAGCTGGTCAGCTACTACTTCCATTAGTGATGGTCAGCTACTTCTTCCATTGCAGTTGGTCAACTACTTCTTCTATTGGAGCTGGTCAAATACTTCTTCCATCGGAGCCGGTCAACTACTTCTTCCATTGCAGCTGGTCAACTACTTCTTCCATTGCAGCTGGGCAACTACTTCTTCCATTGCAGCTGGTCAACTACTTCTTCCATTGCAGATGGTCAAGTACTTCTTTCCTTGCAGGTGGTCAACTACTTCTTCCATTGCAGGTGGTCACCTACTTCTTCTATTGGAGATGGTCAGCTACTTCTGTCATTGCAGGTGGTCAACTACTTTTTCCATTGCAGGTGGTCAACTACTTCTTCACTTGCAGCTGGTCAACTACGTGTTTCATTGCAGCTGGTCAAATACTTCTTCCTTCGGAGCTGGTCAACTACTTCTTCCATTTCAGCTGGTCAAGTACTTCTTTCATTGCAGGTGGTCAACTACTTCTTCCATTGCAGCTGGTCAACTACTTCTTGCATTGCAGGTGGTCTAGTACTTCTTCCCTTGCAGGTGGTCAACTGCTTCTTCCATTGCAGCTGGTCAAGTATTTCTTTCATTGCACGTGGTCAAGTACTTCTTCCTTTGCAGGTGGTCAACTACTTCTTCCATCACAGCTGGTCAAATACTTCTTGATTGAAGCTGGTCAGTTACTTCTTCCATTGCAGGTGATAAACTACTTCTTCCAATGTAACTGGTCAACTACTTTTTCCATTGCAGCTGGTCAAGTACTTCTTCCATTGCAACTGTGCACAAATTTTATTGTTTTTCTTCAGGAGAAGAAAGAGATTGATGACAGGTGTACTAAATTTGTTGGGTTTTTAGGACTGTTAGACAATGAGTAATAATTGTTGTTCTTTATTTCAGGTGGACCACGACATGACAGACAATATGTACATAAAGGAGAAGAAGCCACTGAATGAGCTGTAGGAGCACTTGAAGTCCCTGGAGGAGGAGTACAACCATATCAGGGAGGACTGGCGCATCACACGGGGAACAGAGGAAGAGGTGAGTTAAGTTGTTATCTTGTCACACTATAGTACTTGGTCTAATTTCCATCATATCTGATGAAGTGTTTTTCTATTATATCTGGAGTAGTACTTGTTCTACCACAGCTGGTCAAATATATCTTCAATCACAACTACCTGCTAGACAAGAATTTCTTACATTGCAGCTGGTCAAATAGTTCTTCAATTGTAGCTGTTCACGTACTTCTTATATCATTGCTGGACAAATACATCTTCATTGCAGGTGGTCAGCTAGTTATTTCGTTGCAGTTGGTCAACTACTTCTTCCACTGTAGTGGGTCACCTTCGTCTTCCATTGCAGCTGGTCAGCTACTACTTCCATTAGTGATGGTCAGCTACTTCTTCCATTGCAGTTGGTCAACTACTTCTTCTATTGGAGCTGGTCAAATACTTCTTCCATCGGAGCCGGTCAACTACTTCTTCCATTGCAGCTGGTCAACTACTTCTTCCATTGCAGCTGGGCAACTACTTCTTCCATTGCAGCTGGTCAACTACTTCTTCCATTGCAGATGGTCAAGTACTTCTTTCCTTGCAGGTGGTCAACTACTTCTTCCATTGCAGGTGGTCACCTACTTCTTCTATTGGAGATGGTCAGCTACTTCTGTCATTGCAGGTGGTCAACTACTTTTTCCATTGCAGGTGGTCAACTACTTCTTCACTTGCAGCTGGTCAACTACGTGTTTCATTGCAGCTGGTCAAATACTTCTTCCTTCGGAGCTGGTCAACTACTTCTTCCATTTCAGCTGGTCAAGTACTTCTTTCATTGCAGGTGGTCAACTACTTCTTCCATTGCAGCTGGTCAACTACTTCTTGCATTGCAGGTGGTCTAGTACTTCTTCCCTTGCAGGTGGTCAACTGCTTCTTCCATTGCAGCTGGTCAAGTATTTCTTTCATTGCACGTGGTCAAGTACTTCTTCCTTTGCAGGTGGTCAACTACTTCTTCCATCACAGCTGGTCAAATACTTCTTGATTGAAGCTGGTCAGTTACTTCTTCCATTGCAGGTGATAAACTACTTCTTCCAATGTAACTGGTCAACTACTTTTTCCATTGCAGCTGGTCAAGTACTTCTTCCATTGCAACTGTGCACAAATTTTATTGTTTTTCTTCAGGAGAAGAAAGAGATTGATGACAGGTGTACTAAATTTGTTGGGTTTTTAGGACTGTTAGACAATGAGTAATAATTGTTGTTCTTTATTTCAGGTGGACCACGACATGACAGACAATATGTACATAAAGGAGAAGAAGCCACTGAATGAGCTGTAGGAGCACTTGAAGTCCCTGGAGGAGGAGTACAACCATATCAGGGAGGACTGGCGCATCACACGGGGAACAGAGGAAGAGGTGAGTTAAGTTGTTATCTTGTCACACTATAGTACTTGGTCTAATTTCCATCATATCTGATGAAGTGTTTTTCTATTATATCTGGAGTAGTACTTGTTCTACCACAGCTGGTCAAATATATCTTCAATCACAACTACCTGCTAGACAAGAATTTCTTACATTGCAGCTGGTCAAATAGTTCTTCAATTGTAGCTGTTCACGTACTTCTTATATCATTGCTGGACAAATACATCTTCATTGCAGGTGGTCAGCTAGTTATTTCGTTGCAGTTGGTCAACTACTTCTTCCACTGTAGTGGGTCACCTTCGTCTTCCATTGCAGCTGGTCAGCTACTACTTCCATTAGTGATGGTCAGCTACTTCTTCCATTGCAGTTGGTCAACTACTTCTTCTATTGGAGCTGGTCAAATACTTCTTCCATCGGAGCCGGTCAACTACTTCTTCCATTGCAGCTGGTCAACTACTTCTTCCATTGCAGCTGGGCAACTACTTCTTCCATTGCAGCTGGTCAACTACTTCTTCCATTGCAGATGGTCAAGTACTTCTTTCCTTGCAGGTGGTCAACTACTTCTTCCATTGCAGGTGGTCACCTACTTCTTCTATTGGAGATGGTCAGCTACTTCTGTCAATGCAGGTGGTCAACTACTTTTTCCATTGCAGGTGGTCAACTACTTCTTCACTTGCAGCTGGTCAACTACGTGTTTCATTGCAGCTGGTCAAATACTTCTTCCTTCGGAGCTGGTCAACTACTTCTTCCATTTCAGCTGGTCAAGTACTTCTTTCATTGCAGGTGGTCAACTACTTCTTCCATTGCAGCTGGTCAACTACTTCTTGCATTGCAGGTGGTCTAGTACTTCTTCCCTTGCAGGTGGTCAACTGCTTCTTCCATTGCAGCTGGTCAAGTATTTCTTTCATTGCACGTGGTCAAGTACTTCTTCCTTTGCAGGTGGTCAACTACTTCTTCCATCACAGCTGGTCAAATACTTCTTGATTGAAGCTGGTCAGTTACTTCTTCCATTGCAGGTGATAAACTACTTCTTCCAATGTAACTGGTCAACTACTTTTTCCATTGCAGCTGGTCAAGTACTTCTTCCATTGCAACTGTGCACAAATTTTATTGTTTTTCTTCAGGAGAAGAAAGAGATTGATGACAGGTGTACTAAATTTGTTGGGTTTTTAGGACTGTTAGACAATGAGTAATAATTGTTGTTCTTTATTTCAGGTGGACCACGACATGACAGACAATATGTACATAAAGGAGAAGAAGCCACTGAATGAGCTGGAGGAGCACTTGAAGTCCCTGGAGGAGGAGTACAACCATATCAGGGAGGACTGGCGCATCACACGGGGAACAGAGGAAGAGGTGAGTTAAGTTGTTATCTTGTCACACTATAGTACTTGGTCTAATTTCCATCATATCTGATGAAGTGTTTTTCTATTATATCTGGAGTAGTACTTGTTCTACCACAGCTGGTCAAATATATCTTCAATCACAACTACCTGCTAGACAAGAATTTCTTACATTGCAGCTGGTCAAATAGTTCTTCAATTGTAGCTGTTCACGTACTTCTTATATCATTGCTGGACAAATACATCTTCATTGCAGGTGGTCAGCTAGTTATTTCGTTGCAGTTGGTCAACTACTTCTTCCACTGTAGTGGGTCACCTTCGTCTTCCATTGCAGCTGGTCAGCTACTACTTCCATTAGTGATGGTCAGCTACTTCTTCCATTGCAGTTGGTCAACTACTTCTTCTATTGGAGCTGGTCAAATACTTCTTCCATCGGAGCCGGTCAACTACTTCTTCCATTGCAGCTGGTCAACTACTTCTTCCATTGCAGCTGGGCAACTACTTCTTCCATTGCAGCTGGTCAACTACTTCTTCCATTGCAGATGGTCAAGTACTTCTTTCCTTGCAGGTGGTCAACTACTTCTTCCATTGCAGGTGGTCACCTACTTCTTCTATTGGAGATGGTCAGCTACTTCTGTCATTGCAGGTGGTCAACTACTTTTTCCATTGCAGGTGGTCAACTACTTCTTCACTTGCAGCTGGTCAACTACGTGTTTCATTGCAGCTGGTCAAATACTTCTTCCTTCGGAGCTGGTCAACTACTTCTTCCATTTCAGCTGGTCAAGTACTTCTTTCATTGCAGGTGGTCAACTACTTCTTCCATTGCAGCTGGTCAACTACTTCTTGCATTGCAGGTGGTCTAGTACTTCTTCCCTTGCAGGTGGTCAACTGCTTCTTCCATTGCAGCTGGTCAAGTATTTCTTTCATTGCACGTGGTCAAGTACTTCTTCCTTTGCAGGTGGTCAACTACTTCTTCCATCACAGCTGGTCAAATACTTCTTGATTGAAGCTGGTCAGTTACTTCTTCCATTGCAGGTGATAAACTACTTCTTCCAATGTAACTGGTCAACTACTTTTTCCATTGCAGCTGGTCAAGTACTTCTTCCATTGCAACTGTGCACAAATTTTATTGTTTTTCTTCAGGAGAAGAAAGAGATTGATGACAGGTGTACTAAATTTGTTGGGTTTTTAGGACTGTTAGACAATGAGTAATAATTGTTGTTCTTTATTTCAGGTGGACCACGACATGACAGACAATATGTACATAAAGGAGAAGAAGCCACTGAATGAGCTGTAGGAGCACTTGAAGTCCCTGGAGGAGGAGTACAACCATATCAGGGAGGACTGGCGCATCACACGGGGAACAGAGGAAGAGGTGAGTTAAGTTGTTATCTTGTCACACTATAGTACTTGGTCTAATTTCCATCATATCTGATGAAGTGTTTTTCTATTATATCTGGAGTAGTACTTGTTCTACCACAGCTGGTCAAATATATCTTCAATCACAACTACCTGCTAGACAAGAATTTCTTACATTGCAGCTGGTCAAATAGTTCTTCAATTGTAGCTGTTCACGTACTTCTTATATCATTGCTGGACAAATACATCTTCATTGCAGGTGGTCAGCTAGTTATTTCGTTGCAGTTGGTCAACTACTTCTTCCACTGTAGTGGGTCACCTTCGTCTTCCATTGCAGCTGGTCAGCTACTACTTCCATTAGTGATGGTCAGCTACTTCTTCCATTGCAGTTGGTCAACTACTTCTTCTATTGGAGCTGGTCAAATACTTCTTCCATCGGAGCCGGTCAACTACTTCTTCCATTGCAGCTGGTCAACTACTTCTTCCATTGCAGCTGGGCAACTACTTCTTCCATTGCAGCTGGTCAACTACTTCTTCCATTGCAGATGGTCAAGTACTTCTTTCCTTGCAGGTGGTCAACTACTTCTTCCATTGCAGGTGGTCACCTACTTCTTCTATTGGAGATGGTCAGCTACTTCTGTCATTGCAGGTGGTCAACTACTTTTTCCATTGCAGGTGGTCAACTACTTCTTCACTTGCAGCTGGTCAACTACGTGTTTCATTGCAGCTGGTCAAATACTTCTTCCTTCGGAGCTGCTCAACTACTTCTTCCATTTCAGCTGGTCAAGTACTTCTTTCATTGCAGGTGGTCAACTACTTCTTCCATTGCAGCTGGTCAACTACTTCTTGCATTGCAGGTGGTCTAGTACTTCTTCCCTTGCAGGTGGTCAACTGCTTCTTCCATTGCAGCTGGTCAAGTATTTCTTTCATTGCACGTGGTCAAGTACTTCTTCCTTTGCAGGTGGTCAACTACTTCTTCCATCACAGCTGGTCAAATACTTCTTGATTGAAGCTGGTCAGTTACTTCTTCCATTGCAGGTGATAAACTACTTCTTCCAATGTAACTGGTCAACTACTTTTTCCATTGCAGCTGGTCAAGTACTTCTTCCATTGCAACTGTGCACAAATTTTATTGTTTTTCTTCAGGAGAAGAAAGAGATTGATGACAGGTGTACTAAATTTGTTGGGTTTTTAGGACTGTTAGACAATGAGTAATAATTGTTGTTCTTTATTTCAGGTGGACCACGACATGACAGACAATATGTACATAAAGGAGAAGAAGCCACTGAATGAGCTGTAGGAGCACTTGAAGTCCCTGGAGGAGGAGTACAACCATATCAGGGAGGACTGGCGCATCACACGGGGAACAGAGGAAGAGGTGAGTTAAGTTGTTATCTTGTCACACTATAGTACTTGGTCTAATTTCCATCATATCTGATGAAGTGTTTTTCTATTATATCTGGAGTAGTACTTGTTCTACCACAGCTGGTCAAATATATCTTCAATCACAACTACCTGCTAGACAAGAATTTCTTACATTGCAGCTGGTCAAATAGTTCTTCAATTGTAGCTGTTCACGTACTTCTTATATCATTGCTGGACAAATACATCTTCATTGCAGGTGGTCAGCTAGTTATTTCGTTGCAGTTGGTCAACTACTTCTTCCACTGTAGTGGGTCACCTTCGTCTTCCATTGCAGCTGGTCAGCTACTACTTCCATTAGTGATGGTCAGCTACTTCTTCCATTGCAGTTGGTCAACTACTTCTTCTATTGGAGCTGGTCAAATACTTCTTCCATCGGAGCCGGTCAACTACTTCTTCCATTGCAGCTGGGCAACTACTTCTTCCATTGCAGCTGGTCAACTACTTCTTCCATTGCAGATGGTCAAGTACTTCTTTCCTTGCAGGTGGTCAACTACTTCTTCCATTGCAGGTGGTCACCTACTTCTTCTATTGGAGATGGTCAGCTACTTCTGTCATTGCAGGTGGTCAACTACTTTTTCCATTGCAGGTGGTCAACTACTTCTTCACTTGCAGCTGGTCAACTACGTGTTTCATTGCAGCTGGTCAAATACTTCTTCCTTCGGAGCTGCTCAACTACTTCTTCCATTTCAGCTGGTCAAGTACTTCTTTCATTGCAGGTGGTCAACTACTTCTTCCATTGCAGCTGGTCAACTACTTCTTGCATTGCAGGTGGTCTAGTACTTCTTCCCTTGCAGGTGGTCAACTGCTTCTTCCATTGCAGCTGGTCAAGTATTTCTTTCATTGCACGTGGTCAAGTACTTCTTCCTTTGCAGGTGGTCAACTACTTCTTCCATCACAGCTGGTCAAATACTTCTTGATTGAAGCTGGTCAGTTACTTCTTCCATTGCAGGTGATAAACTACTTCTTCCAATGTAACTGGTCAACTACTTTTTCCATTGCAGCTGGTCAAGTACTTCTTCCATTGCAACTGTGCACAAATTTTATTGTTTTTCTTCAGGAGAAGAAAGAGATTGATGACAGGTGTACTAAATTTGTTGGGTTTTTAGGACTGTTAGACAATGAGTAATAATTGTTGTTCTTTATTTCAGGTGGACCACGACATGACAGACAATATGTACATAAAGGAGAAGAAGCCACTGAATGAGCTGTAGGAGCACTTGAAGTCCCTGGAGGAGGAGTACAACCATATCAGGGAGGACTGGCGCATCACACGGGGAACAGAGGAAGAGGTGAGTTAAGTTGTTATCTTGTCACACTATAGTACTTGGTCTAATTTCCATCATATCTGATGAAGTGTTTTTCTATTATATCTGGAGTAGTACTTGTTCTACCACAGCTGGTCAAATATATCTTCAATCACAACTACCTGCTAGACAAGAATTTCTTACATTGCAGCTGGTCAAATAGTTCTTCAATTGTAGCTGTTCACGTACTTCTTATATCATTGCTGGACAAATACATCTTCATTGCAGGTGGTCAGCTAGTTATTTCGTTGCAGTTGGTCAACTACTTCTTCCACTGTAGTGGGTCACCTTCGTCTTCCATTGCAGCTGGTCAGCTACTACTTCCATTAGTGATGGTCAGCTACTTCTTCCATTGCAGTTGGTCAACTACTTCTTCTATTGGAGCTGGTCAAATACTTCTTCCATCGGAGCCGGTCAACTACTTCTTCCATTGCAGCTGGTCAACTACTTCTTCCATTGCAGCTGGGCAACTACTTCTTCCATTGCAGCTGGTCAACTACTTCTTCCATTGCAGATGGTCAAGTACTTCTTTCCTTGCAGGTGGTCAACTACTTCTTCCATTGCAGGTGGTCACCTACTTCTTCTATTGGAGATGGTCAGCTACTTCTGTCAATGCAGGTGGTCAACTACTTTTTCCATTGCAGGTGGTCAACTACTTCTTCACTTGCAGCTGGTCAACTACGTGTTTCATTGCAGCTGGTCAAATACTTCTTCCTTCGGAGCTGGTCAACTACTTCTTCCATTTCAGCTGGTCAAGTACTTCTTTCATTGCAGGTGGTCAACTACTTCTTCCATTGCAGCTGGTCAACTACTTCTTGCATTGCAGGTGGTCTAGTACTTCTTCCCTTGCAGGTGGTCAACTGCTTCTTCCATTGCAGCTGGTCAAGTATTTCTTTCATTGCACGTGGTCAAGTACTTCTTCCTTTGCAGGTGGTCAACTACTTCTTCCATCACAGCTGGTCAAATACTTCTTGATTGAAGCTGGTCAGTTACTTCTTCCATTGCAGGTGATAAACTACTTCTTCCAATGTAACTGGTCAACTACTTTTTCCATTGCAGCTGGTCAAGTACTTCTTCCATTGCAACTGTGCACAAATTTTATTGTTTTTCTTCAGGAGAAGAAAGAGATTGATGACAGGTGTACTAAATTTGTTGGGTTTTTAGGACTGTTAGACAATGAGTAATAATTGTTGTTCTTTATTTCAGGTGGACCACGACATGACAGACAATATGTACATAAAGGAGAAGAAGCCACTGAATGAGCTGGAGGAGCACTTGAAGTCCCTGGAGGAGGAGTACAACCATATCAGGGAGGACTGGCGCATCACACGGGGAACAGAGGAAGAGGTGAGTTAAGTTGTTATCTTGTCACACTATAGTACTTGGTCTAATTTCCATCATATCTGATGAAGTGTTTTTCTATTATATCTGGAGTAGTACTTGTTCTACCACAGCTGGTCAAATATATCTTCAATCACAACTACCTGCTAGACAAGAATTTCTTACATTGCAGCTGGTCAAATAGTTCTTCAATTGTAGCTGTTCACGTACTTCTTATATCATTGCTGGACAAATACATCTTCATTGCAGGTGGTCAGCTAGTTATTTCGTTGCAGTTGGTCAACTACTTCTTCCACTGTAGTGGGTCACCTTCGTCTTCCATTGCAGCTGGTCAGCTACTACTTCCATTAGTGATGGTCAGCTACTTCTTCCATTGCAGTTGGTCAACTACTTCTTCTATTGGAGCTGGTCAAATACTTCTTCCATCGGAGCCGGTCAACTACTTCTTCCATTGCAGCTGGTCAACTACTTCTTCCATTGCAGCTGGGCAACTACTTCTTCCATTGCAGCTGGTCAACTACTTCTTCCATTGCAGATGGTCAAGTACTTCTTTCCTTGCAGGTGGTCAACTACTTCTTCCATTGCAGGTGGTCACCTACTTCTTCTATTGGAGATGGTCAGCTACTTCTGTCATTGCAGGTGGTCAACTACTTTTTCCATTGCAGGTGGTCAACTACTTCTTCACTTGCAGCTGGTCAACTACGTGTTTCATTGCAGCTGGTCAAATACTTCTTCCTTCGGAGCTGCTCAACTACTTCTTCCATTTCAGCTGGTCAAGTACTTCTTTCATTGCAGGTGGTCAACTACTTCTTCCATTGCAGCTGGTCAACTACTTCTTGCATTGCAGGTGGTCTAGTACTTCTTCCCTTGCAGGTGGTCAACTGCTTCTTCCATTGCAGCTGGTCAAGTATTTCTTTCATTGCACGTGGTCAAGTACTTCTTCCTTTGCAGGTGGTCAACTACTTCTTCCATCACAGCTGGTCAAATACTTCTTGATTGAAGCTGGTCAGTTACTTCTTCCATTGCAGGTGATAAACTACTTCTTCCAATGTAACTGGTCAACTACTTTTTCCATTGCAGCTGGTCAAGTACTTCTTCCATTGCAACTGTGCACAAATTTTATTGTTTTTCTTCAGGAGAAGAAAGAGATTGATGACAGGTGTACTAAATTTGTTGGGTTTTTAGGACTGTTAGACAATGAGTAATAATTGTTGTTCTTTATTTCAGGTGGACCACGACATGACAGACAATATGTACATAAAGGAGAAGAAGCCACTGAATGAGCTGTAGGAGCACTTGAAGTCCCTGGAGGAGGAGTACAACCATATCAGGGAGGACTGGCGCATCACACGGGGAACAGAGGAAGAGGTGAGTTAAGTTGTTATCTTGTCACACTATAGTACTTGGTCTAATTTCCATCATATCTGATGAAGTGTTTTTCTATTATATCTGGAGTAGTACTTGTTCTACCACAGCTGGTCAAATATATCTTCAATCACAACTACCTGCTAGACAAGAATTTCTTACATTGCAGCTGGTCAAATAGTTCTTCAATTGTAGCTGTTCACGTACTTCTTATATCATTGCTGGACAAATACATCTTCATTGCAGGTGGTCAGCTAGTTATTTCGTTGCAGTTGGTCAACTACTTCTTCCACTGTAGTGGGTCACCTTCGTCTTCCATTGCAGCTGGTCAGCTACTACTTCCATTAGTGATGGTCAGCTACTTCTTCCATTGCAGTTGGTCAACTACTTCTTCTATTGGAGCTGGTCAAATACTTCTTCCATCGGAGCCGGTCAACTACTTCTTCCATTGCAGCTGGTCAACTACTTCTTCCATTGCAGCTGGGCAACTACTTCTTCCATTGCAGCTGGTCAACTACTTCTTCCATTGCAGATGGTCAAGTACTTCTTTCCTTGCAGGTGGTCAACTACTTCTTCCATTGCAGGTGGTCACCTACTTCTTCTATTGGAGATGGTCAGCTACTTCTGTCAATGCAGGTGGTCAACTACTTTTTCCATTGCAGGTGGTCAACTACTTCTTCACTTGCAGCTGGTCAACTACGTGTTTCATTGCAGCTGGTCAAATACTTCTTCCTTCGGAGCTGGTCAACTACTTCTTCCATTTCAGCTGGTCAAGTACTTCTTTCATTGCAGGTGGTCAACTACTTCTTCCATTGCAGCTGGTCAACTACTTCTTGCATTGCAGGTGGTCTAGTACTTCTTCCCTTGCAGGTGGTCAACTGCTTCTTCCATTGCAGCTGGTCAAGTATTTCTTTCATTGCACGTGGTCAAGTACTTCTTCCTTTGCAGGTGGTCAACTACTTCTTCCATCACAGCTGGTCAAATACTTCTTGATTGAAGCTGGTCAGTTACTTCTTCCATTGCAGGTGATAAACTACTTCTTCCAATGTAACTGGTCAACTACTTTTTCCATTGCAGCTGGTCAAGTACTTCTTCCATTGCAACTGTGCACAAATTTTATTGTTTTTCTTCAGGAGAAGAAAGAGATTGATGACAGGTGTACTAAATTTGTTGGGTTTTTAGGACTGTTAGACAATGAGTAATAATTGTTGTTCTTTATTTCAGGTGGACCACGACATGACAGACAATATGTACATAAAGGAGAAGAAGCCACTGAATGAGCTGGAGGAGCACTTGAAGTCCCTGGAGGAGGAGTACAACCATATCAGGGAGGACTGGCGCATCACACGGGGAACAGAGGAAGAGGTGAGTTAAGTTGTTATCTTGTCACACTATAGTACTTGGTCTAATTTCCATCATATCTGATGAAGTGTTTTTCTATTATATCTGGAGTAGTACTTGTTCTACCACAGCTGGTCAAATATATCTTCAATCACAACTACCTGCTAGACAAGAATTTCTTACATTGCAGCTGGTCAAATAGTTCTTCAATTGTAGCTGTTCACGTACTTCTTATATCATTGCTGGACAAATACATCTTCATTGCAGGTGGTCAGCTAGTTATTTCGTTGCAGTTGGTCAACTACTTCTTCCACTGTAGTGGGTCACCTTCGTCTTCCATTGCAGCTGGTCAGCTACTACTTCCATTAGTGATGGTCAGCTACTTCTTCCATTGCAGTTGGTCAACTACTTCTTCTATTGGAGCTGGTCAAACACTTCTTCCATCGGAGCCGGTCAACTACTTCTTCCATTGCAGCTGGTCAACTACTTCTTCCATTGCAGCTGGGCAACTACTTCTTCCATTGCAGCTGGTCAACTACTTCTTTCATTGCAGGTGATCAAGTACTTCTTCCCTTGCAGGTGGTCAACTACTTCTTCCCTTGCAGCTGGTCAACTAGTTCTTCCATTTCAGCTGGTCAAGTACTTCTTCCATTGCAACTGTGCACTAATGTTATTGTTTTTCTTCAGGAGAAGAAAGAGATTGATGACAGGTGTACAACATTGATTGGTTTTTTTAGGACTGTTAGACAGCATGCACAATTAGTAATAATTGTTGTTCTTTATTTCAGGTGGACCACGACATGAAAGACAATATGTACATAAAGGAGAAGAAGCCACTGAATGAGCTGGAGGAGCACTTGAAGTCCCTGGAGGAGGAGTACAACCATATTAGGGAGGACTGGCGCATCACACAGGGAACAGAGGAAGAGGTGAGTTAAGTTGTTATCCTGTAACACTAATGTACTTATTCTAAATTCTGTCATATCTGGTGAAGTGTTTTTTTATTACATCTGGAGTAGAACTTGTTCTACCACAGCTGGTCAAATATATTTTCAATCACAACTATTAGCTAAACAAGAATTTTTTACATTGCAACTGGTCAAGTACTTCTTCAATTGCATCTGTTAACGTAATTTTTACGTCATTGCTTTACAAATATATCTTCATTGCAGGTGGTCAGCTAGTTCTTCCATTGCAAGTGGTCAACTACTTCTTCCATTGCAGGTGGTCAACTACTTCTTCCCTTGCAGCTAGTCAGCTACTTCTTCCATTTCAGGAGGTCAACTACTTCTGCCATTGCAGCTGGTCAAGTTCTTCTTCCATTGCCGCTGGTAGAATACTTCTTGCATTGCCACAGGTCAAATACTTCTTACATTGCAGCTGGTCAAGTACTTCTTCCATCACTGCTGGTCAAATACTTCTTCCATTACAGCTGGTCAACTACTTCCATTTCAGCTGTTCAACTTATTCCATTGCAGCTGGTCAGCTACTTCTTCCATTGCAGCTTGTCAATTACTTCTTCAATCACAGCTGTTCAAATACTTCTTCCGTTACATCTGGTCAACAACTTCTTCCATTTTAGCTGGTCAACTACTTCTTCCATTTTAGCTGGTCAACTACTTCTTCCATTACAGGTGGTCAACTTCTTCCATTGCAGCTGGTTAACTACTTCTTCCATTGCAGCTGTTCAACTACTTCTTCCATTGCAGCTGTTCAACTTCTTCTTTCATTGCAGGTGGTCAAATACTTCTTCCATTGCAGCTGGTCAACTACTTCTTCCACTGCAGCTGTTCAACTACTTCTTCCATTGCAGCTGGTCAACTTCTTCTTTCATTGCAGCTGGTCAACTTCTTCTTTCATTGCAGCTGGTCAACTGCTTCTTTCATTGCAGCTGGTCAACTTCTTCTTTCATTGCAGCTGGACAACTTTTTCCATTGCAGCTGGTCAACTTCTTCTTTCATTGCAGCTGGTCAACTTCTTCTTTCATTGCAGCTGGTCAACTACTTCTTTAATTGCAGCTGGTCAACTACTTCTTCCATTGCAGCTGGTCGACTTCTTCTTCCATTGCAGCTGGTCAACTTCTTCTTTCATTGCAGCTGGTCAACTTCTTCCATTGCAGCTGGTCAACTACTTATTTCATTGCAGCTGGTCAACTTCTTCTTTCATTGCAGCTGGTCAACTACTTCTTTCATTGCAGCTGGTCAACTACTTCTTTCATTGCAGGTGGTCGACTTCTTCTTTCATTACAGGTGGTCAACTTCTTCCATTTTAGCTGGTCAACTACTTCTTCCATTATAGGTGGTCAACTTCTTCGATTTTAGCTGGTCAACTACTTCTTCCATTACAGGTGGTCAACTTCTTCCATTGCAGCTGGTCAACTACTTCTTTCATTGCAGCTGGTCAACTTCTTCTTTCATTGCAGCTGGTCAACTTCTTCTTTCATTGCAGCTGGTCAACTTCTTCCATTTTAGCTGGTCAACTACTTTTTCCATTACAGGTGGTCAACTTCTTCCATTGCAGCGGGTCAACTACTTCGTCCACTGCAGTTGGTCAACTACTTTTTCCTTTGCCGCAGGTCAAATACTTCTACGTAGGACATAAGATACTTCTTCCGTTACATCTGGTCAACAACTTCTTCCATTGCAGCTGGTAAAATAAATCTTTATTGTAGCTTGTGATCTACTTCTTGCATTGCAGCTGATCAACTGCTTATGCCATCACAGCTGATTATGTACTTCTTCCGTTGCAGCTGGTCAACTACTTCTTCCATTGCAGCTGGTCAACTACTTCTTCCGTTGCAGCTGGTCAACTACTTCTTTCATTGCAGGTGATCAATTTCTTCTTCCCTTGCAGGTGATCAACTACTTCTTCCCTTGCAGCTGGTCAACTACTTCTTCCATTGCAGCTAGTCAACTTCTTCTTTCATTGCAGCTGGTCAACTTCTTCTTTCATTGCAGCTGGTCAACTACTTCTTTAATTGCAGCTGGTCAACTACTTCTTCCATTGCAGCTGGTCGACTTCTTCTTCCATTGCAGCTGGTCAACTTCTTCTTTCATTGCAGCTGGTCAACTTCTTCCATTGCAGCTGGTCAACTACTTATTTCATTGCAGCTGGTCAACTTCTTCTTTCATTGCAGCTGGTCAACTACTTCTTTCATTGCAGCTGGTCAACTACTTCTTTCATTGCAGGTGGTCGACTTCTTCTTTCATTACAGGTGGTCAACTTCTTCCATTTTAGCTGGTCAACTACTTCTTCCATTATAGGTGGTCAACTTCTTCGATTTTAGCTGGTCAACTACGTGTTTCATTGCAGCTGGTCAAATACTTCTTCCTTCGGAGCTGGTCAACTACTTCTTCCATTTCAGCTGGTCAAGTACTTCTTTCATTGCAGGTGGTCAACTACTTCTTCCATTGCAGCTGGTCAACTACTTCTTGCATTGCAGGTGGTCTAGTACTTCTTCCCTTGCAGGTGGTCAACTGCTTCTTCCATTGCAGCTGGTCAAGTATTTCTTTCATTGCACGTGGTCAAGTACTTCTTCCTTTGCAGGTGGTCAACTACTTCTTCCATCACAGCTGGTCAAATACTTCTTGATTGAAGCTGGTCAGTTACTTCTTCCATTGCAGGTGATAAACTACTTCTTCCAATGTAACTGGTCAACTACTTTTTCCATTGCAGCTGGTCAAGTACTTCTTCCATTGCAACTGTGCACAAATTTTATTGTTTTTCTTCAGGAGAAGAAAGAGATTGATGACAGGTGTACTAAATTTGTTGGGTTTTTAGGACTGTTAGACAATGAGTAATAATTGTTGTTCTTTATTTCAGGTGGACCACGACATGACAGACAATATGTACATAAAGGAGAAGAAGCCACTGAATGAGCTGGAGGAGCACTTGAAGTCCCTGGAGGAGGAGTACAACCATATCAGGGAGGACTGGCGCATCACACGGGGAACAGAGGAAGAGGTGAGTTAAGTTGTTATCTTGTCACACTATAGTACTTGGTCTAATTTCCATCATATCTGATGAAGTGTTTTTCTATTATATCTGGAGTAGTACTTGTTCTACCACAGCTGGTCAAATATATCTTCAATCACAACTACCTGCTAGACAAGAATTTCTTACATTGCAGCTGGTCAAATAGTTCTTCAATTGTAGCTGTTCACGTACTTCTTATATCATTGCTGGACAAATACATCTTCATTGCAGGTGGTCAGCTAGTTATTTCGTTGCAGTTGGTCAACTACTTCTTCCACTGTAGTGGGTCACCTTCGTCTTCCATTGCAGCTGGTCAGCTACTACTTCCATTAGTGATGGTCAGCTACTTCTTCCATTGCAGTTGGTCAACTACTTCTTCTATTGGAGCTGGTCAAACACTTCTTCCATCGGAGCCGGTCAACTACTTCTTCCATTGCAGCTGGTCAACTACTTCTTCCATTGCAGCTGGGCAACTACTTCTTCCATTGCAGCTGGTCAACTACTTCTTTCATTGCAGGTGATCAAGTACTTCTTCCCTTGCAGGTGGTCAACTACTTCTTCCCTTGCAGCTGGTCAACTAGTTCTTCCATTTCAGCTGGTCAAGTACTTCTTCCATTGCAACTGTGCACTAATGTTATTGTTTTTCTTCAGGAGAAGAAAGAGATTGATGACAGGTGTACAACGTTGATTGGTTTTTTTAGGACTGTTAGACAGCATGCACAATTAGTAATAATTGTTGTTCTTTATTTCAGGTGGACCACGACATGAAAGACAATATGTACATAAAGGAGAAGAAGCCACTGAATGAGCTGGAGGAGCACTTGAAGTCCCTGGAGGAGGAGTACAACCATATTAGGGAGGACTGGCGCATCACACAGGGAACAGAGGAAGAGGTGAGTTAAGTTGTTATCCTGTAACACTAATGTACTTATTCTAAATTCTGTCATATCTGGTGAAGTGTTTTTTTATTACATCTGGAGTAGAACTTGTTCTACCACAGCTGGTCAAATATATTTTCAATCACAACTATTAGCTAGACAAGAATTTTTTACATTGCAACTGGTCAAGTACTTCTTCAATTGCATCTGTTAACGTAATTTTTACGTCATTGCTTTACAAATATATCTTCATTGCAGGTGGTCAGCTAGTTCTTCCATTGCAAGTGGTCAACTACTTCTTCCATTGCAGGTGGTCAACTACTTCTTCCCTTGCAGCTAGTCAGCTACTTCTTCCATTTCAGGAGGTCAACTACTTCTGCCATTGCAGCTGGTCAAGTTCTTCTTCCATTGCCGCTGGTAGAATACTTCTTGCATTGCCACAGGTCAAATACTTCTTACATTGCAGCTGGTCAAGTACTTCTTCCATCACTGCTGGTCAAATACTTCTTCCATTACAGCTGGTCAACTACTTCCATTTCAGCTGTTCAACTTATTCCATTGCAGCTGGTCAGCTACTTCTTCCATTGCAGCTTGTCAATTACTTCTTCAATCACAGCTGTTCAAATACTTCTTCCGTTACATCTGGTCAACAACTTCTTCCATTTTAGCTGGTCAACTACTTCTTCCATTTTAGCTGGTCAACTACTTCTTCCATTACAGGTGGTCAACTTCTTCCATTGCAGCTGGTTAACTACTTCTTCCATTGCAGCTGTTCAACTACTTCTTCCATTGCAGCTGTTCAACTTCTTCTTTCATTGCAGGTGGTCAAATACTTCTTCCATTGCAGCTGGTCAACTACTTCTTCCACTGCAGCTGTTCAACTACTTCTTCCATTGCAGCTGGTCAACTTCTTCTTTCATTGCAGCTGGTCAACTTCTTCTTTCATTGCAGCTGGTCAACTGCTTCTTTCATTGCAGCTGGTCAACTTCTTCTTTCATTGCAGCTGGACAACTTTTTCCATTGCAGCTGGTCAACTTCTTCTTTCATTGCAGCTGGTCAACTTCTTCTTTCATTGCAGCTGGTCAACTACTTCTTTAATTGCAGCTGGTCAACTACTTCTTCCATTGCAGCTGGTCGACTTCTTCTTCCATTGCAGCTGGTCAACTTCTTCTTTCATTGCAGCTGGTCAACTTCTTCCATTGCAGCTGGTCAACTACTTATTTCATTGCAGCTGGTCAACTTCTTCTTTCATTGCAGCTGGTCAACTACTTCTTTCATTGCAGCTGGTCAACTACTTCTTTCATTGCAGGTGGTCGACTTCTTCTTTCATTACAGGTGGTCAACTTCTTCCATTTTAGCTGGTCAACTACTTCTTCCATTATAGGTGGTCAACTTCTTCGATTTTAGCTGGTCAACTACTTCTTCCATTACAGGTGGTCAACTTCTTCCATTGCAGCTGGTCAACTACTTCTTTCATTGCAGCTGGTCAACTTCTTCTTTCATTGCAGCTGGTCAACTTCTTCTTTCATTGCAGCTGGTCAACTTCTTCCATTTTAGCTGGTCAACTACTGTTTCCATTACAGGTGGTCAACTTCTTCCATTGCAGCGGGTCAACTACTTCGTCCACTGCAGCTGGTCAACTACTTTTTCCTTTGCCGCAGGTCAAATACTTCTACGTAGGACATAAGATACTTCTTCCGTTACATCTGGTCAACAACTTCTTCCATTGCAGCTGGTAAAATAAATCTTTATTGTAGCTTGTGATCTACTTCTTGCATTGCAGCTGATCAACTGCTTATGCCATCACAGCTGATTATGTACTTCTTCCGTTGCAGCTGGTCAACTACTTCTTCCATTGCAGCTGGTCAACTACTTCTTCCGTTGCAGCTGGTCAACTACTTCTTTCATTGCAGGTGATCAATTTCTTCTTCCCTTGCAGGTGATCAACTACTTCTTCCCTTGCAGCTGGTCAACTACTTCTTCCATTGCAGCTAGTCAACTTCTTCTTTCATTGCAGCTGGTCAACTTCTTCTTTCATTGCAGCTGGTCAACTACTTCTTTAATTGCAGCTGGTCAACTACTTCTTCCATTGCAGCTGGTCGACTTCTTCTTCCATTGCAGCTGGTCAACTTCTTCTTTCATTGCAGCTGGTCAACTTCTTCCATTGCAGCTGGTCAACTACTTATTTCATTGCAGCTGGTCAACTTCTTCTTTCATTGCAGCTGGTCAACTACTTCTTTCATTGCAGCTGGTCAACTACTTCTTTCATTGCAGGTGGTCGACTTCTTCTTTCATTACAGGTGGTCAACTTCTTCCATTTTAGCTGGTCAACTACTTCTTCCATTATAGGTGGCCAACTTCTTCGATTTTAGCTGGTCAACTACTTCTTCCATTACAGGTGGTCAACTTCTTCCATTGCAGCTGGTCAACTACTTCTTTCATTGCAGCTGGTCAACTTCTTCTTTCATTGCAGCTGGTCAACTTCTTCTTTCATTGCAGCTGGTCAACTTCTTCCATTTTAGCTGGTCAACTACTTTTTCCATTACAGGTGGTCAATTTCTTCCATTGCAGCGGGTCAACTACTTCGTCCACTGCAGCTGGTCAACTACTTTTTCCTTTGCCGCAGGTCAAATACTTCTACGTAGGACATAAGATACTTCTTCCGTTACATCTGGTCAACAACTTCTTCCATTGCAGCTGGTAAAATAAATCTTTATTGTAGCTTGTGATCTACTTCTTGCATTCCAGCTGATCAACTGCTTATGCCATCACAGCTGATTATGTACTTCTTCCGTTGCAGCTGGTCAACTACTTCTTCCATTGCAGCTGGTCAACTACTTCTTCCGTTGCAGCTGGTCAACTACTTCTTTCATTGCAGGTGATCAATTTCTTCTTCCCTTGCAGGTGATCAACTACTTCTTCCCTTGCAGCTGGTCAACTACTTCTTCCATTGCAGGTGGTCAAGTACTTCTTCCCTTGCAGGTGGTCAACTACTTCTTCCATTGCAGGTGGTCAACTACTTCTTCTATTGGAGATGGTCAGCTACTTCTGTCATTGCAGGTGGTCAACTACTTCTTCCATTGCAGGTGGTCAACTACTTCTTCACTTGCAGATGGTCAACTACGTGTTTCATTGCAGCTGGTCAAATACTTGTTCCTTCGGAGCTGGTCAACTACTTCTTCCATTTCAGCTGGTCAAGTACTTCTTTCATTGCAGGTGATCAACTACTTCTTCCATTGCAGCTGGTCAACTACTTCTTGCATTGCAGGTGGTCAAGTACTTCTTCCCTTGCAGGTGGTCAACTACTTCTTCCATTGCAGCTGGTCAAGTATTTCTTTCATTGCACGTGGTCAAGTACTTCTTCCTTTGCAGGTGGTCAACTACTTCTTCCATCACAGCTGGTCAAATATTTCTTGATTGAAGCTGCTCAGTTACTTCTTCCATTGCAGGTGATAAACTACTTCTTCCATTGCAACTGTGCACTAATTTTATTGTTTTTCTTCAGGAGAAGAAAGAGATTGATGACAGGTGTACTAAATTTGTTGGGTTTTTAGGGCTGTTAGACAGCATGCACAATGAGTAATAATTGTTGTTCTTTATTTCAGGTGGACCACGACATGACAGACAATATGTACATAAAGGAGAAGAAGCCACTGAATGAGCTGGAGGAACACTTGAAGTCCCTGGAGGAGGAGTACAACCATATCAGGGAGGACTGGCGCATCACACGGGGAACAGAGGAAGAGGTGAGTTAAGTTGTTATCTTGTCACACTAAAGTACTTGGTCTAATTTCCATCATATCTGATGAAGTGTTTTTCTATTATATCTGGAGTAGTACTTGTTCTATCACAGCTGGTCAAATATATCTTCAATCACAACTACCTGCTAGACAAGAGTTTCTTACATTGCAGCTGGTCAAATAGTTCTTCAATTGTAGCTGTTCACGTACTTCTTAGATCATTGCTGGACAAATACATCTTCATTGCAGGTGGTCAGCTAGTTATTCCGTGGCAGTTGGTCAACTACTTCTTCCACTGGAGTGGGTCAGCTACGTCTTCCATTGCAGCTGGTCAGCTACTACTTCCATTAGTGATGGTCAGCTACTTCTTCCATTGCAGTTGGTCAACTACTTCTTCTATTGGAGATGGTCAGCTACTTCTTTCATTGCAGGTGGTCAACTACTTCTTCCATTGCAGGTGGTCAACTTCTTCTTCACTTGCAGCTGGTCAACTACTTCTTTCATTGCAGCTGGTCAAATACTTCTTCCATCGGAGCCAGTCAACTACTTCTTCCATTGCAGCTGGTCAACTACTTCTTCCATTGCTGCTGGGCAACTACTTCTTCCATTGCAGCTGGTCAACTACTTCTTTCAGTGCAGGTGATCAAGTACTTGTTCCCTTGCAGGTGGTCAACTACTTCTTCCCTTGCAGGTGGTCAACTACTTCTTCCATTGCAGGTGGTCAACTAGTTCTTCTATTGGAGATGGTCAGCTACTTCTGTCATTGCAGGTGGTCAACTACTTCTTCCATTGCAGGTGGTAAACTACTTCTTCACTTGCAGCTGGTCAACTACGTGTTTCATTGCAGCTGGTCAAATACTTCTTCCTTCGGAGCTGGTCAACTACTTCTTCCATTTCAGCTGGTCATGTACTTCTTTCATTGCAGGTGGTCAACTACTTCTTCCCTTGCAGGTGGTCAACTACTTCTTCCATTGCAGCTGGTCAAGTATTTCTTTCATTGCACGTGGTCAAGTACTTCTTCCCTTGCAGGTGGTCAACTACTTCTTCCATTGCAGGTGGTCAACTACTTATTCTATTGGAGATGGTCAGCTACTTCTGTCATTGCAGGTGGTCAACTACTTCTTCCATTGCAGGTGGTCAACTACTTCTTCACTTGCAGATGGTCAACTACGTGTTTCATTGCAGCTGGTCAAATACTTGTTCCTTCGGAGCTGGTCAACTACTTCTTCCATTTCAGCTGGTCAAGTACTTCTTTCATTGCAGGTGATCAACTACTTCTTCCATTGCAGCTGGTCAACTACTTCTTGCATTGCAGGTGGTCAAGTACTTCTTCCCTTGCAGGTGGTCAACTACTTCTTCCATTGCAGCTGGTCAAGTATTTCTTTCATTGCACGTGGTCAAGTACTTCTTCCTTTGCAGGTGGTCAACTACTTCTTCCATCACAGCTGGTCAAATATTTCTTGATTGAAGCTGGTCAGTTACTTCTTCCATTGCAGGTGATAAACTACTTCTTCCAATGTAACTGGTCAACTACTTTTTCCATTGCAGCTTGTCAACTACTTCTTCCATTGCAACTGTGCACTAATTTTATTGTTTTTCTTCAGGAGAAGAAAGAGATTGATGACAGGTGTACTAAATTTGTTGGGTTTTTAGGGCTGTTAGACAGCATGCACAATGAGTAATAATTGTTGTTCTTTATTTCAGGTGGACCACGACATGACAGACAATATGTACATAAAGGAGAAGAAGCCACTGAATGAGCTGGAGGAACACTTGAAGTCCCTGGAGGAGGAGTACAACCATATCAGGGAGGACTGGCGCATCACACGGGGAACAGAGGAAGAGGTGAGTTAAGTTGTTATCTTGTCACACTAAAGTACTTGGTCTAATTTCCATCATATCTGATGAAGTGTTTTTCTATTATATCTGGAGTAGTACTTGTTCTATCACAGCTGGTCAAATATATCTTCAATCACAACTACCTGCTAGACAAGAGTTTCTTACATTGCAGCTGGTCAAATAGTTCTTCAATTGTAGCTGTTCACGTACTTCTTATATCATTGCTGGACAAATACATCTTCATTGCAGGTGGTCAGCTAGTTATTCCGTGGCAGTTGGTCAACTACTTCTTCCACTGGAGTGGGTCAGCTACGTCTTCCATTGCAGCTGGTCAGCTACTACTTCCATTAGTGATGGTCAGCTACTTCTTCCATTGCAGTTGGTCAACTACTTCTTCTATTGGAGATGGTCAGCTACTTCTTTCATTGCAGGTGGTCAACTACTTCTTCCATTGCAGGTGGTCAACTTCTTCTTCACTTGCAGCTGGTCAACTACTTCTTTCATTGCAGCTGGTCAAATACTTCTTCCATCGGAGCCAGTCAACTACTTCTTCCATTGCAGCTGGTCAACTACTTCTTCCATTGCTGCTGGGCAACTACTTCTTCCATTGCAGCTGGTCAACTACTTCTTTCAGTGCAGGTGATCAAGTACTTGTTCCCTTGCAGGTGGTCAACTACTTCTTCCCTTGCAGGTGGTCAACTACTTCTTCCATTGCAGGTGGTCAACTAGTTCTTCTATTGGAGATGGTCAGCTACTTCTGTCATTGCAGGTGGTCAACTACTTCTTCCATTGCAGGTGGTAAACTACTTCTTCACTTGCAGCTGGTCAACTACGTGTTTCATTGCAGCTGGTCAAATACTTCTTCCTTCGGAGCTGGTCAACTACTTCTTCCATTTCAGCTGGTCATGTACTTCTTTCATTGCAGGTGGTCAACTTCTTCTTCCCTTGCAGGTGGTCAACTACTTCTTCCATTGCAGCTGGTCAAGTATTTCTTTCATTGCACGTGGTCAAGTACTTCTTCCCTTGCAGGTGGTCAACTACTTCTTCCATTGCAGGTGGTCAACTACTTATTCTATTGGAGATGGTCAGCTACTTCTGTCATTGCAGGTGGTCAACTACTTCTTCCATTGCAGGTGGTCAACTACTTCTTCACTTGCAGATGGTCAACTACGTGTTTCATTGCAGCTGGTCAAATACTTGTTCCTTCGGAGCTGGTCAACTACTTCTTCCATTTCAGCTGGTCAAGTACTTCTTTCATTGCAGGTGATCAACTACTTCTTCCATTGCAGCTGGTCAACTACTTCTTGCATTGCAGGTGGTCAAGTACTTCTTCCCTTGCAGGTGGTCAACTACTTCTTCCATTGCAGCTGGTCAAGTATTTCTTTCATTGCACGTGGTCAAGTACTTCTTCCTTTGCAGGTGGTCAACTACTTCTTCCATCACAGCTGGTCAAATATTTCTTGATTGAAGCTGGTCAGTTACTTCTTCCATTGCAGGTGATAAACTACTTCTTCCAATGTAACTGGTCAACTACTTTTTCCATTGCAGCTTGTCAACTACTTCTTCCATTGCAACTGTGCACTAATTTTATTGTTTTTCTTCAGGAGAAGAAAGAGATTGATGACAGGTGTACTAAATTTGTTGGGTTTTTAGGGCTGTTAGACAGCATGCACAATGAGTAATAATTGTTGTTCTTTATTTCAGGTGGACCACGACATGACAGACAATATGTACATAAAGGAGAAGAAGCCACTGAATGAGCTGGAGGAACACTTGAAGTCCCTGGAGGAGGAGTACAACCATATCAGGGAGGACTGGCGCATCACACGGGGAACAGAGGAAGAGGTGAGTTAAGTTGTTATCTTGTCACACTAAAGTACTTGGTCTAATTTCCATCATATCTGATGAAGTGTTTTTCTATTATATCTGGAGTAGTACTTGTTCTATCACAGCTGGTCAAATATATCTTCAATCACAACTACCTGCTAGACAAGAGTTTCTTACATTGCAGCTGGTCAAATAGTTCTTCAATTGTAGCTGTTCACGTACTTCTTAGATCATTGCTGGACAAATACATCTTCATTGCAGGTGGTCAGCTAGTTATTCCGTGGCAGTTGGTCAACTACTTCTTCCACTGGAGTGGGTCAGCTACGTCTTCCATTGCAGCTGGTCAGCTACTACTTCCATTAGTGATGGTCAGCTACTTCTTCCATTGCAGTTGGTCAACTACTTCTTCTATTGGAGATGGTCAGCTACTTCTTTCATTGCAGGTGGTCAACTACTTCTTCCATTGCAGGTGGTCAACTTCTTCTTCACTTGCAGCTGGTCAACTACTTCTTTCATTGCAGCTGGTCAAATACTTCTTCCATCGGAGCCAGTCAACTACTTCTTCCATTGCAGCTGGTCAACTACTTCTTCCATTGCTGCTGGGCAACTACTTCTTCCATTGCAGCTGGTCAACTACTTCTTTCAGTGCAGGTGATCAAGTACTTGTTCCCTTGCAGGTGGTCAACTACTTCTTCCCTTGCAGGTGGTCAACTACTTCTTCCATTGCAGGTGGTCAACTAGTTCTTCTATTGGAGATGGTCAGCTACTTCTGTCATTGCAGGTGGTCAACTACTTCTTCCATTGCAGGTGGTAAACTACTTCTTCACTTGCAGCTGGTCAACTACGTGTTTCATTGCAGCTGGTCAAATACTTCTTCCTTCGGAGCTGGTCAACTACTTCTTCCATTTCAGCTGGTCATGTACTTCTTTCATTGCAGGTGGTCAACTACTTCTTCCCTTGCAGGTGGTCAACTACTTCTTCCATTGCAGCTGGTCAAGTATTTCTTTCATTGCACGTGGTCAAGTACTTCTTCCCTTGCAGGTGGTCAACTACTTCTTCCATTGCAGGTGGTCAACTACTTATTCTATTGGAGATGGTCAGCTACTTCTGTCATTGCAGGTGGTCAACTACTTCTTCCATTGCAGGTGGTCAACTACTTCTTCACTTGCAGATGGTCAACTACGTGTTTCATTGCAGCTGGTCAAATACTTGTTCCTTCGGAGCTGGTCAACTACTTCTTCCATTTCAGCTGGTCAAGTACTTCTTTCATTGCAGGTGATCAACTACTTCTTCCATTGCAGCTGGTCAACTACTTCTTGCATTGCAGGTGGTCAAGTACTTCTTCCCTTGCAGGTGGTCAACTACTTCTTCCATTGCAGCTGGTCAAGTATTTCTTTCATTGCACGTGGTCAAGTACTTCTTCCTTTGCAGGTGGTCAACTACTTCTTCCATCACAGCTGGTCAAATATTTCTTGATTGAAGCTGGTCAGTTACTTCTTCCATTGCAGGTGATAAACTACTTCTTCCAATGTAACTGGTCAACTACTTTTTCCATTGCAGCTTGTCAACTACTTCTTCCATTGCAACTGTGCACTAATTTTATTGTTTTTCTTCAGGAGAAGAAAGAGATTGATGACAGGTGTACTAAATTTGTTGGGTTTTTAGGGCTGTTAGACAGCATGCACAATGAGTAATAATTGTTGTTCTTTATTTCAGGTGGACCACGACATGACAGACAATATGTACATAAAGGAGAAGAAGCCACTGAATGAGCTGGAGGAACACTTGAAGTCCCTGGAGGAGGAGTACAACCATATCAGGGAGGACTGGCGCATCACACGGGGAACAGAGGAAGAGGTGAGTTAAGTTGTTATCTTGTCACACTAAAGTACTTGGTCTAATTTCCATCATATCTGATGAAGTGTTTTTCTATTATATCTGGAGTAGTACTTGTTCTATCACAGCTGGTCAAATATATCTTCAATCACAACTACCTGCTAGACAAGAGTTTCTTACATTGCAGCTGGTCAAATAGTTCTTCAATTGTAGCTGTTCACGTACTTCTTATATCATTGCTGGACAAATACATCTTCATTGCAGGTGGTCAGCTAGTTATTCCGTGGCAGTTGGTCAACTACTTCTTCCACTGGAGTGGGTCAGCTACGTCTTCCATTGCAGCTGGTCAGCTACTACTTCCATTAGTGATGGTCAGCTACTTCTTCCATTGCAGTTGGTCAACTACTTCTTCTATTGGAGATGGTCAGCTACTTCTTTCATTGCAGGTGGTCAACTACTTCTTCCATTGCAGGTGGTCAACTTCTTCTTCACTTGCAGCTGGTCAACTACTTCTTTCATTGCAGCTGGTCAAATACTTCTTCCATCGGAGCCAGTCAACTACTTCTTCCATTGCAGCTGGTCAACTACTTCTTCCATTGCTGCTGGGCAACTACTTCTTCCATTGCAGCTGGTCAACTACTTCTTTCAGTGCAGGTGATCAAGTACTTGTTCCCTTGCAGGTGGTCAACTACTTCTTCCCTTGCAGGTGGTCAACTACTTCTTCCATTGCAGGTGGTCACCTACTTCTTCTATTGGAGATGGTCAGCTACTTCTGTCATTGCAGGTGGTCAACTACTTTTTCCATTGCAGGTGGCCAACTACTTCTTCACTTGCAGCTGGTCAACTACGTGTTTCATTGCAGCTGGTCAAATACTTCTTCCTTCGGAGCTGGTCAACTACTTCTTCCATTTCAGCTGGTCAAGTACTTGTTTCATTGCATGTGGTCAACTACTTCTTCCATTGCAGCTGGTCAACTACTTCTTGCATTGCAGGTGGTCTAGTACTTCTTCCCTTGCAGGTGGACAACTGCTTCTTCCATTGCAGCTGGTCAAGTTTTTCTTTCATTGCACGTGGTCAAGTACTTCTTCCTTTGCAGGTGGTCAACTACTTCTTCCATCACAGCTGGTCAAATACTTCTTGATTGAAGCTGGTCAGTTACTTCTTCCATTGCAGGTGATAAACTACTTCTTCCAATGTAACTGGTCAACTACTTTTTCCATTGCAGCTGGTCAACTACTTCTTCCATTGCAACTGTGCACTAATTTTATTGTTTTTCTTCAGGAGAAGAAAGAGATTGATGACAGGTGTACTAAATTTGTTGGTTTTTTAGGACTGTTAGACAGCATGCACAATGAGTAATAATTGTTGTTCTTTATTTCAGGTGGACCACGACATGACAGACAATATGTACATAAAGGAGGAGAAGCCACTGAATGTGGTGGAGGAGCACTTGAAGTCCCTGTAGGAGGAGTACAACCATATCAGGGAGGACTGGCGCATCACACGGGGAACAGAGGAAGAGGTGAGTTAAATTGTTATCTTGTCACACTAAAGTACTTGGTCTAATTTCCATCATATCTGATAAAGTGTTTTTCTATTATATCTGGAGTAGTACTTGTTCTACCACAGCTGGTCAAATATATCTTTAATCACAACTACCTGCTAGACAAGAATTTCTTACATTGCAGCTGGTCCAATAGTTCTTTAATTGTAGCTGTTCACGTACTTCTTATATCATTGCTGGACAAATACATCTTCATTGCAGGTGGTCAGCTAGTTATTCCGTTGCAGTTGGTCAACTACTTCTTCCACTGGAGTGGGTCAGCTACTTCTTCCATTGCAGCTGCTCAGCTACTACTTCCATTAGTGATGGTCAGCTACTTCTTCCATTGCAGTTGGTCAGCTACTTCTTCTATTGGAGATGGTCAGCTACTTCTTCCATTGTAGTTGGTCAACTACGTCTTCTATTGGAGATGGTCAGCTACTTCTTTCATTGCAGGTGGTCAACTACTTCTTCCATTGCTGCTGCTCAGCTGCTATTTCCATTAGTGATGGTCAGCTACTTCTTCCATTACAGATAGTCAACTACGTTTTCTATTGGGGATGGTCAGCTACTTCTTTTCTTTCAGCTGGTCAGCTACTTCTTCCATTGCAGGTGGTCAACTACTTCTTCCATTGCAGGTGGTCAACTACTTTTTCCATTGGAGATGGTCAACTACTTTTTCCATTGGAGATGGTCAACTACTTCTTCCATCGCAGCTGGTCAGCTACTTCTTCCATTGTAGGTGGTAAATTACTTCTTCCCTTGCAAATGGTTAGCTAATTCATCCACTTCAGGTGGTCAACTAGTTTTTAAATTGGAGATGGTCAGCTACTTCTTACATTGCAGGTGGTCAATTACTTCTTCCATTGGAGATGGTGAACTACTTCTTCCATTGCAGCTATTCAACTACATCTTCCATTGGAGATGGTCAACTACTTCTTCCACTGCACCTGGTAAACTACTTCTTCCATTGGAGACGGTCAACTACTTCTTCCATTGCTGCTGGTTAACTACTTCCATTGCAGCTAGTTAACTACTTCTTCCATTGCAGCTGGTCAACTACTTCTTCCATTGCAGCTGGTCAACTACTTCTTCCATTGCAGCTGGTCAACTACTTCTTCCATTGCAGCTGGCCAACTACTTCTTCCATTGCAGCTGGTCAAATAATTTTTGTATTGCAGCTGGTCAACTACTTCTTCCATTGGAGATGGTCAACTACTTCTTCCATTGCAGCTGGTCAAATACTTCTTCCAATGTAGCTGGTCAACTACTTCTTCCATTGCAGCTGCTCAAGTACTTCTACCGTTGCAATTGTGCACTACATTTTTTGTTTTTCTTCAGAAGAAGAAAGAGATTGATGACTGTTTTACTAAATATTTATTGTTTTTTTAGGACTCTTAGACAGCATGCACAAAGAGTAATAATTGTTGTTCTTTATTTCAGGTGGACCACAACATGACAGACAATATGTACATAAAGGAGAAGAAGCCACTGAATGAGCTGGAGGAGCACTTGAAGTCTCTGGAAGAGGAGTACAACCATATCAGGGAGGACTGGCGCATCACAGGGGGAACAGAGGAAGAGGTGAGTTAAGTTGTTATCTTGTCACACTAAAGTACTTGGTCTAATTTCCATCATATCTGATGAAGTGTTTTTCTATTATATCTGGAGTAGTACTTGTTCTACCACAGCTGGTCAAATACATCTTCAATCACAACTACCTGCTAGACTAGAATTTCTTACATTGCAGCTGGTCAAATAGTTCTTCAATTGTAGCTGTTCACGTACTTCTTATATCATTGCTGGACAAATATATCTTCATTGCAAGTGGTCAGCTAGTTATTCCTTTGCAGTTGGTCAACTACTTCTTCCACTGGAGTGGGTCAGCTACGTCTTCCATTGCAGCTGGTCAGCTACTACTTCCGTTTGTGATGGTCAGCTACTTCTTCCATTGCAGTTGGTCAACTACGTCTTCCATTGGAGATGGTCAGCTACTTCTTTCATTGCAGGTGGTCAGCTACTTCTTCCATTGCAGGTGGTCAACTACTTCTTCCATCGCAGGTGGTCAAGTACTTCTTCCATTGCAGGTGATCAACTGCTTCTTTTCTTGCAGCTGGTCAGCTACTTCTTCCATTGCAGGTGGTTAACTAATTTTTCCATTGCAGGTGGTCAACTACTTTTTCCATTGGAGATGTTCAACTACTTTTTCCATTGGAGATGGTCAACTACTTCTTTCATTGCAGCTGGTCAG
This sequence comes from Oasisia sp. SBJ-2009, assembly GCA_964017155.1. Taxonomy (NCBI): domain Eukaryota; kingdom Metazoa; phylum Annelida; class Polychaeta; order Sabellida; family Siboglinidae; genus Oasisia; species Oasisia sp. SBJ-2009. Next base: position 35,367,680 of record OZ024859.1, read on the forward strand.
CTTCTTCTTCCATTGTAGGTGGTCAATTACTTCTTCCCTTGCAACTGGTCAGCTAATTCATCCATTTCAGGTGGTCAACTAGTTTTTACATTGGAGATGGTCAACTACTTCTTCCATTTCAGGTAGTCAACTACTTTTTACATTGGAGATGGTCAGCTACTTCTTACATTGCAGGTGGTCAATTACTTCTTCCATTGGAGATGGTGAACTACTTCTTCCGTTGCAGCTGGTCAACTACATCTTCCATTGGAGATGGTCAGCTACTTCTTCCATTGCAGGTGGTCAACTAATTCTTCCATTGCAGGTGGTCAACTACTTTTTCCATTGGAGATGGTCAACTCCTTTTTCCATTGGAGATGGTCAACTACTTCCATTGCAGCTTATCAGCTACTTCTTCCATTGTAGGTGGTCAATTACTTTTTCCCATGCAACTGGTCAGCTAATTCATCCATTTCAGGTGGTCAACTAGTTTTTACAATGGAGATGGTCAACTACTTCTTCCATTTCAGGTGGTCATCTACTTTTTATATTGGAGATGGTCAGCTACTTCTTACATTGCACGTGGTAAATTACTTCTTCCATTGGAGACGGTCAAATAATTCTTGTATTGCAGCTGGTCAACTACTTCTTCCATTGGAGACGGTCAGCTACTTCTTCCATTGCAGCTGCTCAGCTGCTACTTCCATTAGTGATGGTCAGCTACTTCTTCCATTGCAGTTGGTCAACTACTTCTTCTATGGGAGATGGTCAGCTACTTTTTTCATTGCAGGTGGTCAACTACTTCTTCCATTGCAGGTGGTCAACTACTTCTTCACTTGCAGCTGGTTAACTACTTCTTTCATTGCAGCTGGTCAAATACTTCTTCCATCGGAGCTGGTCAACTACTTCTTCCATTACAGCTGGTCAAGTACTTCTTCCATTGCAGGTGGTCAACTACTTCTTCCATTGCAGCTGGTCAACTACTTCTTCCATTGCAGCTGGTCAACTACTTCTTTCATTGCAGGTGGTCAAGTACTTCTTCCCTTGCAGGTGGTCAACTACTTCTTCCATTGTAGCTAGTCAAGTACTTCTTTCATTGCATGTGGTCAAGTACTTCTTCCTTTGCAGGTGGTCAACTACTTCTTCCATTGCAGGTGGTCAACTACTTTTTCCATTGGAGATGGTCAACTACCTTTTCCATTGGAGATGGTCAACTACTTCTTCCATTGCAGCTTATCAGCTACTTCTTCCATTGTAGGTGGTCAATTACTTTTTCCCATGCAACTGGTCAGCTGATTCATCCATTTCAGGTGGTCAACTAGTTTTTACATTGGAAATGGTCAACTACTTCTTCCATTTCAGGTGGTCATCTACTTTTTACATTGGAGATGGTCAGCTACTTCTTACATTGCACCTGGTCAATTACTTCTTCCATTGGAGACGGTCAAATAATTCTTGTATTGCTGCTGGTCAACTACTTCTTCCATTGGAGACGGTCAGCTACTTCTTCCATTGCAGCTGCTCACCTACTACTTCCATTAGTGATGGTCAGCTACTTCTTCCATTGCAGTTGGTCAACTACTTCTTCCATTGCAGCTGGTCAACTACTTCTTTCATTGCAGGTGGTCAAGTACTTCTTCCCTTGCAGGTGGTCAACTACTACATTCATTACAGCTGGTCAAGTTGTTCTTCCATTGGAGCTGGTCAAGTACTTCTACCATCACAGCTGGTCAAATACTTCTTGATTGAAGCTGGTCAGTTATTTCTTGCATTGCAGGTGATAAACTACTTCTTCCAATGTAGCTGGTCAACTACTTCTTCCATTTCAGCTGGTCAAGTACTTCTTCCATTGCAACTGTGCACTAATGTTATTGTTTTTCTTCAGGAGAAGAAAGAGATTGATGACAGGTGTACAACATTGATTGGTTTTTTTAGGACTGTTAGACAGCATGCACAATTAGTAATAATTGTTGTTCTTTATTTCAGGTGGACCACGACATGAAAGACAATATGTACATAAAGGAGAAGAAGCCACTGAATGAGCTGGAGGAGCACTTGAAGTCCCTGGAGGAGGAGTACAACCATATTAGGGAGGACTGGCGCATCACACAGGGAACAGAGGAAGAGGTGAGTTAAGTTGTTATCCTGTAACACTAAAGTACTTATTCTAAATTCTGTCATATCTGGTGAAGTGTTTTTTTATTACATCTGGAGTAGAACTTGTTCTACCACAGCTGGTCAAATATATTTTCAATCACAACTATTAGCTAGACAAGAATTTTTTACATTGCAACTGGTCAAGTACTTCTTCAATTGCATCTGTTAACGTAATTTTTACGTCATTGCTTTACAAATATATCTTCATTGCAGGTGGTCAGCTAGTTCTTCCATTGCAAGTGGTCAACTACTTCTTCCATTGCAGGTGGTCAACTACTTCTTCCCTTGCAGCTAGTCAGCTACTTCTTCCATTTCAGGAGGTCAACTACTTCTGCCATTGCAGCTGGTCAACTTCTTCTTCCATTGCCGCTGGTAGAATACTTCTTGCATTGCCACAGGTCAAATACTTCTTACATTGCAGCTGGTCAAGTACTTCTTCCATCACTGCTGGTCAAATACTTCTTACATTACAGCTGGTCAACTACTTCCATTTCAGCTGTTCAACTTATTCCATTGCAGCTGGTCAGCTACTTCTTCCATTGCAGCTTGTCAATTACTTCTTCAATCACAGCTGTTCAAATACTTCTTCCGTTACATCTGGTCAACAACTTCTTCCATTTTAGCTGGTCAACTACTTCTTCCATTTTAGCTGGTCAACTACTTCTTCCATTACAGGTGGTCAACTTCTTCCATTGCAGCTGGTTAACTACTTCTTCCATTGCAGCTGTTCAACTACTTCTTCCATTGCAGCTGTTCAACTTCTTCTTTTATTGCAGGTGGTCAAATACTTCTTCCATTGCAGCTGGTCAACTACTTCTTCCACTGCAGCTGTTCAACTACTTCTTCCATTGCAGCTGGTCAACTTCTTCTTTCATTGCAGCTGGTCAACTTCTTCTTTCATTGCAGCTGGTCAACTTCTTCTTTCATTGCAGCTGGACAACTTTTTCCATTGCAGCTGGTCAACTTCTTCTTTCATTGCAGCTGGTCAACTTCTTCTATTGCAGCTGGTCAACTACTTCTTCCATTACAGGTGGTCAACTTCTTCCATTGCAGCTGGTCAACTACTTATTTCATTGCAGCTGGTCAACTTCTTCTTTCATGGCAGCTGGTCAACTACTTCTTTCATTGCAGCTGGTCAACTACTTCTTTCATTGCAGGTGGTCGACTTCTTCTTTCATTACAGGTGGTCAACTTCTTCCATTTTAGCTGGTCAACTACTTCTTCCATTATAGGTGGTCAACTTCTTCGATTTTAGCTGGTCAACTACTTCTTCCATTACAGGTGGTCAACTTCTTCCATTGCAGCAGGTCAACTACTTCTTTCATTGCAGCTGGTCAACCTCTTCTTTCATTGCAGCTGGTCAACTTCTTCTTTCATTGCAGCTGGTCAACTTCTTCCATTTTAGCTGGTCAACTACTTTTTCCATTACAGGTGGTCAACTTCTTCCATTGCAGCTGGTCAACTACTTCGTCCACTGCAGCTGGTCAACTACTTTTTCCTTTGCCGCAGGTCAAATACTTCTACGTAGGACATAAGATACTTCTTCCGTTACATCTGGTCAACAACTTCTTCCATTGCAGCTGGTAAAATAAATCTTTATTGTAGCTTGTGATCTACTTCTTGCATTGCAGCTGATCAACTGCTTATGCCATCACAGCTGATTATGTACTTCTTCCGTTGCAGCTGGTCAACTACTTCTTCCATTGCAGCTGGTCAACTACTTCTTCCGTTGCAGCTGGTCAACTATTTCTTCCATTGCAGCTGGTCAACTACTTCTTCCATTGCAGCTGGTCAACTACTTCTTCCGTTGCAGCTGGTCAACTACTTCTTCCATTGCAGCTGGTCAACTACTTCGTCCACTGCAGCTGGTCAACTACTTTTTGCTTTGCCGCTTGTCAAGTACTTCTACGTAGGACATAAGATGTGGACGAAGTCGAAACGAATCCTTTGTATATCAGTTTTGCTCAGTTTTCAGTCGTTTTCTTCGTTGTCGTCTTTATATGCTTGTTATTGATATGTTTACTATAAAATCGCTACAATGTTGTTGTAGTAAACGGCAACGATGACATGGAGATGTGGACTACAAGTTCTACGACACGTGGTACACGACCATCGGATTGTAACACGAAGCGTCTTTCATAGCGAACATCGATAGCAAGGGAAGAGACGTGAGATTCGTTTCCAGTTGACAAAGTGGCTACGAAGCCTGAGTGACAGTGAATTTACCGGGTATTCATAGTTATCGGACACTAAATGTTAGGATGTTATGAGGTGTAGATCCCTGTAATTTATCTTAGGTAACCATGGTCGGGAGGAGAGTAAACTCCTTTCGCTGGGAAATCACACGTCCTCTTCCCCGCCAGAGTTGGAGATTCTGTGGCCGGCTTGCAGATTCCTTCCATGACTTACTCGCCGTCTTCAACTGTCAGTCACTTTGACCAGATATATTGTGTATCTAATCTAAGTGACTGGTTGATTGCTGACCGTGTGTTTTTCGCCATTCGATGTATAACTTCGTTAAGTAATAAAATTGTAACAACTTAAAGAAGTGGTGTATTGTTTGTTTCAAGGCGTTGTGCAGTCGATCGAAGCATTAGTAGATATATAGACAATAGACACGAACGTAATGGTGAATACCAAAGTGACACGTGTCACACATTATACAGGTTTAGATCTTCATACAACCTACATTGAATGTTGCTAACACTCGCCCCTTGAAACGTATGTGCGTGCTACCCAGTAGCACAGTGTTAGTTCACTGTGAATCCTCATCCATTGTTAGACTCAACACCACGCAATCAATGTAAAACTAGTCGGGAGTCCGGTACTCTAGCCACTCGGCCAAAACTGTATTGTGTCCAGAGGGATGCAATATAATTTTGAGGTCAGCCCTGAATGAAGCTAGGCATACGAAACGAATAGAGGCCACCTAATGTCACCGTTTGATGTCTCCGAGCCCTGGGCAGTAGACGGCCACTGTGACAGCCATCTGGCCGATGACCTCGAACTGGCAGTTCCGCTGTATTCGTTGACATTGCGACAGGGTCTTTGGGTACCTCTGTTGGTTTTAGCGAAATTTCCCGCCCACGCTCCCTGTTGCTCAACTGGGTGTCCCCTTTGCATGTTTGGTGCTACGTTGTGTGTGGGGGGGATGTTGTTCCCCCCTCTCGCCTTTACGGTTTATGTCAATGTATACTTTCGCGTAACGCATGTGTTTTCTGTCGATACACTATTAATCTATTATGCAATACGTTGTATCAGTATACATGCAAGCAGCTGATTGTACGATAGGCTTTTTGTTGTACTTAGATGCTTATCATTTACCATAATACTGTATGTCTTTCAAGGTACAATCAGCCGAGCGCACACTTCAAGTGAGCGCCAGGCAATCCAGTTGTAAATAAGAGATCTAGGTTGCCATATTACCATTACAAGGGGATGTTGTGTCTTATTGATCTACCGTAAACAGAGCCAGGCACAGCTGTAGTTTATTAGGGAGTATTGAGGGCACACCTACGAGCGGGAAGGGCGCAGGCATGCAAAAGTGAAATTAACAAATTAAATTATTTTCTCCAATTTCATCTGAAATGTACTGAATATCTGGAATCACCCTCTCACAAAGTTATGACTCATATACAGTATTATCATTTTCTAACCAGTAGTTTTGTCTAAAATATCTAACCTGGCAGATGCACCAAAAAGTTACTTGTGACCAAAAATGCAGTTATACTAAAAATATTCACTGAGCAATGCCCATTGGAGAATAAAATAACTGTCTGCAATAACATTTTCCATAAGCATATTGGTGAGACTACTACATGTGACCTAATACCATTTCCCTTAAAACAGTTAGTTAACATATTAAAACATAATTAAGCGGTATCTAGATTCTAGGACTGAGAAACTCATAATTTCATGGTAAAACATTAAATACAAAATTTATGTATACTCGGTTTACACATTTCTTTGTGAAAATGCCAAGACGTTACTTCTACATGAAACTTATTAACAGCCTTGCTTGGACCAAATTTGAAATTTCATGTAAACTGCATAATTATTCAATGATGACTATTTGTAAATTCCTTGATAAATAGGCTGACAATTGTGACTTTCCTTGCAATGGTGACAAATCAGTGTAATGGTTTCTGTTAGACCCAATTATATACCTCAACACACATGTTGCATAGAAGAAATATTTCAGCTTATTAAAATATTGGAAGCTCTATAGTTTCCAAACACAAGTATGTATACATGAAGCTTTATATTAAAGTGAAAACCATTTTCCAAATGAGTTTTGAATCTGAAAATGAGGCATTTCATTTCTATGATGGTAAAATGGAGATACCACTTAGGATTAATAATATTCAAGGGCACCAAGGTGTTTGAATATATACCATATATCTCAATTATATAGTGTTGGATAACAAATATGAAAGCACTAAGTATACATCATTCTGTTCATCACCAGGTCATTTGCCACTTTACCCATGAGTGTTTGCTTTCTATAAAATACAGTTAAAATGCACTACAAGCACACCATTGTACAATGGTAAAACCTAAACAACCCAACCTGGAATGTTGTCTGGTAATACAGTAGCAAGTCAATTCACACCTAAATGTAATACACCTGGTATGAATAGGAAAAACAATAGTTTGTATTCTCTTAGGAGCAGCAAGCAGTGACTTATTCATGATCGCTTCCAGTGGATGATGGTCTGTGTGAATAGTGACATTCGGGTGGCCAAAGATGTATTGGTCGAACTTGTTCATGGCGAATACGATCGCTAGGCACTCTAACTCTATTGGCGCATAGTTCGATTCACTCTTGCTCAAAGATCTTGATGCATAGACAACTGTTTTGTCTTCCTGCAGTAATACTGCACCAAGTCCGGCTGTACTAGCATCTGTCTGTATTACGATCGGCTTCCGGCAGTCGTAATATTGCAGAAGGTTCTCCGATGTGAGCATTTGTTTCAAACTCTCATACGCAGTTCTCTGGTCTACTCCCCAGCAGAACTCTTTATAGGGTAGATACAACAGTCTACGCGGTGACTCACTCTCGGCTGATATGTTCGGAATGAACTTAGCCATGTAGTTCACATGTCCTAGGAAACGTCACACTTCCTCTGAGTTTCTGAGCGCTTCCATGTTTCTGATTGCACACATCTGCTTGGGATCCGGTTTCACACCTTCTGACGTGAGGATATGCCCGATGTATGGTAGTTCTGTCATGTGAAATCTACACTTCTTTTTGTTCAGTTTCAATCCACATTCACGAGCTCGTTTGAGAAATGTTCTCTAATTGTCATCGTGCTCTGTTTGATCTTTTCCACATAGCAGTGTGTCGTCTGCCACAACTGATACACCTTTGAATCCTTTCAAGGTACTCGACAGTCTTCTCTGGAACTCTTCTGGTGCGGTCGAAATACCAAATGACATTCATTTCCATTTGTACCTGCCGTAGGGGGTCCAGAATGTGGTGGGATGACTTGATTTGTCAGACAATTTCACTTGTAAGAAACCGTCTTTCGCATCACATAAGCTGAACATCTTGGCAACTGCCAACTGTGGCAGTACATCGTCGTTGTCTGGCATCTGGTAGAGATTTATTTTGAGCGCCTGATTAAGGTTTTGTGGATCAAGGCATGGTCGGACAGTTCCATTCGACTTTCTTACTGGTTGCAAGTGACTGGAGTGACTATCCATAGAGTCGGCAATTCTACCTGCTCGATGATACACTGCATGGTTAGTGTGTCTAACTTGGTTTTAGCCTCCTCCTTCATGGAAAGAGGGATCTTTCTCGGTCGCACTTGCACTGGTGCGATGGACTCATCTATCTCACGGTCATATTCACCCGGCAAACATCCAATACCCTTGAACACACTGTCGTACTCTGCAAGAATGTTCTAGAGTGGTTCATCTGCAACCATGTGAACTGAGTCATTGACTGTAATGAGATTGACATCAACGCACGCTTTTAGGGATAACAGACTGTGTTGCTTTGTCTCCATTACCAAAAAGTTCATTGTATATATGCAATCCATGTTGTCTGTTACTGTCATAGTACACCAACCGTCGGGTATAACATTGGAGTCAGCACACATCGTTATTGCTTGTGTTGACTCGGTTAGTCGCGGTTTGCCCATATTGGCAAAATCTCGGCGTGTCAGCATGTTGCATGTTGCCGCAGTATCCAGCTGAAAGTCCAGGTTTTGTTAATCTTGCCGTTCGCTACTGTTGCTGTCGCGATCATCTTCCGGTCATGTTTCGTGACGTGTATGCAGTTTGTTGATTCATCTGATGAATAGTTACATTCATTCCTTGAATTCTTCACTAGGTGAGCTTTCTCTGTTCTCACCGACACCGTTTTGCTGTTGCAACATTTTGCAAAGTGATTCATCTTTTTGCACTTGAAACACTCCTTACCGTATGCTTTGCACTTTCTGGTCGGGTATTGCTCTCCACACTTACTTCAGTTCTCTGCACTTGGCTTCATGCCAGTATTACTCTTATACTTGTTGCTGGCATATCGACGCGAACCTGGTATATAGCGTGAACTGTCTCCGTTTGATTTTCAAACAACGTTTTGAGATCGTCCCTGCCTAGGCGCTGTACTCAGAAGCAATGCAATTTTCACTGGATCGGTTTTGTCAATTCTACCTGTCGCCACGAGAAATTGCAGAAATGTTCGTTTGAACCACGTGCGCTCGCGTCTTGATGAATTATTTACTCACTGCCTGTGTGTGTGTGTGTGTGTGTGTGTGTGTGTGTGTGTGTGTGTGTGTGTGTGTGTGTGTGTGTGTGTGTGTGTGTGTGTGTTTGTGTGTGTGTGTGTGTGTGTGTGTGTGTGTGTGTGTGTGTGTGTGTGTGTGTGTGTGAGTGTGTGTGCGTGTGCGTGTATATAATATATAATATATATATAATATATATATATATATATACATACATACATACATACATACATACATACATACATACACACACAGACAGTGAGTAAATAATACACACAGGCAGTGAGTAAATAATTCATAAAGACGGGAGCGCACGTGGTTTGAACCGCTTCCACTGTTCCGGCACATTTCCACCTTCTGTCAGAGGTTCCGGAGCCAACAGCTTTGTCTATAGTTTAATCATAAACTCACGCGGGGCACTATGTTCTTCGTGTGTTCTTTATCTACCAGTATGATAATAACTATAATTCGGATAGAAAGCAAAGACAATTAAAGGAAGACCAATCACATGCGCTGTTTCCCATTGGACGCCATTTTTAAAACATAGACCGCAGCGAACCAAGCGGCTGGGTTGCAAAAGTCAGATCAACATGGCGTACGCCAGGCACGGCGGTTCGTTTTGCTCAGCCTTTGGCTGCAGCAACAACAAAAGCGTCAACGCAGAGCTTTCATTCTTCAGATTCCCGAAAGATAAAGACAGGTAGGCATTAAATCAATACAAACTAAAAATAAATACCATGCATAACACACATAAAAGCATAAATGCAACGCCTCGACACGCCCCCCCCCCCCCCCCCCCCCCCCCCCCCACCCACCCAGTCAGTGTCAGACTGGATGTCAGCTGGTGATGTAAACAAAAACACTCCGTATGGCTGGGACGGGTTTAGTAGTAGTTGGGCCAAGTAATAGTACTGTCGTGGGCGGGGGGGGGGGGGGTGGGTGGTTATCAATGACAATAAATTAACGGACGTTGTTGCGTAGCCGAGCATCGGAACCGTGTTCGCTGGTGATAAAGGTCCGAGCACTCAACGCGCATGCGCCTACTTTGACTTTCCCCGGTGCTCGGACGCGGTGCAGCAGGCCGAGCATCGGAACCGTGTTTGTTTGTGATAAAGGTCCGAGCATTCAACGCACAGGCGATTTTTTGGTCGCGTTATCCTTTCACGTTACCCTTCGCAGCAGTATCAGTACGGGTGCATAATACTGCTACTAGCGATTCATAAGGATATTCGATTAATAGCCTATGGAAAAGAATTGAAATAAATACATAAATTTTATAAGCCCAATTGCATGATTAGAAATGTTTTTTGCGTTAATGGCATGAATTTAAGTACGTAATATATATCCATAACGACATTATAATTAATAAATATGAGCATTATTAATAATTACATGAGCACCGAAAGAAACAACTGGGGCATCATACAGCGTATGGCTGGTTGAGGAATTTTTTTTTTCATAGGGCATAACAGGCTAAAGTAATTGCGTTTTGAGAACTGCAGATTGTAATTGCTGTAGTATAGCAGAATGATTTATGGACTTCGTGTTTTTATATAGTAAATTTAATATTATCATTTTAATAGAGCCAGTTCCATTAGAAAAAGATTATAAGTAATAAGTGTTAGAAGATAATATTTATTTGCAGCTTATATACTAGTTGCTGTGGTACAAATAATACGAATATAGATGCTGTTTCCTGAAATTATATATCTGCTGTATTACTTTATGCAGAATTATTAAATACACACATGTGTAATGTAGCAATATTGTATGTAGCAGTTTATTACTGGCAGATGACAAAAGAACTTCTCTACAATGAGGCAACATTAATATTTAAGTGACGTATGTACACGTTATGCGCGAAGATAAATCGACTTGCAATCTGACAGAGTAATGTAAAGCGTTTTGCACTAATGTAAAAAACTTGCTACGTGATCTCTATTATCTAGAAGACATTACTAATGCATGGTAACTGATTCCATACTGACATTATGAACAGGGTATATAACTACGTCATGCACTTGAAATCTGAGACAGTAATGCAAAATATGCACATGTAGTGCACTAATATAAGCATAAAAGTAAGAAAGGAGAAAGGTAAATCATATATATATTTCACAAATGGCATAATACTAGTTATATATAGTTATACAAAAGGGTTACCATGACACATGCTAGATTAGTGGGTAATGTAGCGAAATGGGAAAATAGCTCATGAAGTCAACACTGCCAGTTTTGAGTTTCGCTATGGTTGCTATATTTTGATTACAGTGTTTATGTAAGAGGAGAAATGTAAAACATATACATGACATGAAGGTGAATTTATTTTCGATGCTCAATACAAATATAAATACATAGGTAAATTGATTGTAAAACATTGCACAAAAGGGTTATCATGACACATGAGATTTGCGGATAATCTACTATTTAACAGCAGGAACTGCGTAATATCTAAGGTAGTAGGGGTTATATTTGTAAAACATAATTATGCCTGGGATAATTATTAATTTAATGCACTGAAATAATGAAATGAAGGCAAAGAATATCAATAATAAACAATTAAGTCAACATAACATATATCTTATATAACAAACAAATGAAAATTATGGTCATTATGGCATTATGCTTGCGACATTTTAATTGCAGTTTTAATACATTTTATTATAATTTTATATAAATAAATATTGAATTAAAACGTAATAGTGCATTCATTGACACATAACTATTTCACTAATATAACATTAATCAAGCAAAACAATAACTAGTATAATAACATTAAGCATTAATTACATTATTATTGTAATATAAAACTGACACTTATTATGTGGTTAAAAGTGACATATTGCAATTCGATAAAGATAGTCATAACAGCAAAATTGAAGTGGTGCAAAATTTAAACAAATGTCCCCATTTGATTTGTCTCGTTTGGACGCCGAGTTATCTTGAGCCGACTCGGCCCGGGCCGAGTTGTCTGTGTCAGTCTGTGAGCCGAATCGACTGGCATTTGTCTTCGAAGTATTTTTGTGCTCGGGCTTAATCTTGCCAGCGCGGCCAGGATATAGAGCCACCGACGTAGCCAATGTCTTACAGTCCCGCCTGTAGTCAATGTAGAGTTGCACGGCTGTTCTATTTCCTTTATTTGCGTCAAAAGCATCGCCTACATTCATCCCAACCCAAGTACAACCACACCATGCTCGGCTGCCGTGAGAAAGAGCGGAAGCAAGAGGCAACACGTGACAATTGGCGCATGCGCGTTGAGTGCTCGGACCTATAACGCTGAGGAACAGGGTTCCGATGCTCGGCTACGTAACCACTTCGTAAATTAACAGTATGTCCCAGCGGATCTTGTGGTGGGCTGAACTAAGAGTAAATATCACTGACACTGTATCATGTATCCAGACTGGCCTACTTGTCCTTGTTCATGTGCATGGTGTATCTAAATTTTAGATAATAGAATAGGTGCCTTGGCAAAATATTAGCAAGAAATGTGTAATGCTGGCTGTAATTCAATGTTTTTGCACTTCTTATTTCAGGAGTAAGCGATGGGTTATAAACTCTAGAAGGGAAGATCTGTTGAAAAGATACTGCGGGTATCTCTATAACAACTGCCGGATGTGCGCTAAACACTTCACCGAGTCACAGTTTATGAATGCCAACAGCCGTGACAAGCTGGTATGGGATGCAGTTCCCACGTTATTCAGCTGCAATCAATCAGATCGCCAGAAAGAACGCAAGCCCCCCAAGGATAGAACTGAATCTTCTGAGCATGTATTTGAGCACGATACTTCAGTCCTGGTAAAATCAATGTTCTTGATTATATTCATGTCAGACCAAATGATTGTATTGTTGTAAATTGCTTGAGACAGTTGACTAGATATATAATACATCACCATACAGTATACATATAGCCCTGGCTGGACTAAGGTATAAGAGGGGTTATACAGGTGTTTTACATAATCAACTGATAACATTAGTATGTTTCAATAATTGTAACGTTTTTGTGAGAACACCGAAATAATTCTGTATGTCATTTGGACACTAAATATTGTAAATGGCAACCAACATTTTGGCTATATTTTGCAGTCACACGATATGAATTGCAAACTATATAAATTCAATTAAACTGAAGACTAACTATAATGAATATTGTGAACAAATGTACATGTAGCTAACAATGTATTGACATTTTAATACTGGCACATATTCTTTTACTTTTTGTGTGGCACATGACTATCATGTATCAACATACAGCACAGGTTGTATGTATCATATGCATCTTTCATCTGCGAAATTACATTAATTCTAAACATAGATGGACATGTGCAGACATTATTTATTTGTAGACGTGTGTGTCAAAAATAAAAAATAAACTCATTTGAAGTGGCTTGCTTACAAAATGATATGTATTTGATAAATGAAAGATGATGTTGAATACTTTCTGCAAATGTTGGCAAATCAAACCAAATTGGCATGTTTTTGGGCTCATTTGAAGTGTATACTAACTTTAATATCTGTACCCATGCTATTAATGCCTACAATAAATGTATTATTGTACCCATGTCTTTTTTGTTCATGTTTTTGATCTGTTTCAGAATAGGAATGAAATATTTCTAAAAATTGGGATTGGACAGTAACTGTCTGAACTGAATTATATTGATTGATTGATTTATTAAGGAATCCACGTTCAGTAATAAAACTGTTGAGGTGAAGCCTTCAGACATTAAAAATACAAAAGTATGCAATGGTGTAAACCAATACAATTTAAACATCATGAAAACAAGTTATGAATATGACTAGGAATAGACACATAATTTAACGCACACACAACTGTATGACAAAGTTAAAATAGAGGAACACATAAACCACAGGGAGGCATATATGATGGTGTTGGCAATTTGGGCGGGTGTAGGTTTAGCACGTTTAGGTGAGATGTTAAACATCATGTGTACCAAAACAAGAAGTAAATATGACTAGAATACAAAGATTGAAAGTAGTAGAAAAAGACACTTAAGGGCTACATCATAATTTACTGTACATACATCCTTTCAAATTTACAATGGACCAGTTGTGTGTCCATAGACAGTACATGTATCAAGATGTATATATAAAACCGGAAAATTTGAACAAATTTTAAAATGCACTTTCAGGCTATGGACATAATTATTGACTGCAGCATATCTTCAGCTGACAGGGAGAGGTTGTCTGGGGACATGGTAAAGAAAGAACCAGGCAAAATGATCATATCTGAGATTTCATGAATCCTATCATAATGTAGCCGTGAAATGACCATAAAATATTATATATTTTTGAAAATCAATATATTTGGCGCATAAAAATATAATTGTTTTATCTTTACATGTCCACCCCCACCCCCACACACACACCCCAAGTCAACGTACGAGCAGTCGATCGCTTTTTAACCAAATGAATGAAAGCAAGCCGGTTTGCTTATTAACTCGCATGACACCCAGCTGCTTGGTGCGCCACCAGTTCAAAATCCAAAATGCCACCGGCTGAGTGACATCTCTCCCCTTTACGCTCTCTGTAGAAAGCACATGTTTAATAGGCGCGCACACACAGGGCAGGTTGTACACAAAATATGAAATCAGCTTTCAGTCCCAGAGTCTCAAAGCTAACAACCTGGCATTGGTACACGAAACCTAACGATCAACAGTGTGTGTGTGTGTGTGTGTGCACGTGTGTGTGTACACGTGTGTGTGCCCGTGTGTGTGTGTACACGCGTGTGTACACGTGTGTGTGTACACGTGTGTGTACACGTGTGTGTACACGTGTGTTTACACGTGTGTGCGGCGCGCGTGTATATGTATGTGTGTGTGTGTATAAATATATATATATATATATATACACACTTAAGGTGGTTTGTGGGACTTACACATATACAGTGGTTTGTGGGACGTCGTCTTTCCCGTTGTCTAACAAGATTCATATTTAGTAGATTTGCTTCGTTTGAGTCGAGAATTATAAATATACTTTGAATTATAAAAAAAATTGTTTAATTAACTTAATATATATTTACACTGTGGGATGTTACATTGTGGGACGTTTGGAGTGGCCTTGACCTTGACCCCTTCTAAAGTCCCACAACGCAGTTATATATATATATAACATCCCACAATACATATCTATCATGGATAGCTATTGATTGTGGTAACATGTTTGTGTACGTGTTTGGCAAAAACATGAACATCTCTTTATAAATCACTATTTAATGGCACTGTCAAAAGTATTACGTTAATAAATAATTATGTGTTTTTAAATGGTGCAAGTATACAGTGGTTTTGTGAGACGTCATCTATGGCGTTGTTCATGTTTTCATTTTGGTTCATTTGCTTCGTTTATATTGGGAATTATAATATACTACGATTTAGATAAAACGTTTTGAATTAACTTAATATATATATATATACATTGTGGGATGTTTCATTGTGGGACGTTTGTCCTACCAAAGTCCCACAACACAGTTGTGTGTATAATATATATATATATAACATCCCACAATCCACTTATATTTGAAAAATGGATTATGGTACATTATGTATGTAATATGTTTTTGGTAAAACTGGAACATCTCTTTATAAATCAATATATCAAATGCACTGACAAATGCATTACGTTAATAATTAACTTAATATAAATTATACATTGTGGGATGTTCCATTGTGGGACGATTGCCCTCGAGCCCTACCAGTCCCACACCACAATTGTGTGTATAATACATATATATAACATCCCACAATCCATTTATACTTTAGTAATATTGGATTAACAAACTCCGCAAAATGTAATACGGAGAGGACTTTAGGGTTGGCGTCATTAGCATTAGATTATTAACATACATCAATATAGTTCTTGAAATTCAATACCGTTACATACATTGTATTTATTTCGAACACAAATTACGACCATGGAATTGACAAAATACAAATTCGGCAGGGGGAAATGGAGTCGATTGTATTTTTCATTACCCCTACATGAACATGTCCAAAACATAAACACACCAAGAGTGCAGATATATGTGAAAATATACTATACACATGTCCATACATAAGTAGAACAACTAACTCGATCTATCTTGCACAGTGTAACGCTCATGTCATAAACCAATTATCCCCTAATGTATAGGCCTACCTGTAAATAAAGCAGCTGGATACAAACAAATGTGAACTCAATGTCACAAACCCATTATCTTGGTAAATTAAGCCCCAAATATTGTTTTCTTTAATTAAATGTTTAGTGTTGTATGAAGATGTATACATCATACCAACCCCCCAATATTAGTTAATGCAATAAAGGGTTCAATGCTGTAAAACAGTCGAATGTCAACTTTATCTTTCCCCTCTTTTACATGCTGATCCACCATACAACTAGTTTATTTGTTCATGAAACTCTGCAGTCGAGCGGTGATCTGTGACTCGGTTCGTCCGCTTAGTATCGCCAGATGGTTGTCTTTCAGTCGTCTTATTCGTCTGTATCCAGGGAACACGCCATCTTTTATTTCCTTGCAGAAAGTTGTCGCCCGTAACTGCAGTGACTCTTTGGTCCATGGTATTCGAGGTCCTAAAATAAATTGGTATAATTGTGATTCAATATAGTTCATCCAAATTATATGATGGTGTTGCACATAAATGAAAAGAACGTAATTCATCATGGTTAACATATCTTTGTTTTATAATCTTACTTATACGAAATACTGGTAAAAATGAGCAGCAAGTGCTTCCTACGAATATGGGTGTTTGTAAAATAAAACAAAACTACACAACCCTCATATTTCTGTGTCTGCGGCCATTTGAAGCATGGCAGTAACCATTCAATTTCATTTTATATTTTTTAAACATACGTGCCGGGTAGTTCAACGAAGCATTATATATACAATAAATAGTGAATTCTACTAAGCAATTGGAACATGGTATATTATACCGCTTCGATATACTCAGAAAAATACCAACCATGCTTTCTTCGTCTTATGGTTGGAGACATGTCATCATCATCGGTGTTATCTAAAGAACGAGTAAGACATACAGATAAATAATTGAACATAGTGCACTGCAATATGTTTTCATGTTTAAAAGTTTACGAAGTTTATCTCCAAATCTTACCACAAGAACGGTCAATAGCTACCCAGCTGAGACCATCTAAATATTTTTGTTCCATGGAGGTAAATTTAAATATCTCTATTGATGCGTTGTTGTTTTTGATATTTACAATGTTTTTGAAAGAAATACATCAATGAGATGCCCCACTGCTTCATTGACGCCATTAACTAAATTATATTAGACAGCGTTATTCTGCAGCAGAATATGTCAATGTGGCAAACATGATGTGGTTCAATAAAAAAAAAAACAATACAACTTTATACCAGCAGTTTGCGTTATTTTGCACCATATCATAAAAATGCGAGTTCTGCAAAAAAAAACACTCTAATACAGGGAAATAAGAAACGCACGTTTCTTTCGTCTTGCACTTGGAAGAGGGATGTCATCATCACTATCATCATCATAATCTTCATCATCAGCAACATCGTCACTTTCAACTAAAACATGAAAGGGGAATATGAGAGACAATGCATTATGAACAGTTTATCCCACTGTAAAGTAGAGAGTAAAATACAATCATTCTGTTTCGCTTATTAAAATGAATGGTGGTCATATTTAGCATAATTAATTTTAACATAGTACTAAAGATTACTATATACATACGCATAACTACTGTAAATATATCATTCAAATAAGTCCCACTTCCGAGCTTGTGATATAATTTGCATTTTCCGCCCGAAGCTCCCTACAAATCCTGACAAACAAATAATTGTTTCTTACTTCGTTTCCGTTGTCTTTTGGGAGGAAGGACGCCACTATTTTCACCATGTTTAATTCCAATTGCAATAGATATATAAACAAGCATAAGCCTTTACAGTATACCTATCGAGCGGAGCATTTACAATTGCTCTACCCTGCATAACGGTTGTTACTTGGTAGTTCATACTGTTCACAATAGCATAAGTTTTCTCTTAATATGCTGATTACATGTATATCAGTACGGCACGATATTATACAGTTTTCAGTTACCATTTTATTTTAAGACAAGGGTCAAGATAAAATATAACGTAATGTATAATAGAATTTAAATTATATAAACAACTTACTGTCTCTGCCAACGATGAGCTCATCAATATCATCATCCCTGCCAACACCAACATCGCCGTCTTTTTCTGTGAATATCTCCAGTTCTGTCAATACAGTTAAAATAACATCATGTTAACCCATGCTATTTTCGTAGGAATGCATGTTCAAATTAATTTTAAATAGTAACAGCTCTTTTAAATGGTGAGGGATAATAGCTATGTCGTTATTTAAACCATGATCCAAAACTATAGATATGAAGAAATATTCAATATAAAATGCGGTCGGTCTCTGTACACTATTTCCGTCATGTCATATATTACGATATTTCGTTTAAATAACCAAATGTTTCATCCCAGTGAAATTGTATAGCCCTAAGGCTGAGATTCATGCATAGATGAAAACTCATATTACATCGCCGGTGTACAAATAAAAGTGAACAGAAACGTACGCTGTAGTGATATATCTTGCAGCCTTTTCCCTTTGAATTGCGATACCAGACCCTCGTCGGCAGCCATCAGAAGTCTGCTGACTTTGGTCAATTCCACTGTCGCCTCATGTTGACGATAACAGTTTCTGTGTGTGATTATGTCATGTCCGAGGTGACGGGACAACCACTCCAATTCTCCAGTCTCCAAGTCAAAAACCTAGGCAACAAATGTCATAACCAATTTATGAGTAACACACAAAAAACAACATATAATGTATAACATTTGTAAATATATACGCAGCATACATTGATGAAAATTATACATTAATGTAATAACAACACATTATAAAAACAAACAGTCCTTGTCCTTCTGTTGAGCCAGTCTCGTGTGTCCCTCTCTCTGCTTCCTCTTGTCCTTGTGTTGAGCCAATCTCGTGTGTCGCTCTCTCTGCCTCCTCTTGTCCTTCTGTTGAGCCAATCTCGTGTGTCTCTCTCTCTGCCTCCTCTTGTCCTTCTGTTGAGCCAATCTCGTGTGTCGCTCTCTCTGCCTCCTCTTGTCCTTGTGTTGAGCCAATCTCGTGTGTGTCTCTCTCTCTGCCTCCTCTTGTCCTTCTGTTGAGCCAATCTCGTGTGTCTCTCTCTCTCTGTCTCCTCTTGTCCTTCTGTTGAGCCAATCTCGTGTGTCGCTCTCTCTGCCTCCTCTTGTCCTTCTGTTGAGCCAATCTCGTGTGTCGCTCTCTCTGCCTCCTCTTGTCCTTCTGTTGAGCCAATCTCGTGTGTCCCTCTCTCTGCCTCCTCTTGTCCTTCTGTTGGGCCAATCTCGTGTGTCGCTCTCTCTGCCTCCTCTTGTCCTTCTGTTGAGCCAATCTCGTGTGTCGCTCTCTCTACCTCCTCTTGTCCTTGTGTTGAGCCAATCTCGTGTGTCGCTCTCTCTGCCTCCTCTTGTCCTTCTGTTGAGCCAATCTCGTGTATCCCTCTCTCTGCCTCCTCTTGTCCTTCTGTTGAGCCAATCTCGTGTGTCCCTCTCTCTACCTCCTCTTGTCCTTCTGTTGAGCCAATCTCGTGTGTCCCTCTCTCTGCCTCCTCTTGTCCTTCTGTTGAGCCAATCTCGTGTGTCTCTCTCTCTCTGCCTCCTCTTGTCCTTCTGTTGAGCCAATCTCGTGTGTCGCTCTCTCTGCCTCCTCTTGTCCTTCTGTTGAGCCAATCTCGTGTGTCCCTCTCTCTGCCTCCTCTTGTCCTTCTGTTGAGCCAGTCTCGTGTGTCCCTCTCTCTACCTCCTCTTGTCCTTGTGTTGAGCCAATCTCGTGTGTCGCTCTCTCTGCCTCCTGTTGTCCTTCTGTTGAGCCAATCTCGTGTGTCCCTCTCTCTGCCTCCTCTTGTCCTTCTGTTGAGCCAGTCTCGTGTGTACCTCTCTCTACCTCCTCTTGTCCTTGTGTTGAGCCAATCTCGTGTGTCCCTCTCTCTGCCTCCTCTTGTCCTTGTGTTGAGCCAATCTCGTGTGTCCCTCTCTCTACCTCCTCTTGTCCTTGTGTTGAGCCAATCTCGTGTGTCCCTCTCTCTACCTCCTCTTGTCCTTGTGTTGAGCCAATCTCGTGTGTCCCTCTCTCTCTACCTCCTCTTGTCCTTCTGTTGAGCCAATCTCGTGTGTCCCTCTCTCTACCTCCTCTTGTCCTTGTGTTGAGCCAATCTCGTGTGTCGCTCTCTCTGCCTCCTCTTGTCCTTCTGTTGAGCCAGTCTCGTGTGTCGCTCTCTCTGCTTCCTCTTGTCCTTGTGTTGAGCCAATCTCGTGTGTCGCTCTCTATGCCTCCTCTTGTCCTTCTGTTGAGCCAGTCTCGTGTGTCACTCTCTCTCTCTCTCTGCCTTCTCTTGTCCTTCTGTTGGGCCAATTTTCTGTGTCGCTCTCTCTGCCTTCTCTTGTCCTTCTGTTGAGTCAGTCTCGTGTGTCGGTCTCTCTCTCTCTCTCTGCCTCCTCTTGTCCTTCTGTTGAGCCAGTCTCGTGTATCCCTCTCTCTGCCTCCTCTTGTCCTTCTGTTGAGCCAGTCTCGTGTGTCGCTCTCTCTGCCTCCTCTTGTCCTTCTGTTGAGCCAGTCTCGTGTGTCTATACCAGTATGTTTTTCCTTTATGTTCCAGCTAATAGACGAATGTGTCATCCTTTGTACTCCAACAGTTCATCTCCACGGAAAATAGTTTTTTTTCCAGCAAATACTCCTTTGCGTGTTAAAGTTGGAATGTCATTACAATAAAACAAGAAAAATTAAAAATAAACAGCATTAATGTTGAGCTTAATGTAATGATTACATATATCTATCTATACATGACATAAAACCTGTTAAAATATTACGTTCTGAACTGTTTTGAACTATTTCATATTGTCTTGCGTTTGGTACCAAAACAAAACATATAATTCCTGTGCATCAGCGAGAATAAATGGTGTACGAAAACACAAGAAGATACAACTAAATTTTAAGTAATGACCCCCTTTCCTACAACTGATTATTGTAGTTATTTTAAACACTTATCAATAGTATATATTTATTTGATTAACCATAACCTGAAGATCATACAAATCTTAATTATGAATGCATGCTACACACTTTTATGACAATACAACGTATGTGACTTGCAAGACTTACCTATGACATGATCAACAACCCGGGAATAAAACCCAGGAGGATCTTTCCCACTCCAGATGATGTCAATGGCTTGATTTAGGGGTTTTACCCTCTTTTCTCTCTGCAGTATTACAAACAACAAACGTTACCAATTACACATCCAAGAGCAAACATTAATGTATACATTTAATCATTTTCTCTTAGGTTTTTATCATAAAAATATTCTTTTGAAATATTTACCAGTTTCTATAGTAAGATTCTTTTAAATTCCGTAACGCTGTTTCTGTAACGCCACAATCTGTATTCAATTTCTGCAATGAATACGGGAAATCCTTGTAATGGTAGGCAGCTCTGCTCTATTAATTTGTTTTATAATAATAGTTTAAACTTTAAGAAATGTTTATGTAGACATCAAATACAGGTGCTTACAACAAACGTCGCATCATTCTAAATCATATAAAATCGCTTATAGAGAACTAAATAAATTACTGTTCCAAATATAATAGTTAATAAGGCAAAGTTCTAATTACTTATATAAATAAACTTACGGGTTAGTCAATGGTAAACAGAATAGTTAAAAAAGAAAAAATATAAACAGAATAGTTAAGAATAAAGGAATTTTTTTTCGCATGACTACCGTGTACATTTTCTTTCAAACAGCACCGGCAGGAACGTATGGTGAGGGATTTGATAACACTCTCTGAATATGGGTAGAATTTTTTGTATAATAATATGTTGTTTCATTTCTTGAAATTTATACCACTTTAGGGTGCAGACGCATATCAGACGTTTGTTAGCTTTTTTGTCTTGACTGAGCGTAACCCAGGCGGCAGCACAGCGCGCAATTGCTCACTACCTTGTCACAATGTGTTTACCAGGGCTGCCTACTTCTCCAAAATATTTTCTGTAATGGCCTGCCCCCACACCGACCCCCACCCCTACTGTATATCCCCTTCAATCAAGTGGCCAATTATATTTATAGCAGTGTCACACATTTAGGCAGTTCTCGGGAACAACATACTATGTAGGATTGGTGTCTTTGAATCAGTCCGCAAAAGTATACTTTGTTGCCATTATTACGTCAATAAAAAGTTAAGTACTGTTGACAATCAAAGAACACTTCAAAAGGATATACATTGTTACGAATGTCGCTTAAGAAACGTCAATTTGTGAATTAGCTTGCCCAATCTACTAGTTTACTAAATACTAATTCTGACACACATTGTAAATTTGTATTATAGCCGTTTAAAATAATTTCAGACATATCAATCTTGCAAGTGAACTACATAAATGCTTTAGTTTATGTTTGCATAGTAGGTGTATCGCTTTAATGTTTGTAAATTATTTCATATAATGTTGAGCAAATTTCTTTACGACAAACAAATGAGCTAATTAATTAAAACGCTACTGTTGCTAGCGTGCAGCATACATTCGGTTAACATGCCACAGTAGTTACATTTACTTACAAAAGATCTAGCAAACAAGTATAACCTACTGGTTACATTTTCTGGCAAGACTGCAATCATCCATATACATATATCTATATAAATATTAAACATTAATAGTCTTAACAGACATGAGTGTTTACCATTCCTGGCTGTCCGCTTCTTGTCGCCATCATTATTTTTTTCCCGCGCAAAGCCTCCCCGCGGAAATGGTTACCTTTGACCTTCGACCCATCATGAGTCAGCGGCATGCGAGCGGCGCCAACTCGTTTCTAGTTGATGATTACAACCGATGCTAACGCCATCTACATTTAATAACGAGAACTAAAACATCCCACTGTGGGACGTTTTCAACGTCCCACAATGTTTGCCAACGTCCCACAACGTGAGTAGCGGGCTTGCCGAACATCCCACAACCCGGTAAAAGTAAAAGTAAAACTATATATATATATATATATATATATATATATATATATATATATATATATATATATATATATATATATATATATATATATTTATATATATATATACTATATACATATATAGGCTTTCCAAAATGGTATAGCACAAGTCTGTAGCTATTCCCAATCGCTGGATCAATTCGTATCACTTTAGTGTTTAGGAAACTCCATTCCATTCCTGATTATCGTTAATATTATGTTAGATAATTTTGTTATTCGACTTTGCACTTCCGGAAAGCACCTGGCGGACAGTTCGCTCGCAGGAACTACGTTTACCGGATGCCGATAGAGTGCGACACTGTACGCGTCAGACGCCGGAAATAATTGTTTTGCAATATTATTATACGGCTATTTCAGGTATTCGCATTCATTTCGAAACATTAATGTAAAAAAGATAGCAATACGCGCAACAAATGGTATGTTTCATTGTTTGTGAATGAGTGACAGAGAGATCAATAAGTGAACTAGGATTCGATACCCGGCATTTCAGAAAAAAGACGCGAACTCTGAGTCTGAATCAGACCACGTGATGTGAAAATGACGCTCATTCTGGCCACGAGCATTTCGGGTATTACGTCACAGAACGTCTGAATAACGCATTTCCATAGTGATCTCGACTACGCGAACGGTAAGCTGCGTTCTTTTTCCTCACGATTTTGATAGGTGTTTGCTTGCGAAACAAGTAGAATTCAAGAAAATGTACAGTGTGTAAGTGTAGACTCATCACAATACAAACTACAATAGACTGAATAGTAATCGTTATTTTGTTCTTTACTTCAGTCTCAGGAAGCTACAACTTAAAAGACGATCGACACTGAACTTCACTGTCTTCAGTCTTAACTTTGCAATGGGTTGAAAGAGCACAACGTCATCGGAGGAGAAACGCATTTGTGCACAGACACAGGTCATCACAGGAGAAATGGGAAAAAGGCAAAATACGACAAAGAAATCAGAGAGAAACAGGTCAGTAGGAAGTTTTCTGGTTATTGCTCCTTCGAAGCCGAACGATACAGACTTCTCGTAAAACGTATTTTAAGTAACTGGACGTCATTGTCTTTATCTATAATAATAGACAACAATTTTTATTGTGCATAAAAAGTAAATACAATCTTAAATACTAATCAGTTTGTGTAATAGTAACCATGGCAACCACACCCTTGGCAATTATTTGATACCATGGAACTTTTAATAGTTACATTATCGATGCATTATCTAAAAATATTATATTTAGTAAATTTTCAGTGAAGTTGTGTTTGAATAAGAAGTGATACTGTTGTTATTAATAGAAGTATGACTGTTAATAGTTAGTTACAAAATCAAACAATTTGTACTTACCCCCGGGTATCTGGTAGTACTTCCTACTATTTTAATCTGACATTTGATATGTTATTTTATAATATAAATTATATGCTATTTGGCATAATGATTACTAAAAAGAACACATTTTACTGTCTTTTTTGATATTTGTTTACACACTACCAACAAAGTTTGTTCACGTAAACATGTATAATATGAGATGTTCACAAGACACAATATGAATGTGTAGCTACTTATGAATCATTTTGCTTACCATTACCAGGTGGTCAACTACTTCTTCCATTGCAGGTGGTCAACTACTTCTTCCCTTGCAGCTGGTCAGCTACTTCTTCCATTTTAGGTGGTCAACTATTTTTTCCATTGGAGATGGTCAACTACTTCTTCCATTGCAGCTGGTCAGCTACTTTTTCCATATCAGGTGGTCAACTACTTTTTACATTGGAGATTTTCAGCTACTTCTTCCATTTCAGGTGGTCAACTACTGTTTACATTGGAGGTGGTCAGCTACTTCTTCCATTTCAGGTGGTCAGCTATTTCTTCCATTTCAGGTGGTCAACTACTTTTTCCATTGGAGATGGTCAACTACTTCTTCCATTGCAGCTGGTCAGCTACTTCTTCCATTTCAGGTGGTCAACTACTTTTTACATTGGAGATGGTCAGCTACTTCTTCCATTTCAGGTGGTCAACTACTTTTTACATTGGAGATGGTCAGCTACTTCTTCCATTTCAGTTGGTCAACTACTTTTTACATTGGAGATGGTCAGCTACTTCTTCCATTTCAGGTGGTCAACTATTTTTACTTTGCAGATGGTCAGCTACTTCTTACATTGCAGGTGGTCAACTACTTCTTCCATTGCAGGTGGTCAACTACTTCTTCCCTTGCAGCTGGTCAGCTACTTCTTCCATTTTAGGTGGTCAACTATTTTTTCCATTGGAGATGGTCAACTACTTCTTCCATTGCAGCTGGTCAGCTACTTTTTCCATATCAGGTGGTCAACTACTTTTTACATTGGAGATTTTCAGCTACTTCTTCCATTTCAGGTGGTCAACTACTGTTTACATTGGAGGTGGTCAGCTACTTCTTCCATTTCAGGTGGTCAGCTACTTCTTCCATTTCAGGTGGTCAACTACTTTTTCCATTGGAGATGGTCAACTACTTCTTCCATTGCAGCTGGTCAGCTACTTCTTCCATTTCAGGTGGTCAACTACTTCTTCCACTGTAGGTGGTCAATTACTTCTTCCTTTGCAACTGGTCAGCTAATTCATCCATTTCAGGTGGTCAATTAGTTTTTACATTGGAGATGGTCAACTACTTCTTCCATTTCAGGTGGTCAACTACTTTTTACATTGGAGATGGTCAGCTACTTTTTACATTGCAGGTGGTCAATTACTTCTTCCATTGGAGATGGTCAACTACTTCTTCAATTGGAGATGGTCAACTACTTCTTCCATTGCAGTTGGTCAACTACTTCTTCCATTGGAGACGGTCAACTACTTCTTTCAGTGCAGCTGGTTAACTACTTCCATTGCAGCTGGTCAACTACTTCTTCCATTGCAGCTGGTCAACTACTTCTTCCATTGCAGGTGGTCAACTACTTTTCTATTGGAGATGGTCAGCTACTTCTTTCATTGCAGGTGATCAACTACTTCTTCCATTGCAGGTGGTCAACTACTTCTTCCATTGGAGATGGTCAAGTACTTCTTCCATTGCAGGTGGTCAACTACTTTTCTATTGGAGATGGTCAGCTACTTCTTTCATTGCAGGTGATCAACTACTTCTTCCATTGCAGGTGGTCAACTACTTCTTCCATTGGAGATGGTCAAGTACTTCTTCCATTGCAGGTGGTCAACTTCTTTTCTATTGGAGATGGTCAGTTACTTCTTTCATTGCAGGTGATCAACTACTTCTTTTCTTGCAGCTGGTCAGCTACTTCTTCCATTGCAGGTGATCAACTACTTCTTTTCTTGCAGTTGGTCAGCTACTTCTTCCATTGCAGGTGGTCAACTACTTCTTCCATTGCAGGTGGTCAACTACTTCTTCCATTGCAGCTGGTCAGCTACTTCTTCCATTGTTGGTGGTCAATTACTTCTTCCCTTGCAACTGGTCAGCTAATTCATCCATTTTAGGTGGTCAACTAGTTTTTACATTGGAGATGGTCAACTACTTCTTCCATTTCAGGTGGTCAACTACTTTTTACATTGGAGATGGTCAGCTACTTGTTACATTGCAGGTGGTCAATTACTTCTTCCTTTGGAGATGGTCAACTACTTCTTCCATTGGAGATGGTCAACTACTTCTTCCATTGCAGCTGGTCAACTACTTCTTCCATTTGAGACGGTCAACTACTTCTTCCATTGCAGCTGGTTAACTACTTCCATTGCAACTGGTCAACTACTTCTTCCATTGTAGCTGGTCAAATAATTCTTCCATTGCAGCTGGTCAACTACTTCTTCCATTTGAGACGGTCAACTACTTCTTCCATTGCAGCTGGTTAACTACTTCCATTGCAACTGGTCAACTACTTCTTCCATTGTAGCTGGTCAAATAATTCTTCCATTGCAGCTGGTCAACTACTTCTTCCATTTGAGACGGTCAACTACTTCTTCCATTGCAGCTGGTTAACTACTTCCATTGCAACTGGTCAATTACTTCTTCCATTGTAGCTGCTCAAATAATTCTTGTATTGCAGCTGGTCAACTACTTCTTCCATTGCAGCTGCTCAAGTACTTCTTCCATTGCAATTGTGCACTAAATTTATTGTTTTTATTCAGGAGAAGAAAGAGATTGATGACAGGTGTACTAAATTGATTGGCTTTTTTAGGACTGTTAGACAGCATGCACAATGAGTAATAATTGTTGTTCTTTATTTCAGGTGGACCACGACATGACAGACAATATGTACATAAAGGAGAAGAAGCCACTGAATGAGCTGGAGGAGCACTTGAAGTCCCTGGAGGAGGAGTACAACCATATCAGGGAGGACTGGCGCATCACACGGGGAACAGAGGAAGAGGTGAGTTAAGTTGTTATCTTGTCACACTATAGTACTTGGTCTAATTTCCATCATATCTGATGAAGTGTTAGTGATGGTCAGCTACTTCTTCCATTGCAGTTGGTCAACTACTTCTTCTATTGGAGATGGTCAGCTACTTCTTTCATTGCAGGTGGTCAACTACTTCTTCCATTGCAGGTAGTCAACTTCTTCTTCACTTGCAGCTGGTCAACTACTTCTTTCATTGCAGCTGGTCAAATACTTCTTCCATCGGAGCCGGTCAACTACTTCTTCCATTGCAGCTGGTCAACTACTTCTTCCATTGCTGCTGGGCAACTACTTCTTCCATTGCAGCTGGTCAACTACTTCTTTCAGTGCAGGTGATCAAGTACTTCTTCCCTTGCAGGTGGTCAACTACTTCTTCCCTTGCAGGTGGTCAACTACTTCTTCCATTGCAGGTGGTCAACTAGTTCTTCTATTGGAGATGGTCAGCTACTTCTGTCATTGCAGGTGGTCAACTACTTCTTCCATTGCAGGTGGTAAACTACTTCTTCACTTGCAGCTGGTCAACTACGTGTTTCATTGCAGCTGGTCAAATACTTCTTCCTTCGGATCTGGTCAACTACTTCTTCCATTTCAGCTGGTCATGTACTTCTTTCATTGCAGGTGGTCAACTACTTCTTCCATTGCAGCTGGTCAACTACTTCTTGCATTGCAGGTGGTCAAGTACTTCTTCCCTTGCAGGTGGTCAACTACTTCTTCCATTGCAGCTGGTCAAGTATTTCTTTCATTGCACGTGGTCAAGTACTTCTTCCTTTGCAGGTGGTCAACTACTTCTTCCATCACAGCTGGTCAAATATTTCTTGATTGAAGCTGGTCAGTTACTTCTTCCATTGCAGGTGATAAACTACTTCTTCCAATGTAACTGGTCAACTACTTTTTCCATTGCAGCTGGTCAACTACTTCTTCCATTGCAACTGTGCACTAATTTTATTGTTTTTCTTCAGGAGAAGAAAGAGATTGATGACAGGTGTACTAAATTTGTTGGGTTTTTAGGACTGTTAGACAGCATGCACAATGAGTAATAATTGTTGTTCTTTATTTCAGGTGGACCACGACATGACAGACAATATGTACATAAAGGAGAAGAAGCCACTGAATGAGCTGGAGGAGCACTTGAAGTCCCTGGAGGAGGAGTACAACCATATCAGGGAGGACTGGCGCATCACACGGGGAACAGAGGAAGAGGTGAGTTAAGTTGTTATCTTGTCACACTAAAGTACTTGGTCTAATTTCCATCATATCTGATGAAGTGTTTTTCTATTATATCTGGAGTAGTACTTGTTCTACCACAGCTGGTCAAATATATCTTCAATCACAACTACCTGCTAGACAAGAGTTTCTTACATTGCAGCTGGTCAAATAGTTCTTCAATTGTAGCTGTTCACGTACTTCTTATATCATTGCTGGACAAATACATCTTCATTGCAGGTGGTCAGCTAGTTATTCCGTGGCAGTTGGTCAACTACTTCTTCCATTGCAGCTGGGCAACTACTTCTTCCGTTGCAGCTGGTCAACTACTTCTTTCATTGCAGGTGATCAAGTACTTCTTCCCTTGCAGGTGGTCAACTACGTCTTCCCTTGCAGCTGGTCAACTACTTCTTCCATTGCAGGTGGTCAAGTACTTCTTCCCTTGCAGGTGGTCAACTACTTCTTCCATTGCAGGTGGTCACCTACTTCTTCTATTGGAGATGGTCAGCTACTTCTGTCATTGCAGGTGGTCAACTACTTCTTCACTTGCAGCTGGTCAACTACGTGTTTCATTGCAGCTGGTCAAATACTTCTTCCTTCGGAGCTGGTCAACTACTTCTTCCATTTCAGCTGGTCAAGTACTTGTTTCATTGCAGGTGGTCAACTACTTCTTCCATTGCAGCTGGTCATCTACTTCTTGCATTGCAGGTGGTCAACTGCTTCTTCCATTGCAGCTGGTCAAGTATTTCTTTAATTGCACGTGGTCAAGTACTTCTTCCTTTGCAGGTGGTCAACTACTTCTTCCATCACAGCTGGTCAAATACTTCTTGATTGAAGCTGGTCAGTTACTTCTTCCATTGCAGGTGATAAACTACTTCTTCCAATGTAACTGGTCAACTACTTTTTTCATTGTAGCTGGTCAAGTACTTCTTCCATTGCAACTGTGCACTAATTTTATTGTTTTTCTTCAGGAGAAGAAAGAGATTGATGACAGGTGTACTAAATTTGTTGGGTTTTTAGGATTGTTAGACAGCATGCACAATGAGTAATAATTGTTGTTCTTTATTTCAGGTGGACCACGACATGACAGACAATATGTACATAAAGGAGAAGAAGCCACTGAATGAGCTGGAGGAGCACTTGAAGTCCCTGGAGGAGGAGTACAACCATATCAGGGAGGACTGGCGCATCACACGGGGAACAGAGGAAGAGGTGAGTTAAGTTGTTATCTTGTCACACTATAGTACTTGGTCTAATTTCCATCATATCTGATGAAGTGTATTTCTATTATATCTGGAGTAGTACTTGTTCTACCACAGCTGGTCAAATATATCTTCAATCACAACTACCTGCTAGACAAGAATTTCTTACATTGCAGCTGGTCAAATACTTCTTCCATCGGAGCCGGTCAACTACTTCTTCCATTGCAGCTGGTCAACTACTTCTTCCATTGCAGCTGGGCAACTACTTCTTCCGTTGAAGCTGGTCAACTACTTCTTTCATTGCAGGTGATCAAGTACTTCTTCCCTTGCAGGTGGTCAACTACGTCTTCCCTTGCAGCTGGTCAACTACTTCTTCCATTGCAGGTGGTCAAGTACTTCTTCCCTTGCAGGTGGTCAACTACTTCTTCCATTGCAGGTGGTCACCTACTTCTTCTATTGGAGATGGTCAGCTACTTCTGTCATTGCAGGTGGTCAACTACTTTTTCCATTGCAGGTGGTCAACTACTTCTTCACTTGCAGCTGGTCAACTACGTGTTTCATTGCAGCTGGTCAAATACTTCTTCCTTCGGAGCTGGTCAACTACTTCTTCCATTTCAGCTGGTCAAGTACTTCTTTCAGTGCAGGTGATCAAGTACTTCTTCCCTTGCAGGTGGTCAACTACTTCTTCCCTTGCAGGTGGTCAACTACTTCTTCCATTGCAGGTGGTCAACTAGTTCTTCTATTGGAGATGGTCAGCTACTTCTGTCATTGCAGGTGGTCAACTACTTCTTCCATTGCAGGTGGTAAACTACTTCTTCACTTGCAGCTGGTCAACTACGTGTTTCATTGCAGCTGGTCAAATACTTCTTCCTTCGGATCTGGTCAACTACTTCTTCCATTTCAGCTGGTCATGTACTTCTTTCAGTGCAGGTGGTCAACTACTTCTTCCATTGCAGCTGGTCAACTACTTCTTGCATTGCAGGTGGTCAAGTACTTCTTCCCTTGCAGGTGGTCAACTACTTCTTCCATTGCTGCTGGTCAAGTATTTCTTTCATTGCACGTGGTCAAGTACTTCTTCCTTTGCAGGTGGTCAACTACTTCTTCCATCACAGCTGGTCAAATATTTCTTGATTGAAGCTGGTCAGTTACTTCTTCCATTGCAGGTGATAAACTACTTCTTCCAATGTAACTGGTCAACTACTTTTTCCATTGCAGCTGGTCAACTACTTCTTGCATTGCAACTGTGCATAATTTTATTGTTTTTCTTCAGGAGAAGAAAGAGATTGATGACAGGTGTACTAAATTTGTTGGGTTTTTAGGACTGTTAGACAGCATGCACAATGAGTAATAATTGTTGTTCTTTATTTCAGGTGGACCACGACATGACAGACAATATGTACATAAAGGAGAAGAAGCCACTGAATGAGCTGGAGGAGCACTTGAAGTCCCTGGAGGAGGAGTACAACCATATCAGGGAGGACTGGCGCATCACACGGGGAACAGAGGAAGAGGTGAGTTAAGTTGTTATCTTGTCACACTAAAGTACTTGGTCTAATTTCCATCATATCTGATGAAGTGTTTTTCTATTATATCTGGAGTAGTACTTGTTCTACCACAGCTGGTCAAATATATCTTCAATCACAACTACCTGCTAGACAAGAGTTTCTTACATTGCAGCTGGTCAAATAGTTCTTCAATTGTAGCTGTTCACGTACTTCTTATATCATTGCTGGACAAATACATCTTCATTGCAGGTGGTCAGCTAGTTATTCCGTGGCAGTTGGTCAACTACTTCTTCCATTGCAACTGGTCAACTACTTCTTCCATTGCAGCTGGGCAACTACTTCTTCCGTTGCAGCTGGTCAACTACTTCTTTCATTGCAGGTGATCAAGTACTTCTTCCCTTGCAGGTGGTCAACTACGTCTTCCCTTGCAGCTGGTCAACTACTTCTTCCATTGCAGGTGGTCAAGTACTTCTTCCCTTGCAGGTGGTCAACTACTTTTTCCATTGCAGGTGGTCACCTACTTCTTCTATTGGAGATGGTCAGCTACTTCTGTCATTGCAGGTGGTCAACTACTTTTTCCATTGCAGGTGGTCAACTACTTCTTCACTTGCAGCTGGTCAACTACGTGTTTCATTGCAGCTGGTCAAATACTTCTTCCTTCGGAGCTGGTCAACTACTTCTTCCATTTCAGCTGGTCAAGTACTTGTTTCATTGCAGGTGGTCAACTACTTCTTCCATTGCAGCTGGTCAACTACTTCTTGCATTGCAGGTGGTCTAGTACTTCTTCCCTTGCAGGTGGTCAACTGCTTCTTCCATTGCAGCTGGTCAAGTATTTCTTTAATTGCACGTGGTCAAGTACTTCTTCCTTTGCAGGTGGTCAACTACTTCTTCCATCACAGCTGGTCAAATACTTCTTGATTGAAGCTGGTCAGTTACTTCTTCCATTGCAGGTGATAAACTACTTCTTCCAATGTAACTGGTCAACTACTTTTTTCATTGTAGCTGGTCAAGTACTTCTTCCATTGCAACTGTGCACTAATTTTATTGTTTTTCTTCAGGAGAAGAAAGAGATTGATGACAGGTGTACTAAATTTGTTCGGTTTTTAGGACTGTTAGACAGCATACACAATGAGTAATAATTGTTCTTTATTTCAGGTGGACCACGACATGACAGAAAATATGTACATAAAGGAGAAGAAGACACTGAATGAGCTGGAGGAGCACTTGAAGTCCCTGGAGGAGGAGTACAACCATATCAGGGAGGACTGGCGCATCACACGGGGAACAGAGGAAGAGGTGAGTTAAGTTGTTATCTTGTCACACTATAGTACTTGGTCTAATTTCCATCATATCTGATAAGTGTTTTTCTATTATATCTGGAGTAGTACTTGTTCTACCACAGCTGGTCAAATATATCTTCAATCACAACTACCTGCTAGACAAGAGTTTCTTACATTGCAGCTGGTCAAATAGTTCTTCAATTGTAGCTGTTCACGTACTTCTTATATCATTGCTGGACAAATACATCTTCATTTCAGGTGGTCAGCTAGTTATTCCGTTGCAGTTGGTCAACTACTTCTTCCACTGGAGTGGGTCAGCTTCGTCTTCCATTGCAGCTGGTCAGCTACTACTTCCATTAGTGATGGTCAGCTACTTCTTCCATTGCAGTTGGTCAACTACTTCTTCTATTGGAGCTGGTCAAATACTTCTTCCATCGGAGCCGGTCAACTACTTCTTCCATTGCAGCTGGTCAACTACTTCTTCCATTGCAGCTGGGCAACTACTTCTTCAATTGCAGCTGGTCAACTACTTCTTTCATTACAGGTGATCAAGTACTTCTTCCCTTGCAGGTGGCCAACTACTTCTTCCCTTGCAGCTGGTCAACTACTTCTTCCATTTCAAGTGGTCAAGTACTTCTTTCCTTGCAGGTGGTCAACTACTTCTTCCATTGCAGGTGGTCAACTACTTCTTCGCTTGCAGCTGGTCAACTACGTGTTTCATTGCAGCTGGTCAAATACTTCTTCCATTTCAGCTGGTCAAGTACTTCTTTCATTGCAGGTGGTCAACTTCTTCTTCCATTGCAGGTGGTCAAGTACTTCTTCCCTTGCAGGTGGTCAACTACTTCTTCCATTGCAGCTGGTCAAGTATTTCTTTCATTGCACGTAGTCAAGTACTTCTTCCTTTGCAGGTGGTCAACTACTTCTTCCATCACAGCTGGTCAAATACTTCTTGATTGAAGCTGGTCAGTTACCTCTTCCATTGCAGGTGATAAACTACTTCTTCCAATGTAACTGGTCAACTACTTTTTCCATTGCAGCTGGTCAAGTACTTCTTCCATTGCAACTGTGCACTAATTTTTATTGTTTTTCTTCAGGAGAAGAAAGAGATTGATGACAGGTGTACTAAATTTGTTGGGTTTTTTAGGACTGTAAGACAGCATACACAATGAATAATAATTGTTCTTTATTTCAGGTGGACCACGACATGACAGACAATATGTACGTAAAGGAGAAGAAGCCACTGAATGAGCTGGAGGAGCACTTGAAGTCCCTGGAGGAGGAGTACTACCATATCAGGGAGGACTGGCGCATCACACGGGGAACAGAGGAAGAGGTGAGTTAAGTTGTTATCTTGTCACACTATAGTACTTGGTCTAATTTCCATCATATCTGATGAAGTGTTTTTCTATTATATCTGGAGTAGTACTTGTTCTACCACAGCTGGTCAAATATATCTTCAATCACAACTACCTGCTAGACAAGAGTTTCTTACATTGCAGCTGGGCAAATAGTTCTTCAATTGTAGCTGTTCACGTACTTCTTATATCATTGCTGGACAAATACATCTTCATTGCAGGTGGTCAGCTAGTTATTCCGTTGCAGTTGGTCAACTACTTCTTCCACTGGAGTGGGTCAGCTTCGTCTTCCATTGCAGCTGGTCAGCTACTACTTCCATTAGTGATGGTCAGCTACTTCTTTCATTGCAGTTGGTCAACTACTTCTTCTATTGGAGCTGGTCAAATAATTCTTCCATCGGAGCCGGTCAACTACTTCTTCCATTGCAGCTGCTCAACTACTTCTTCCATTGCAGCTGGGCAACTACTTCTTCAATTGCAGCTGGTCAACTACTTCTTTCATTACAGGTGATCAAGTACTTCTTCCCTTGCAGGTGGTCAACTACTTCTTCCCTTGCAGCTGGTCAACTACTTCTTCCATTTCAGGTGGTCAAGTACTTCTTTCCTTGCAGGTGGTCAACTACTTCTTCCATTGCAGGTGGTCAACTACTTCTTCGCTTGCAGCTGGTCAACTACGTGTTTCATTGCAGCTGGTCAAATACTTCTTCCATTTCAGCTGGTCAAGTACTTCATCATTGCTGGACAAATACATCTTCATTGCAGGTGGTCAGCTAGTTATTCCGTTGCAGTTGGTCAACTACTTCTTCCACTGGAGTGGGTCAGCTTCGTCTTCCATTGCAGCTGGTCAGCTACTACTTCCATTAGTGATGGTCAGCTACTTCTTCCATTGCAGTTGGTCAACTACTTCTTCTATTGGAGCTGGTCAAATACTTCTTCCATCGGAGCCGGTCAACTACTTCTTCCATTGCAGCTGGTCAACTACTTCTTCCATTGCAGCTGGGCAACTACTTCTTCCATTGCAGCTGGTCAACTACTTCTTTCATTGCAGGTGATCAAGTACTTCTTCCCTTGCAGGTGGTCAACTACTTCTTCCCTTGCAGCTGCTCAACTACTTCTTCCATTGCAGGTGGTCAAGTACTTCTTCCCTTGCAGGTGGTCAACTACTTCTTCCATTGCAGGTGGTCACCTACTTCTTCTATTGGAGATGGTCAGCTACTTCTGTCATTGCAGGTGGTCAACTACTTTTTCCATTTCAGGTGGTCAACTACTTCTTCCATTGCAGGTGGTCACCTACTTCTTCTATTGGAGATGGTCAGCTACTTCTGTCATTGCAGGTGGTCAACTACTTTTTCCATTGCAGGTGGTCAACTACTTCTTCACTTGCAGCTGGTCAACTACGTGTTTCATTGCAGCTGGTCAGCTACTTCTTTCATTGCAGCTGGTCAACTACTTCTTCCATTGCAGGTGGTCAACTTCTTCTTCACTTGCAGCTGGTCAACTACTTCTTTCATTGCAGCTGGTCAAATACTTCTTCCATCGGAGCCGGTCAACTACTTCTTCCATTGCAGCTGGTCAACTACTTCTTCCATTGCAGCTGCGCACCTACTTCTTCCATTGCAGCTGGTCAACTACTTCTTTCATTGCAGGTGATCAACTACTTCTTCCATTGCAGCTGGTCAACTACTTCTTGCATTGCAGGTGGTCAAGTACTTGTTCCCTTGCAGGTGGTCAACTACTTCTTCCATTGCAGCTGGTCAAGTATTTCTTTCATTGCACGTGGTCAAGTACTTCTTCCATTGCAGGTGGTCAACTACTTATTCTATTGGAGATGGTCAGCTACTTCTGTCATTGCAGGTGGTCAACTACTTCTTCCATTGCAGGTGGTCAACTACTTCTTCACTTGCAGATGGTCAACTACGTGTTTCATTGCAGCTGGTCAAATACTTGTTCCTTCGGAGCTGGTCAACTACTTCTTCCATTTCAGCTGGTCAAGTACTTCTTTCATTGCAGGTGATCAACTACTTCTTCCATTGCAGCTGGTCAACTACTTCTTGCATTGCAGGTGGTCAAGTACTTCTTCCCTTGCAGGTGGTCAACTACTTCTTCCATTGCAGCTGGTCAAGTATTTCTTTCATTGCACGTGGTCAAGTACTTCTTCCTTTGCAGGTGGTCAACTACTTCTTCCATCACAGCTGGTCAAATACTTCTTGATTGAAGCTGGTCAGTTACTTCTTCCATTGTAGGTGATAAACTACTTCTTCCAATGTAACTGGTCAGCTACTTTTTCCATTGCAGCTGGTCAAGTACTTCTTCCATTGCAACTGTGCACTAATTTTATTGTTTTTCTTCAGGAGAAGAAAGAGATTGATGACAGGTGTACTAAATTTGTTGGGTTTTTTAGGACTGTTAGACAGCATGCATAATGAGTAATAATTGTTGTTCTTTATTTCAGGTGGACCACGACTTGACAGACAATATGCACATAAAGGAGAAGAAGCCACTGAATGAGCTGGAGGAGCACTTGAAGTCCCTGTAGGAGGAGTACAACCATATCAGGGAGGACTGGCGCATCACAAGGGGAACAGAGGAAGAGGTGAGTTAAGTTGTTATCTTGTCACACTAAAGTACTTGGTTTAATTTCCATCATATCTGATGAAGTGTTTTTCTATTATATCTGGAGTAGTACTTGTTCTACCATAGCTGGTCAAATATATCTTCAATCACAACTACCTGCTAGACAAGAATTTCTTACATAGCAGCTGGTCAAATATTTCTTCAATTGTAGCTGTTCACGTACTTCTTATATCATTGCTGGACAAATACATCTTTCTTGCAGGTGGTCAGCTAGTTATTCCGTTGCAGTTGGTCAACTACTTCTTCCACTGGAGTGGGTCAGCTACGTCTTCCATTGCAGCTGGTCAGCTACTACTTCCATTAGTGATGGTCAGCTACTTCTTCCATTGCAGTTGGTCAACTACTTCTTCTATTGGAGATGGTCAGCTACTTCTGTCATTGCAGGTGGTCAACTACTTCTTCACTTGCAGCTGGTCAACTACTTCTTCACTTGCAGCTGGTCAACTACGTGTTTCATTGCAGCTGGTCAAATACTTTTTCCTTCGGAGCTGGTCAACTACTTCTTCCATTTCAGCTGGTCAAGTACTTCTTTCATTGCAGGTGATCAACTACTTCTTCCATTGCAGCTGGTCAACTACTTCTTGCATTGCAGGTGGGCAAGTACTTCTTCCCTTGCAGGTGATCAACTACTTCTTCCTTTGCAGCTGGTCAAGTATTTCTTTCATTGCACGTGGTCAAGTACTTCTTCCTTTGCAGGTGGTCAACTACTTCTTCCATCACAGCTGGCTAAATACTTCTTGATTGAAGCTGGTCAGTTACTTCTTCCATTGCAGGTGATAAACTACTTCTTCCAATGTAACTGGTCAACTATTTTTTCCATTGCAGCTGGTCAAGTACTTCTTCCATTGCAACTGTGCACTAATTTTATTGTTTTTCTTCAGGAGAAGAAAGAGATTGATGACAGGTGTACTAAATTTGTTGGTTTTTTTGGGACTGTTAGACAGCATGCACAATGAGTAATAATTGTTGTTCTTTATTTCAGGTGGACCGCGACATGACAGACAATATGTACATAAAGGAGAAGAAGCCACTGAATGAGCTGAAGGAGCACTTGAAGTCCCTGGAGGAGGAGTACAACCATATCAGGGAGGACTGGCGCATCACACGGGGAACAGAGGAAGAGGTGAGTTAAGTTGTTATCTTGTCACACTATAGTACTTGGTCTAATTTCCATCATATCTGATGAAGTGTTTTTCTATTATATCTGGAGTAGTACTTGTTCTACCACAGCTGGTCAAATATATCTTCAATCACAACTACCTGCTAGACAAGAGTTTCTTACATTGCAGCTGGTCAAATAGTTCTTCAATTGTAGCTGTTCACGTACTTCTTATATCATTGCTGGACAAATACATCTTCATTGCAGGTGGTCAGCTAGTTATTCCGTTGCAGTTGGTCAACTACTTCTTCCACTGGAGTGGGTCAGCTTCGTCTTCCATTGCAGCTGGTCAGCTACTACTTCCATTAGTGATGGTCAGCTACTACTTCCATTAGTGATGGTCAGCTACTTCTTCCATTGCAGTTGGTCAACTACTTCTTCTATTGGAGCTGGTCAAATACTTCTTCCATCGGAGCCGGTCAACTACTTCTTCCATTGCAGCTGGTCAACTACTTCTTCCATTGCAGCTGGGCAACTACTTCTTCCATTGCAGCTGGTCAACTACTTCTTTCATTGCAGGTGATCAAGTACTTCTTCCCTTGCAGGTGGTCAACTACTTCTTCCCTTGCAGCTGGTCAACTACTTCTTCCATTGCAGGTGGTCAAGTACTTCTTCCCTTGCAGGTGGTCAACTACTTCTTCCATTGCAGGTGGTCACCTACTTCTTCTATTGGAGATGGTCAGCTACTTCTGTCATTGCAGGTGGTCAACTACTTTTTCCATTGCAGGTGGTCAACTACTTCTTCACTTGCAGCTGGTCAACTACGTGTTTCATTGCAGCTGGTCAAATACTTCTTCCTTCGGAGCTGGTCAACTACTTCTTCCATTTCAGCTGGTCAAGTATTTATTTCATAGCACGTGGTCAAGTACTTCTTCCTTTGCAGGTGGTCAATTACTTCTTCCATCACAGCTGGTCAAATACTTCTTGATTGAAGCTGGTCAGTTACTTCTTCCATTGCAGGTGATAAACTACTTCTTCCAATGTAACTGGTCAACTACTTTTTCCATTGCAGCTGGTCAAGTACTTCTTCCATTGCAACTGTGCACTAATTTTATTGTTTTTCTTCAGGAGAAGAAAGAGATTGATGACAGGTGTACTAAATTTGTTGGGTTTTTAGGACTGTTAGACAGCATGCACAATGAGTAATAATTGTTGTTCTTTATTTCAGGTGGACCACGACATGACAGACAATATGTACATGAAGGAGAAGAAGCCACTAAATGAGCTGGAGGAGCACTTGAAATCCCTGGAGGAGGAGTACAACCATATCAGGGAGGACTGGCGCATCACACGGGGAACAGAGGAAGAGGTGAGTTAAGTTGTTATCTTGTCACACTAAAGTACTTGGTCTAATTTCCATCATATCTGATGAAGTGTTTTTCTATTATATCTGGAGTAGTACTTGTTCTACCACAGCTGGTCAAATATATCTTCAATCACAACTACCTGCTAGACAAGAATTTCTTACATTGCAGCTGGTCAAATAGCTCTTCAATTGTAGCTGTTCACATACTTCTTATATCATTGCTGGACAAATACATCTTCATTGCAGGTGGTCAGCTAGTTATTCCGTTGCAGTTGGTCAACTACTTCTTCCACTGGAGTGGGTCAGCTACTTCTTCCATTGCAGCAGCTCAGCTACTACTTCCATTAGTGATGGTCAGCTACTTCTTCCATTGCAGTTGGTCAACTACTTCTTCTATTGGAGATGGTCAGCTACTTCTTCCATTGTAGTTGGTCAACTACGTCTTCCATTGGAGATGGTCAGCTACTTCTTCCATTGCAGGTGGTCAACTACTTCTTCCATTGCAGCTGGTCAAGTATTTCTTTCATTGCACGTAGTCAAGTACTTCTTCCTTTGCAGGTGGTCAACTACTTCTTCCCTTGCAGCTGGTCAACTACTTCTTCCATTGCAGGTGGTCAAGTACTTCTTCCCTTGCAGGTGGTCAACTACTTCTTCCATTGCAGGTGGTCACCTACTTCTTCTATTGGAGATGGTCAGCTACTTCTGTCATTGCAGGTGGTCAACTACTTTTCCATTGCAGGTGGTCAACTACTTCTTCCATTGCAGGTGGTCACCTACTTCTTCTATTGGAGATGGTCAGCTACTTCTGTCATTGCAGGTGGTCAACTACTTTTTCCATTGCAGGTGGTCAACTACTTCTTCACTTGCAGCTGGTCAACTACGTGTTTCATTGCAGCTGGTCAGCTACTTCTTTCATTGCAGGTGGTCAACTACTTCTTCCATTG
Source organism: Oasisia sp. SBJ-2009 (assembly GCA_964017155.1). NCBI lineage: Eukaryota > Metazoa > Annelida > Polychaeta > Sabellida > Siboglinidae > Oasisia > Oasisia sp. SBJ-2009. The sequence continues at coordinate 35,407,581 of OZ024859.1, forward strand.
CAGCTGGTCAACTTGTTCTTCACTTGCAGCTGGTCAACTACTTCTTTCATTGCAGCTGGTCAAATACTTCTTCCATCGGAGCCGGGCAACTCTTCTTCCATTGCAGCTGGTCAACTACTTCTTGCATTGCAGGTGGTCAAGTACTTCTTCCCTTGCAGGTGATCAACTACTTCTTCCATTGCAGCTGGTCAAGTATTTCTTTCATTGCACGTGGTCAAGTACTTCTTCCTTTGCAGGTGGTAAACTACTTCTTCCATCACAGCTGGCCAAATACTTCTTGATTGAAGCTGGTCAGTTACTTCTTCCATTGCAGGTGATAAACTACTTCTTCCAATGTAACTGGTCAACTACTTTTTCCATTGCAGCTGGTCAAGTACTTCTTCCATTGCAACTGTGCACTAATTTTATTGTTTTTCTTCAGGAGAAGAAAGAGATTGATGACAGGTGTACTAAATTTGTTGGTTTTTTTGGGACTGTTAGACAGCATGCACAATGAGTAATAATTGTTGTTCTTTATTTCAGGTGGACCGCGACATGACAGACAATATGTACATAAAGGAGAAGAAGCCACTGAATGAGCTGCAGGAGCACTTGAAGTCCCTGGAGGAGGAGTACAACCATATCAGGGAGGACTGGCGCATCACACGGGGAACAGAGGAAGAGGTGAGTTAAGTTGTTATCTTGTCACACTATAGTACTTGGTCTAATTTCCATCATATCTGATGAAGTGTTTTTCTATTATATCTGGAGTAGTACTTGTTCTACCACAGCTGGTCAAATATATCTTCAATCACAACTACCTGCTAGACAAGAGTTTCTTACATTGCAGCTGGTCAAATAGTTCTTCAATTGTAGCTGTTCACGTACTTCTTATATCATTGCTGGACAAATACATCTTCATTGCAGGTGTTCAGCTAGTTATTCCGTTGCAGTTGGTCAACTACTTCTTCCACTGGAGTGGGTCAGCTTCGTCTTCCATTGCAGCTGGTCAGCTACTACTTCCATTAGTGATGGTCAGCTACTTCTTCCATTGCAGTTGGTCAACTACTTCTTCTATTGGAGCTGGTCAAATACTTCTTCCATCGGAGCCGGTCAACTACTTCTTCCATTGCAGCTGGTCAACTACTTCTTCCATTGCAGCTGGGCAACTACTTCTTCCATTGCAGCTCGTCAACTACTTCTTCCATTGCAGGTGATAAACTACTTCTTCCAATGTAACTGGTCAACTACTTTTTCCATTGCAGCTGGTCAAGTACTTCTTCCATTGCAACTGTACACTAATTTTTATTGTTTTTCTTCAGGAGAAGAAAGAGATTGATGACAGGTGTACTAAATTTGTTGGGTTTTTTAGGACTGTTAGACAGCATACACAATGAGTAATAATTGTTCTTTATTTCAGGTGGACCACGACATGACAGACAATATGTACATAAAGGAGAAGAAGCCACTGAATGAGCTGGAGGGGCACTTGAATTCCCTGGAGGAGGAGTACAACCATATCAGGGAGGACTGGCGCATCACACGGGGAACAGAGGAAGAGGTGAGTTAAGTTGTTATCTTGTCACACTATAGTACTTGGTCTAATTTCCATCATATCTGATGAAGTGTTTTTCTATTATATCTGGAGTAGTACTTGTTCTACCACAGCTGGTCAAATATATCTTCAATCACAACTACCTGCTAGACAAGAGTTTCTTACATTGCAGCTGGTCAAATAGTTCTTCAATTGTAGCTGTTCACGTACTTCTTATATCATTGCTGGACAAATACATCTTCATTGCAGGTGGTCAGCTAGTTATTCCGTTGCAGTTGGTCAACTACTTCTTCCACTGGAGTGGGTCAGCTTCGTCTTCCACTGCAGCTGGTCAGCTACTACTTCCATTAGTGATGGTCAGCTACTTCTTCCATTGCAGTTGGTCAACTACTTCTTCTATTGGAGCTGGTCAAATACGTCTTCCATCGGAGCCGGTCAACTACTTCTTCCATTGCAGCTGGTCAACTACTTCTTCCATTGCAGCTGGGCAACTACTTCTTCCATTGCAGCTGGTCAACTACTTCTTTCAATGCAGGTGATCAAGTACTTCTTCCCTTGCAGGTGGTCAACTACTTCTTCCCTTGCAGCTGGTCAACTACTTCTTCCATTGCAGGTGGTCAAGTACTTCTTCCCTTGCAGGTGGTCAACTACTTCTTCCATTGCAGGTGGTCACCTACTTCTTCTATTGGAGATGGTCAGCTACTTCTGTCATTGCAGGTGGTCAACTACTTTTTCCATTGCAGGTGGTCAACTACTTCTTCCATTGCAGGTGGTCACCTACTTCTTCTATTGGAGATGGTCAGCTACTTCTGTCATTGCAGGTGGTCAACTACTTTTTCCATTGCAGGTGGTCAACTACTTCTTCACTTGCAACTGGTCAACTACGTGTTTCATTGCAGCTGGTCAGCTACTTCTTTCATTGCAGCTGGTCAACTACTTCTTCCATTGCAGGTGGTCAACTTCTTCTTCACTTGCAGCTGGTCAACTACTTCTTTCATTGCAGGTGATCAACTACTTCTTCCATTGCAGCTGGTCAACTACTTCTTGCATTGCAGGTGGTCAAGTACTTGTTCCCTTGCAGGTGGTCAACTACTTCTTCCATTGCAGCTGGTCAAGTATTTCTTTCATTGCACGTGGTCAAGTACTTCTTCCTTTGCACGTGGTCAACTACTTCTTCCATCACAGCTGGTCAAATACTTCTTGATTGAAGCTGGTCAGTTACTTCTTCCATTGCAGGTGATAAACTACTTCTTCCAATGTAACTGGTCAGCTACTTTTTCCATTGCAGCTGGTCAAGTACTTCTTCCATTGCAACTGTGCACTAATTTTATTGTTTTTCTTCAGGAGAAGAAAGAGATTGATGACAGGTGTACTAAATTTGTTGGGTTTTTTAGGACTGTTAGACAGCATGCATAATGAGTAATAATTGTTGTTCTTTATTTCAGGTGGACCACGACTTGACAGACAATATGCACATAAAGGAGAAGAAGCCACTGAATGAGCTGGAGGAGCACTTGAAGTCCCTGTAGGAGGAGTACAACCATATCAGGGAGGACTGGCGCATCACAAGGGGAACAGAGGAAGAGGTGAGTTAAGTTGTTATCTTGTCACACTAAAGTACTTGGTTTAATTTCCATCATATCTGATGAAGTGTTTTTCTATTATATCTGGAGTAGTACTTGTTCTACCACAGCTGGTCAAATATATCTTCAATCACAACTACCTGCTAGACAAGAATTTCTTACATAGCAGCTGGTCAAATATTTCTTCAATTGTAGCTGTTCACGTACTTCTTATATCATTGCTGGACAAATACATCTTTCTTGCAGGTGGTCAGCTAGTTATTCCGTTGCAGTTGGTCAACTACTTCTTCCACTGGAGTGGGTCAGCTACGTCTTCCATTGCAGCTGGTCAGCTACTACTTCCATTAGTGATGGTCAGCTACTTCTTCCATTGCAGTTGGTCAACTACTTCTTCTATTGGAGATGGTCAGCTACTTCTTTCATTGCAGGTGGTCAACTACTTCTTCCATTGCAGGTGGTCAACTTCTTCTTCACTTGCAGCTGGTCAACTATTTCTTTCATTGCAGCTGGTCAAATACTTCTTCCATCGGAGCCGGTCAACTACTTCTTCCATTGCAGCTGGTCAACTACTTCTTCCATTGCAGCTGGGCAACTACTTCTTCCATTGCAGCTGGTCAACTACTTCTTTCATTGCAGGTGATCAATTTCTTCTTCCCTTGCAGGTGGTCAACTACTTCTTCCCTTGCAGCTGGTCAACTACTTCTTCCATTGCAGGTGGTCAAGTACTTCTTCCCTTGCAGGTGGTCAACTACTTCTTCCATTGCAGGTGGTCAACTACTTCTTCTATTGGAGATGGTCAGCTACTTCTGTCATTGCAGGTGGTCAACTACTTCTTCACTTACAGCTGGTCAACTACTTCTTCACTTGCAGCTGGTCAACTACGTGTTTCATTGCAGCTGGTCAAATACTTTTTCCTTCGGAGCTGGTCAACTACTTCTTCCATTTCAGCTGGTCAAGTACTTCTTTCATTGCAGGTGATCAACTACTTCTTCCATTGCAGCTGGTCAACTACTTCTTGCATTGCAGGTGGGCAAGTACTTCTTCCCTTGCAGGTGATCAACTACTTCTTCCATTGCAGCTGGTCAAGTATTTCTTTCATTGCACGTGGTCAAGTACTTCTTCCTTTGCAGGTGGTCAACTACTTCTTCCATCACAGCTGGCCAAATACTTCTTGATTGAAGCTGGTCAGTTACTTCTTCCATTGCAGGTGATAAAGTACTTCTTCCAATGTAACTGGTCAACTACTTTTTCCATTGCAGCTGGTCAAGTACTTCTTCCATTGCAACTGTGCACTAATTTTATTGTTTTTCTTCAGGAGAAGAAAGAGATTGATGATAGGTGTACTAAATTTGTTGGTTTTTTTGGGACTGTTAGACAGCATGCACAATGATTAATAATTGTTGTTCTTTATTTCAGGTGGACCGCGACATGACAGACAATATGTACATAAAGGAGAAGAAGCCACTGAATGAGCTGAAGGAGCACTTGAAGTCCCTGGAGGAGGAGTACAACCATATCAGGGAGGACTGGCGCATCACACGGGGAACAGAGGAAGAGGTGAGTTAAGTTGTTATCTTGTCACACTATAGTACTTGGTCTAATTTCCATCATATCTGATGAAGTGTTTTTCTATTATATCTGGAGTAGTACTTGTTCTACCACAGCTGGTCAAATATATCTTCAATCACAACTACCTGCTAGACAAGAGTTTCTTACATTGCAGCTGGTCAAATAGTTCTTCAATTGTAGCTGTTCACGTACTTCTTATATCATTGCTGGACAAATACATCTTCATTGCAGGTGGTCAGCTAGTTATTCCGTTGCAGTTGGTCAACTACTTCTTCCACTGGAGTGGGTCAGCTTCGTCTTCCATTGCAGCTGGTCAGCTACTACTTCCATTAGTGATGGTCAGCTACTACTTCCATTAGTGATGGTCAGCTACTTCTTCCATTGCAGTTGGTCAACTACTTCTTCTATTGGAGCTGGTCAAATACTTCTTCCATCGGAGCCGGTCAACTACTTCTTCCATTGCAGCTGGTCAACTACTTCTTCCATTGCAGCTGGGCAACTACTTCTTCCATTGCAGCTGGTCAACTACTTCTTTCATTGCAGGTGATCAAGTACTTCTTCCCTTGCAGGTGGTCAACTACTTCTTCCCTTGCAGCTGGTCAACTACTTCTTCCATTGCAGGTGGTCAAGTACTTCTTCCCTTGCAGGTGGTCAACTACTTCTTCCATTGCAGGTGGTCACCTACTTCTTCTATTGGAGATGGTCAGCTACTTCTGTCATTGCAGGTGGTCAACTACTTTTTCCATTGCAGGTGGTCAACTACTTCTTCACTTGCAGCTGGTCAACTACATGTTTCATTGCAGCTGGTCAAATACTTCTTCCTTCGGAGCTGGTCAACTACTTCTTCCATTTCAGCTGGTCAAGTATTTATTTCATAGCACGTGGTCAAGTACTTCTTCCTTTGCAGGTGGTCAATTACTTCTTCCATCACAGCTGGTCAAATACTTCTTGATTGAAGCTGGTCAGTTACTTCTTCCATTGCAGGTGATAAACTACTTCTTCCAATGTAACTGGTCAACTACTTTTTCCATTGCAGCTGGTCAAGTACTTCTTCCATTGCAACTGTGCACTAATTTTATTGTTTTTCTTCAGGAGAAGAAAGAGATTGATGACAGGTGTACTAAATTTGTTGGGTTTTTAGGACTGTTAGACAGCATGCACAATGAGTAATAATTGTTGTTCTTTATTTCAGGTGGACCACGACATGACAGACAATATGTACATAAAGGAGAAGAAGCCACTAAATGAGCTGGAGGAGCACTTGAAATCTCTGGAGGAGGAGTACAACCATATCAGGGAGGACTGGCGCATCACACGGGGAACAGAGGAAGAGGTGAGTTAAGTTATTATCTTGTCACACTAAAGTACTTGGTCTAATTTCCATCATATCTGATGAAGTGTTTTTCTATTATATTTGGAGTAGTACTTGTTCTACCACAGCTGGTCAAATATATCTTTAATCACAACTACCTGCTAGACAAGAATTTCTTACATTGCAGCTGGTCAAATAGCTCTTCAATTGTAGCTGTTCACATACTTCTTATATCATTGCTGGACAAATACATCTTCATTGCAGGTGGTCAGCTAGTTATTCCGTTGCAGTTGGTCAACTACTTCTTCCACTGGAGTGGGTCAGCTACTTCTTCCATTGCAGCAGCTCAGCTACTACTTCCATTAGTGATGGTCAGCTACTTCTTCCATTGCAGTTGGTCAACTACTTCTTCTATTGGAGATGGTCAGCTACTTCTTCCATTGTAGTTGGTCAACTACGTCTTCTATTGGAGATGGTCAGCTACTTCTTTCATTGCAGGTGGTCAACTACTTCTTCCATTGCAGCTGGTCAAGTATTTCTTTCATTGCACGTAGTCAAGTACTTCTTCCTTTGCAGGTGGTCAACTACTTCTTCCATCACAGCTGGTCAAATACTTCTTGATTGAAGCTGGTCAGTTACCTCTTCCATTGCAGGTGATAAACTACTTCTTCCAATGTAACTGGTCAACTACTTTTTCCATTGCAGCTGGTCAAGTACTTCTTCCATTGCAACTGTACACTAATTTTTATTGTTTTTCTTCAGGAGAAGAAAGAGATTGATGACAGGTGTACTAAATTTGTTGGGTTTTTTAGGACTGTTAGACAGCATACACAATGAGTAATAATTGTTCTTTATTTCAGGTGGACCACGACATGACAGACAATATGTACATAAAGGAGAAGAAGCCACTGAATGAGCTGGAGGGGCACTTGAAGTCCCTGGAGGAGGAGTACAACCATATCAGGGAGGACTGGCGCATCACACGGGGAACAGAGGAAGAGGTGAGTTAAGTTGTTATCTTGTCACACTATAGTACTTGGTCTAATTTCCATCATATCTGATGAAGTGTTTTTCTATTATATCTGGAGTAGTACTTGTTCTACCACAGCTGGTCAAATATATCTTCAATCACAACTACCTGCTAGACAAGAGTTTCTTACATTGCAGCTGGTCAAATAGTTCTTCAATTGTAGCTGTTCCCGTACTTCTTATATCATTGCTGGACAAATACATCTTCATTGCAGGTGGTCAGCTAGTTATTCCGTTGCAGTTGGTCAACTACTTCTTCCACTGGAGTGGGTCAGCTTCGTCTTCCATTGCAGCTGGTCAGCTACTACTTCCATTAGTGATGGTCAGCTACTTCTTCCATTGCAGTTGGTCAACTACTTCTTCTATTGGAGCTGGTCAAATACTTCTTCCATCGGAGCCGGTCAACTACTTCTTCCATTGCAGCTGGTCAACTACTTCTTCCATTGCAGCTGGGCAACTACTTCTTCCATTGCAGCTGGTCAACTACTTCTTTCAATGCAGGTTATCAAGTACTTCTTCCCTTGCAGGTGGTCAACTACTTCTTCCCTTGCAGCTGGTCAACTACTTCTTCCATTGCAGGTGGTCAAGTACTTCTTCCCTTGCAGGTGGTCAACTACTTCTTCCATTGCAGGTGGTCACCTACTTCTTCTATTGGAGATGGTCAGCTACTTCTGTCATTGCAGGTGGTCAACTACTTTTTCCATTGCAGGTGGTCAACTACTTCTTCCATTGCAGGTGGTCACCTACTTCTTCTATTGGAGATGGTCAGCTACTTCTGTCATTGCAGGTGGTCAACTACTTTTTCCATTGCAGGTGGTCAACTACTTCTTCACTTGCAGCTGGTCAACTACGTGTTTCATTGCAGCTGGTCAGCTACTTCTTTCATTGCAGGTGGTCAACTACTTCTTCTATTGCAGCTGGTCAACTTGTTCTTCACTTGCAGCTGGTCAACTACTTCTTTCATTGCAGCTGGTCAAATACTTCTTCCATCGGAGCCGGGCAACTCTTCTTCCATTGCAGCTGGTCAACTACTTCTTCCATTGCAGCTGCGCACCTACTTCTTCCATTGCAGCTGGTCAACTACTTCTTTCATTGCAGGTGATCAACTACTTCTTCCATTGCAGCTGGTCAACTACTTCTTGCATTGCAGGTGGTCAAGTACTTCTTCCCTTGCAGGTGATCAACTACTTCTTCCATTGCAGCTGGTCAAGTATTTCTTTCATTGCACGTGGTCAAGTACTTCTTCCTTTGCAGGTGGTCAACTACTTCTTCCATCACAGCTGGCCAAATACTTCTTGATTGAAGCTGGTCAGTTACTTCTTCCATTGCAGGTGATAAACTACTTCTTCCAATGTAACTGGTCAACTACTTTTTCCATTGCAGCTGGTCAAGTACTTCTTCCATTGCAACTGTGCACTAATTTTATTGTTTTTCTTCAGGAGAAGAAAGAGATTGATGACAGGTGTACTAAATTTGTTGGGTTTTTTGGGACTGTTAGACAGCATGCACAATGAGTAATAATTGTTGTTCTTTATTTCAGGTGGACCGCGACATGACAGACAATATGTACATAAAGGAGAAGAAGCCACTGAATGAGCTGCAGGAGCACTTGAAGTCCCTGGAGGAGGAGTACAACCATATCAGGGAGGACTGGCGCATCACACGGGGAACAGAGGAAGAGGTGAGTTAAGTTGTTATCTTGTCACACTATAGTACTTGGTCTAATTTCCATCATATCTGATCAAGTGTTTTTCTATTATATCTGGAGTAGTACTTGTTCTACCACAGCTGGTCAAATATATCTTCAATCACAACTACCTGCTAGACAAGAGTTTCTTACATTGCAGCTGGTCAAATAGTTCTTCAATTGTAGCTGTTCACGTACTTCTTATATCATTGCTGGACAAATACATCTTCATTGCAGGTGGTCAGCTAGTTATTCCGTTGCAGTTGGTCAACTACTTCTTCCACTGGAGTGGGTCAGCTTCGTCTTCCATTGCAGCTGGTCAGCTACTACTTCCATTAGTGATGGTCAGCTACTTCTTCCATTGCAGTTGGTCAACTACTTCTTCTAATGGAGCTGGTCAAATACTTCTTCCATCGGAGCCGGTCAACTACTTCTTCCATTGCAGCTGGTCAACTACTTCTTCCATTGCAGCTGGGCAACTACTTCTTCCATTGCAGCTGGTCAACTACTTCTTTCATTGCAGGTGATCAAGTACTTCTTCCCTTGCAGGTGGTCAACTACTTCTTCCCTTGCAGCTGGTCAACTACTTCTTCCATTGCAGGTGGTCAAGTACTTCTTCCCTTGCAGGTGGTCAACTACTTCTTCCATTGCAGGTGGTCACCTACTTCTTCTATTGGAGATGGTCAGCTACTTCTGTCATTGCAGGTGGTCAACTACTTTTTCCATTGCAGGTGGTCAACTACTTCTTCCATTGCAGGTGGTCACCTACTTCTTCTATTGGAGATGGTCAGCTACTTCTGTCATTGCAGGTGGTCAACTACTTTTTCCATTGCAGGTGGTCAACTACTTCTTCACTTGCAGCTGGTCAACTACGTGTTTCATTGCAGCTGGTCAGCTACTTCTTTCATTGCAGCTGGTCAACTACTTCTTCCATTGCAGGTGGTCAACTTCTTCTTCACTTGCAGCTGGTCAACTACTTCTTTCATTGCAGCTGGTCAAATACTTCTTCCATCGGAGCCGGTCAACTACTTCTTCCATTGCAGCTGGTCAACTACTTCTTCCATTGCAGCTGCGCACCTACTTCTTCCATTGCAGCTGGTCAACTACTTCTTGCATTGCAGGTGGTCAAGTACTTGTTCCCTTGCAGGTGGTCAACTACTTCTTCCATTGCAGCTGGTCAAGTATTTCTTTCATTGCACGTGGTCAAGTACTTCTTCCTTTGCACGTGGTCAACTACTTCTTCCATCACAGCTGGTCAAATACTTCTTGATTGAAGCTGGTCAGTTACTTCTTCCATTGCAGGTGATAAACTACTTCTTCCAATGTAACTGGTCAGCTACTTTTTCCATTGCAGCTGGTCAAGTACTTCTTCCATTGCAACTGTGCACTAATTTTATTGTTTTTCTTCAGGAGAAGAAAGAGATTGATGACAGGTGTACTAAATTTGTTGGTTTTTTTAGGACTGTTAGACAGCATGCATAATGAGTAATAATTGTTGTTCTTTATTTCAGGTGGACCACGACTTGACAGACAATATGCACATAAAGGAGAAGAAGCCACTGAATGAGCTGGAGGAGCACTTGAAGTCCCTGTAGGAGGAGTACAACCATATCAGGGAGGACTGGCGCATCACAAGGGGAACAGAGGAAGAGGTGAGTTAAGTTGTTATCTTGTCACACTAAAGTACTTGGTTTAATTTCCATCATATCTGATGAAGTGTTTTTCTATTATATCTGGAGTAGTACTTGTTCTACCACAGCTGGTCAAATATATCTTCAATCACAACTACCTGCTAGACAAGAATTTCTTACATAGCAGCTGGTCAAATATTTCTTCAATTGTAGCTGTTCACGTACTTCTTATATCATTGCTGGACAAATACATCTTTCTTGCAGGTGGTCAGCTAGTTATTCCGTTGCAGTTGGTCAACTACTTCTTCCACTGGAGTGGGTCAGCTACGTCTTCCATTGCAGCTGGTCAGCTACTACTTCCATTAGTGATGGTCAGCTACTTCTTCCATTGCAGTTGGTCAACTACTTCTTCTATTGGAGATGGTCAGCTACTTCTTTCATTGCAGGTGGTCAACTACTTCTTCCATTGCCGGTGGTCAACTTCTTCTTCACTTGCAGCTGGTCAACTATTTCTTTCATTGCAGCTGGTCAAATACTTCTTCCATCGGAGCCGGTCAACTACTTCTTCCATTGCAGCTGGTCAACTACTTCTTCCATTGCAGCTGGGCAACTACTTCTTCCATTGCAGCTGGTCAACTACTTCTTTCATTGCAGGTGATCAATTTCTTCTTCCCTTGCAGGTGGTCAACTACTTCTTCCCTTGCAGCTGGTCAACTACTTCTTCCATTGCAGGTGGTCAAGTACTTCTTCCCTTGCAGGTGGTCAACTACTTCTTCCATTGCAGGTGGTCAACTACTTCTTCTATTGGAGATGGTCAGCTACTTCTGTCATTGCAGGTGGTCAACTACTTCTTCACTTGCAGCTGGTCAACTACTTCTTCACTTGCAGCTGGTCAACTACGTGTTTCATTGCAGCTGGTCAAATACTTTTTCCTTCGGAGCTGGTCAACTACTTCTTCCATTTCAGCTGGTCAAGTACTTCTTTCATTGCAGGTGATCAACTACTTCTTCCATTGCAGCTGGTCAACTACTTCTTGCATTGCAGGTGGGCAAGTACTTCTTCCCTTGCAGGTGATCAACTACTTCTTCCATTGCAGCTGGTCAAGTATTTCTTTCATTGCACGTGGTCAAGTACTTCTTCCTTTGCAGGTGGTCAAGTACTTCTTCCATCACAGCTGGCCAAATACTTCTTGATTGAAGCTGGTCAGTTACTTCTTCCGTTGAAGGTGATAAACTACTTCTTCCAATGTAACTGGTCAACTACTTTTTCCATTGCAGCTGGTCAAGTACTTCTTCCATTGCAACTGTGCACTAATTTTATTGTTTTTCTTCAGGAGAAGAAAGAGATTGATGACAGGTGTACTAAATTTGTTGGTTTTTTTGGGACTGTTAGACAGCATGCACAATGAGTAATAATTGTTGTTCTTTATTTCAGGTGGACCGCGACATGACAGACAATATGTACATAAAGGAGAAGAAGCCACTGAATGAGCTGAAGGAGCACTTGAAGTCCCTGGAGGAGGAGTACAACCATATCAGGGAGGACTGGCGCATCACACGGGGAACAGAGGAAGAGGTGAGTTAAGTTGTTATCTTGTCACACTATAGTACTTGGTCTAATTTCCATCATATCTGATGAAGTGTTTTTCTATTATATCTGGAGTAGTACTTGTTCTACCACAGCTGGTCAAATATATCTTCAATCACAACTACCTGCTAGACAAGAGTTTCTTACATTGCAGCTGGTCAAATAGTTCTTCAATTGTAGCTGTTCACATACTTCTTATATCATTGCTGGACAAATACATCTTCATTGCAGGTGGTCAGCTAGTTATTCCATTGCAGTTGGTCAACTACTTCTTCCACTGGAGTGGGTCAGCTTCGTCTTCCATTGCAGCTGGTCAGCTACTACTTCCATTAGTGATGGTCAGCTACTACTTCCACTAGTGATGGTCAGCTACTTCTTCCATTGCAGTTGGTCAACTACTTCTTCTATTGGAGCTGGTCAAATACTTCTTCCATCGGAGCCGGTCAACTACTTCTTCCATTGCAGCTGGTCAACTACTTCTTCCATTGCAGCTGGACAACTACTTCTTCCATTGCAGCTGGTCAACTACTTCTTTCATTGCAGGTGATCAAGTACTTCTTCCCTTGCAGGTGGTCAACTACTTCTTCCCTTGCAGCTGGTCAACTACTTCTTCCATTGCAGGTGGTCAAGTACTTCTTCCCTTACAGGTGGTCAACTACTTCTTCCATTGCAGGTGGTCACCTACTTCTTCTATTGGAGATGGTCAGCTACTTCTGTCATTGCAGGTAGTCAACTACTTCTTCCATTGCAGGTGGTCACCTACTTCTTCTATTGGAGATGGTCAGCTACTTCTGTCATTGCAGGTGGTCAACTACTTTTTCCATTGCAGGTGGTCAACTACTTCTTCCATTGCAGGTGGTCACCTACTTCTTCTATTGGAGATGGTCAGCTACTTCTGTCATTGCAGGTGGTCAACTACTTTTTCCATTGCAGGTGGTCAACTACTTCTTCACTTGCAGCTGGTCAACTACGTGTTTCATTGCAGCTGGTCAGCTACTTCTTTCATTGCAGCTGGTCAACTACTTCTTCCATTGCAGGTGGTCAACTTCTTCTTCACTTGCAGCTGGTCAACTACTTCTTTCATTGCAGCTGGTCAAATACTTCTTCCATCGGAGCCGGTCAACTACTTCTTCCATTGCAGCTGGTCAACTACTTCTTCCATTGCAGCTGCGCACCTACTTCTTCCATTGCAGCTGGTCAACTACTTCTTTCATTGCAGGTGATCAACTACTTCTTCCATTGCAGCTGGTCAACTACTTCTTGCATTCCAGGTGGTCAAGTACTTGTTCCCTTGCAGGTGGTCAACTACTTCTTCCATTGCAGCTGGTCAAGTATTTCTTTCATTGCACGTGGTCAAGTACTTCTTCCTTTGCACGTGGTCAACTACTTCTTCCATCACAGCTGGTCAAATACTTCTTGATTGAAGCTGGTCAGTTACTTCTTCCATTGCAGGTGATAAACTACTTCTTCCAATGTAACTGGTCAGCTACTTTTTCCATTGCAGCTGGTCAAGTACTTCTTCCATTGCAACTGTGCACTAATTTTATTGTTTTTCTTCAGGAGAAGAAAGAGATTGATGACAGGTGTACTAAATTTGTTGGGTTTTTTAGGACTGTTAGACAGCATGCATAATGAGTAATAATTGTTGTTCTTTATTTCAGGTGGACCACGACTTGACAGACAATATGCACATAAAGGAGAAGAAGCCACTGAATGAGCTGGAGGAGCACTTGAAGTCCCTGTAGGAGGAGTACAACCATATCAGGGAGGACTGGCGCATCACAAGGGGAACAGAGGAAGAGGTGAGTTAAGTTGTTATCTTGTCACACTAAAGTACTTGGTTTAATTTCCATCATATCTGATGAAGTGTTTTTCTATTATATCTGGAGTAGTACTTGTTCTACCACAGCTGGTCAAATATATCTTCAATCACAACTACCTGCTAGACAAGAATTTCTTACATAGCAGCTGGTCAAATATTTCTTCAATTGTAGCTGTTCACGTACTTCTTATATCATTGCTGGACAAATACATCTTTCTTGCAGGTGGTCAGCTAGTTATTCCGTTGCAGTTGGTCAACTACTTCTTCCACTGGAGTGGGTCAGCTACGTCTTCCATTGCAGCTGGTCAGCTACTACTTCCATTAGTGATGGTCAGCTACTTCTTCCATTGCAGTTGGTCAACTACTTCTTCTATTGGAGATGGTCAGCTACTTCTTTCATTGCAGGTGGTCAACTACTTCTTCCATTGCAGGTGGTCAACTTCTTCTTCACTTGCAGCTGGTCAACTATTTCTTTCATTGCAGCTGGTCAAATACTTCTTCCATCGGAGCCGGTCAACTACTTCTTCCATTGCAGCTGGTCAACTACTTCTTCCATTGCAGCTGGGCAACTACTTCTTCCATTGCAGCTGGTCAACTACTTCTTTCATTGCAGGTGATCAATTTCTTCTTCCCTTGCAGGTGGTCAACTACTTCTTCCCTTGCAGCTGGTCAACTACTTCTTCCATTGCAGGTGGTCAAGTACTTCTTCCCTTGCAGGTGGTCAACTACTTCTTCCATTGCAGGTGGTCAACTACTTCTTCTATTGGAGATGGTCAGCTACTTCTGTCATTGCAGGTGGTCAACTACTTCTTCACTTGCAGCTGGTCAACTACTTCTTCACTTGCAGCTGGTCAACTACGTGTTTCATTGCAGCTGGTCAAATACTTTTTCCTTCGGAGCTGGTCAACTACTTCTTCCATTTCAGCTGGTCAAGTACTTCTTTCATTGCAGGTGATCAACTACTTCTTCCATTGCAGCTGGTCAACTACTTCTTGCATTGCAGGTGGGCAAGTACTTCTTCCCTTGCAGGTGATCAACTACTTCTTCCATTGCAGCTGGTCAAGTATTTCTTTCATTGCACGTGGTCAAGTACTTCTTCCTTTGCAGGTGGTCAAGTACTTCTTCCATCACAGCTGGCCAAATACTTCTTGATTGAAGCTGGTCAGTTACTTCTTCCGTTGAAGGTGATAAACTACTTCTTCCAATGTAACTGGTCAACTACTTTTTCCATTGCAGCTGGTCAAGTACTTCTTCCATTGCAACTGTGCACTAATTTTATTGTTTTTCTTCAGGAGAAGAAAGAGATTGATGACAGGTGTACTAAATTTGTTGGTTTTTTTGGGACTGTTAGACAGCATGCACAATGAGTAATAATTGTTGTTCTTTATTTCAGGTGGACCGCGACATGACAGACAATATGTACATAAAGGAGAAGAAGCCACTGAATGAGCTGAAGGAGCACTTGAAGTCCCTGGAGGAGGAGTACAACCATATCAGGGAGGACTGGCGCATCACACGGGGAACAGAGGAAGAGGTGAGTTAAGTTGTTATCTTGTCACACTATAGTACTTGGTCTAATTTCCATCATATCTGATGAAGTGTTTTTCTATTATATCTGGAGTAGTACTTGTTCTACCACAGCTGGTCAAATATATCTTCAATCACAACTACCTGCTAGACAAGAGTTTCTTACATTGCAGCTGGTCAAATAGTTCTTCAATTGTAGCTGTTCACATACTTCTTATATCATTGCTGGACAAATACATCTTCATTGCAGGTGGTCAGCTAGTTATTCCATTGCAGTTGGTCAACTACTTCTTCCACTGGAGTGGGTCAGCTTCGTCTTCCATTGCAGCTGGTCAGCTACTACTTCCATTAGTGATGGTCAGCTACTACTTCCACTAGTGATGGTCAGCTACTTCTTCCATTGCAGTTGGTCAACTACTTCTTCTATTGGAGCTGGTCAAATACTTCTTCCATCGGAGCCGGTCAACTACTTCTTCCATTGCAGCTGGTCAACTACTTCTTCCATTGCAGCTGGACAACTACTTCTTCCATTGCAGCTGGTCAACTACTTCTTTCATTGCAGGTGATCAAGTACTTCTTCCCTTGCAGGTGGTCAACTACTTCTTCCCTTGCAGCTGGTCAACTACTTCTTCCATTGCAGGTGGTCAAGTACTTCTTCCCTTGCAGGTGGTCAACTACTTCTTCCATTGCAGGTGGTCACCTACTTCTTCTATTGGAGATGGTCAGCTACTTCTGTCATTGCAGGTAGTCAACTACTTCTTCCATTGCAGGTGGTCACCTACTTCTTCTATTGGAGATGGTCAGCTACTTCTGTCATTGCAGGTGGTCAACTACTTTTTCCATTGCAGGTGGTCAACTACTTCTTCCATTGCAGGTGGTCACCTACTTCTTCTATTGGAGATGGTCAGCTACTTCTGTCATTGCAGGTGGTCAACTACTTTTTCCATTGCAGGTGGTCAACTACTTCTTCACTTGCAGCTGGTCAACTACGTGTTTCATTGCAGCTGGTCAGCTACTTCTTTCATTGCAGCTGGTCAACTACTTCTTCCATTGCAGGTGGTCAACTTCTTCTTCACTTGCAGCTGGTCAACTACTTCTTTCATTGCAGCTGGTCAAATACTTCTTCCATCGGAGCCGGTCAACTACTTCTTCCATTGCAGCTGGTCAACTACTTCTTCCATTGCAGCTGCGCACCTACTTCTTCCATTGCAGCTGGTCAACTACTTCTTTCATTGCAGGTGATCAACTACTTCTTCCATTGCAGCTGGTCAACTACTTCTTGCATTCCAGGTGGTCAAGTACTTGTTCCCTTGCAGGTGGTCAACTACTTCTTCCATTGCAGCTGGTCAAGTATTTCTTTCATTGCACGTGGTCAAGTACTTCTTCCTTTGCACGTGGTCAACTACTTCTTCCATCACAGCTGGTCAAATACTTCTTGATTGAAGCTGGTCAGTTACTTCTTCCATTGCAGGTGATAAACTACTTCTTCCAATGTAACTGGTCAGCTACTTTTTCCATTGCAGCTGGTCAAGTACTTCTTCCATTGCAACTGTGCACTAATTTTATTGTTTTTCTTCAGGAGAAGAAAGAGATTGATGACAGGTGTACTAAATTTGTTGGGTTTTTTAGGACTGTTAGACAGCATGCATAATGAGTAATAATTGTTGTTCTTTATTTCAGGTGGACCACGACTTGACAGACAATATGCACATAAAGGAGAAGAAGCCACTGAATGAGCTGGAGGAGCACTTGAAGTCCCTGTAGGAGGAGTACAACCATATCAGGGAGGACTGGCGCATCACAAGGGGAACAGAGGAAGAGGTGAGTTAAGTTGTTATCTTGTCACACTAAAGTACTTGGTTTAATTTCCATCATATCTGATGAAGTGTTTTTCTATTATATCTGGAGTAGTACTTGTTCTACCACAGCTGGTCAAATATATCTTCAATCACAACTACCTGCTAGACAAGAATTTCTTACATAGCAGCTGGTCAAATATTTCTTCAATTGTAGCTGTTCACGTACTTCTTATATCATTGCTGGACAAATACATCTTTCTTGCAGGTGGTCAGCTAGTTATTCCGTTGCAGTTGGTCAACTACTTCTTCCACTGGAGTGGGTCAGCTACGTCTTCCATTGCAGCTGGTCAGCTACTACTTCCATTAGTGATGGTCAGCTACTTCTTCCATTGCAGTTGGTCAACTACTTCTTCTATTGGAGATGGTCAGCTACTTCTTTCATTGCAGGTGGTCAACTACTTCTTCCATTGCAGGTGGTCAACTTCTTCTTCACTTGCAGCTGGTCAACTATTTCTTTCATTGCAGCTGGTCAAATACTTCTTCCATCGGAGCCGGTCAACTACTTCTTCCATTGCAGCTGGTCAACTACTTCTTCCATTGCAGCTGGGCAACTACTTCTTCCATTGCAGCTGGTCAACTACTTCTTTCATTGCAGGTGATCAATTTCTTCTTCCCTTGCAGGTGGTCAACTACTTCTTCCCTTGCAGCTGGTCAACTACTTCTTCCATTGCAGGTGGTCAAGTACTTCTTCCCTTGCAGGTGGTCAACTACTTCTTCCATTGCAGGTGGTCAACTACTTCTTCTATTGGAGATGGTCAGCTACTTCTGTCATTGCAGGTGGTCAACTACTTCTTCACTTGCAGCTGGTCAACTACTTCTTCACTTGCAGCTGGTCAACTACGTGTTTCATTGCAGCTGGTCAAATACTTTTTCCTTCGGAGCTGGTCAACTACTTCTTCCATTTCAGCTGGTCAAGTACTTCTTTCATTGCAGGTGATCAACTACTTCTTCCATTGCAGCTGGTCAACTACTTCTTGCATTGCAGGTGGGCAAGTACTTCTTCCCTTGCAGGTGATCAACTACTTCTTCCATTGCAGCTGGTCAAGTATTTCTTTCATTGCACGTGGTCAAGTACTTCTTCCTTTGCAGGTGGTCAAGTACTTCTTCCATCACAGCTGGCCAAATACTTCTTGATTGAAGCTGGTCAGTTACTTCTTCCGTTGAAGGTGATAAACTACTTCTTCCAATGTAACTGGTCAACTACTTTTTCCATTGCAGCTGGTCAAGTACTTCTTCCATTGCAACTGTGCACTAATTTTATTGTTTTTCTTCAGGAGAAGAAAGAGATTGATGACAGGTGTACTAAATTTGTTGGTTTTTTTGGGACTGTTAGACAGCATGCACAATGAGTAATAATTGTTGTTCTTTATTTCAGGTGGACCGCGACATGACAGACAATATGTACATAAAGGAGAAGAAGCCACTGAATGAGCTGAAGGAGCACTTGAAGTCCCTGGAGGAGGAGTACAACCATATCAGGGAGGACTGGCGCATCACACGGGGAACAGAGGAAGAGGTGAGTTAAGTTGTTATCTTGTCACACTATAGTACTTGGTCTAATTTCCATCATATCTGATGAAGTGTTTTTCTATTATATCTGGAGTAGTACTTGTTCTACCACAGCTGGTCAAATATATCTTCAATCACAACTACCTGCTAGACAAGAGTTTCTTACATTGCAGCTGGTCAAATAGTTCTTCAATTGTAGCTGTTCACATACTTCTTATATCATTGCTGGACAAATACATCTTCATTGCAGGTGGTCAGCTAGTTATTCCATTGCAGTTGGTCAACTACTTCTTCCACTGGAGTGGGTCAGCTTCGTCTTCCATTGCAGCTGGTCAGCTACTACTTCCATTAGTGATGGTCAGCTACTACTTCCACTAGTGATGGTCAGCTACTTCTTCCATTGCAGTTGGTCAACTACTTCTTCTATTGGAGCTGGTCAAATACTTCTTCCATCGGAGCCGGTCAACTACTTCTTCCATTGCAGCTGGTCAACTACTTCTTCCATTGCAGCTGGACAACTACTTCTTCCATTGCAGCTGGTCAACTACTTCTTTCATTGCAGGTGATCAAGTACTTCTTCCCTTGCAGGTGGTCAACTACTTCTTCCCTTGCAGCTGGTCAACTACTTCTTCCATTGCAGGTGGTCAAGTACTTCTTCCCTTGCAGGTGGTCAACTACTTCTTCCATTGCAGGTGGTCACCTACTTCTTCTATTGGAGATGGTCAGCTACTTCTGTCATTGCAGGTAGTCAACTACTTCTTCCATTGCAGGTGGTCAACTACTTCTTCCATTGCAGGTGGTCACCTACTTCTTCTATTGGAGATGGTCAGCTACTTCTGTCATTGCAGGTGGTCAACTACTTTTTCCATTGCAGGTGGTCAACTACTTCTTCACTTGCAGCTGGTCAACTACGTGTTTCATTGCAGCTGGTCAGCTACTTCTTTCATTGCAGCTGGTCAACTACTTCTTCCATTGCAGGTGGTCAACTTCTTCTTCACTTGCAGCTGGTCAACTACTTCTTTCATTGCAGCTGGTCAAATACTTCTTCCATCGGAGCCGGTCAACTACTTCTTCCATTGCAGCTGGTCAACTACTTCTTCCATTGCAGCTGCGCACCTACTTCTTCCATTGCAGCTGGTCAACTACTTCTTTCATTGCAGGTGATCAACTACTTCTTCCATTGCAGCTGGTCAACTACTTCTTGCATTCCAGGTGGTCAAGTACTTGTTCCCTTGCAGGTGGTCAACTACTTCTTCCATTGCAGCTGGTCAAGTATTTCTTTCATTGCACGTGGTCAAGTACTTCTTCCTTTGCACGTGGTCAACTACTTCTTCCATCACAGCTGGTCAAATACTTCTTGATTGAAGCTGGTCAGTTACTTCTTCCATTGCAGGTGATAAACTACTTCTTCCAATGTAACTGGTCAGCTACTTTTTCCATTGCAGCTGGTCAAGTACTTCTTCCATTGCAACTGTGCACTAATTTTATTGTTTTTCTTCAGGAGAAGAAAGAGATTGATGACAGGTGTACTAAATTTGTTGGGTTTTTTAGGACTGTTAGACAGCATGCATAATGAGTAATAATTGTTGTTCTTTATTTCAGGTGGACCACGACTTGACAGACAATATGCACATAAAGGAGAAGAAGCCACTGAATGAGCTGGAGGAGCACTTGAAGTCCCTGTAGGAGGAGTACAACCATATCAGGGAGGACTGGCGCATCACAAGGGGAACAGAGGAAGAGGTGAGTTAAGTTGTTATCTTGTCACACTAAAGTACTTGGTTTAATTTCCATCATATCTGATGAAGTGTTTTTCTATTATATCTGGAGTAGTACTTGTTCTACCACAGCTGGTCAAATATATCTTCAATCACAACTACCTGCTAGACAAGAATTTCTTACATAGCAGCTGGTCAAATATTTCTTCAATTGTAGCTGTTCACGTACTTCTTATATCATTGCTGGACAAATACATCTTTCTTGCAGGTGGTCAGCTAGTTATTCCGTTGCAGTTGGTCAACTACTTCTTCCACTGGAGTGGGTCAGCTACGTCTTCCATTGCAGCTGGTCAGCTACTACTTCCATTAGTGATGGTCAGCTACTTCTTCCATTGCAGTTGGTCAACTACTTCTTCTATTGGAGATGGTCAGCTACTTCTTTCATTGCAGGTGGTCAACTACTTCTTCCATTGCAGGTGGTCAACTTCTTCTTCACTTGCAGCTGGTCAACTATTTCTTTCATTGCAGCTGGTCAAATACTTCTTCCATCGGAGCCGGTCAACTACTTCTTCCATTGCAGCTGGTCAACTACTTCTTCCATTGCAGCTGGGCAACTACTTCTTCCATTGCAGCTGGTCAACTACTTCTTTCATTGCAGGTGATCAATTTCTTCTTCCCTTGCAGGTGGTCAACTACTTCTTCCCTTGCAGCTGGTCAACTACTTCTTCCATTGCAGGTGGTCAAGTACTTCTTCCCTTGCAGGTGGTCAACTACTTCTTCCATTGCAGGTGGTCAACTACTTCTTCTATTGGAGATGGTCAGCTACTTCTGTCATTGCAGGTGGTCAACTACTTCTTCACTTGCAGCTGGTCAACTACTTCTTCACTTGCAGCTGGTCAACTACGTGTTTCATTGCAGCTGGTCAAATACTTTTTCCTTCGGAGCTGGTCAACTACTTCTTCCATTTCAGCTGGTCAAGTACTTCTTTCATTGCAGGTGATCAACTACTTCTTCCATTGCAGCTGGTCAACTACTTCTTGCATTGCAGGTGGGCAAGTACTTCTTCCCTTGCAGGTGATCAACTACTTCTTCCATTGCAGCTGGTCAAGTATTTCTTTCATTGCACGTGGTCAAGTACTTCTTCCTTTGCAGGTGGTCAAGTACTTCTTCCATCACAGCTGGCCAAATACTTCTTGATTGAAGCTGGTCAGTTACTTCTTCCGTTGAAGGTGATAAACTACTTCTTCCAATGTAACTGGTCAACTACTTTTTCCATTGCAGCTGGTCAAGTACTTCTTCCATTGCAACTGTGCACTAATTTTATTGTTTTTCTTCAGGAGAAGAAAGAGATTGATGACAGGTGTACTAAATTTGTTGGTTTTTTTGGGACTGTTAGACAGCATGCACAATGAGTAATAATTGTTGTTCTTTATTTCAGGTGGACCGCGACATGACAGACAATATGTACATAAAGGAGAAGAAGCCACTGAATGAGCTGAAGGAGCACTTGAAGTCCCTGGAGGAGGAGTACAACCATATCAGGGAGGACTGGCGCATCACACGGGGAACAGAGGAAGAGGTGAGTTAAGTTGTTATCTTGTCACACTATAGTACTTGGTCTAATTTCCATCATATCTGATGAAGTGTTTTTCTATTATATCTGGAGTAGTACTTGTTCTACCACAGCTGGTCAAATATATCTTCAATCACAACTACCTGCTAGACAAGAGTTTCTTACATTGCAGCTGGTCAAATAGTTCTTCAATTGTAGCTGTTCACATACTTCTTATATCATTGCTGGACAAATACATCTTCATTGCAGGTGGTCAGCTAGTTATTCCATTGCAGTTGGTCAACTACTTCTTCCACTGGAGTGGGTCAGCTTCGTCTTCCATTGCAGCTGGTCAGCTACTACTTCCATTAGTGATGGTCAGCTACTACTTCCACTAGTGATGGTCAGCTACTTCTTCCATTGCAGTTGGTCAACTACTTCTTCTATTGGAGCTGGTCAAATACTTCTTCCATCGGAGCCGGTCAACTACTTCTTCCATTGCAGCTGGTCAACTACTTCTTCCATTGCAGCTGGACAACTACTTCTTCCATTGCAGCTGGTCAACTACTTCTTTCATTGCAGGTGATCAAGTACTTCTTCCCTTGCAGGTGGTCAACTACTTCTTCCCTTGCAGCTGGTCAACTACTTCTTCCATTGCAGGTGGTCAAGTACTTCTTCCCTTGCAGGTGGTCAACTACTTCTTCCATTGCAGGTGGTCACCTACTTCTTCTATTGGAGATGGTCAGCTACTTCTGTCATTGCAGGTAGTCAACTACTTCTTCCATTGCAGGTGGTCACCTACTTCTTCTATTGGAGATGGTCAGCTACTTCTGTCATTGCAGGTGGTCAACTACTTTTTCCATTGCAGGTGGTCAACTACTTCTTCCATTGCAGGTGGTCACCTACTTCTTCTATTGGAGATGGTCAGCTACTTCTGTCATTGCAGGTGGTCAACTACTTTTTCCATTGCAGGTGGTCAACTACTTCTTCACTTGCAGCTGGTCAACTACGTGTTTCATTGCAGCTGGTCAGCTACTTCTTTCATTGCAGCTGGTCAACTACTTCTTCCATTGCAGGTGGTCAACTTCTTCTTCACTTGCAGCTGGTCAACTACTTCTTTCATTGCAGCTGGTCAAATACTTCTTCCATCGGAGCCGGTCAACTACTTCTTCCATTGCAGCTGGTCAACTACTTCTTCCATTGCAGCTGCGCACCTACTTCTTCCATTGCAGCTGGTCAACTACTTCTTTCATTGCAGGTGATCAACTACTTCTTCCATTGCAGCTGGTCAACTACTTCTTGCATTCCAGGTGGTCAAGTACTTGTTCCCTTGCAGGTGGTCAACTACTTCTTCCATTGCAGCTGGTCAAGTATTTCTTTCATTGCACGTGGTCAAGTACTTCTTCCTTTGCACGTGGTCAACTACTTCTTCCATCACAGCTGGTCAAATACTTCTTGATTGAAGCTGGTCAGTTACTTCTTCCATTGCAGGTGATAAACTACTTCTTCCAATGTAACTGGTCAGCTACTTTTTCCATTGCAGCTGGTCAAGTACTTCTTCCATTGCAACTGTGCACTAATTTTATTGTTTTTCTTCAGGAGAAGAAAGAGATTGATGACAGGTGTACTAAATTTGTTGGGTTTTTTAGGACTGTTAGACAGCATGCATAATGAGTAATAATTGTTGTTCTTTATTTCAGGTGGACCACGACTTGACAGACAATATGCACATAAAGGAGAAGAAGCCACTGAATGAGCTGGAGGAGCACTTGAAGTCCCTGTAGGAGGAGTACAACCATATCAGGGAGGACTGGCGCATCACAAGGGGAACAGAGGAAGAGGTGAGTTAAGTTGTTATCTTGTCACACTAAAGTACTTGGTTTAATTTCCATCATATCTGATGAAGTGTTTTTCTATTATATCTGGAGTAGTACTTGTTCTACCACAGCTGGTCAAATATATCTTCAATCACAACTACCTGCTAGACAAGAATTTCTTACATAGCAGCTGGTCAAATATTTCTTCAATTGTAGCTGTTCACGTACTTCTTATATCATTGCTGGACAAATACATCTTTCTTGCAGGTGGTCAGCTAGTTATTCCGTTGCAGTTGGTCAACTACTTCTTCCACTGGAGTGGGTCAGCTACGTCTTCCATTGCAGCTGGTCAGCTACTACTTCCATTAGTGATGGTCAGCTACTTCTTCCATTGCAGTTGGTCAACTACTTCTTCTATTGGAGATGGTCAGCTACTTCTTTCATTGCAGGTGGTCAACTACTTCTTCCATTGCAGGTGGTCAACTTCTTCTTCACTTGCAGCTGGTCAACTATTTCTTTCATTGCAGCTGGTCAAATACTTCTTCCATCGGAGCCGGTCAACTACTTCTTCCATTGCAGCTGGTGAACTACTTCTTCCATTGCAGCTGGGCAACTACTTCTTCCATTGCAGCTGGTCAACTACTTCTTTCATTGCAGGTGATCAATTTCTTCTTCCCTTGCAGGTGGTCAACTACTTCTTCCCTTGCAGCTGGTCAACTACTTCTTCCATTGCAGGTGGTCAAGTACTTCTTCCCTTGCAGGTGGTCAACTACTTCTTCCATTGCAGGTGGTCAACTACTTCTTCTATTGGAGATGGTCAGCTACTTCTGTCATTGCAGGTGGTCAACTACTTCTTCACTTGCAGCTGGTCAACTACTTCTTCACTTGCAGCTGGTCAACTACGTGTTTCATTGCAGCTGGTCAAATACTTTTTCCTTCGGAGCTGGTCAACTACTTCTTCCATTTCAGCTGGTCAAGTACTTCTTTCATTGCAGGTGATCAACTACTTCTTCCATTGCAGCTGGTCAACTACTTCTTGCATTGCAGGTGGGCAAGTACTTCTTCCCTTGCAGGTGATCAACTACTTCTTCCATTGCAGCTGGTCAAGTATTTCTTTCATTGCACGTGGTCAAGTACTTCTTCCTTTGCAGGTGGTCAAGTACTTCTTCCATCACAGCTGGCCAAATACTTCTTGATTGAAGCTGGTCAGTTACTTCTTCCATTGCAGGTGATAAACTACTTCTTCCAATGTAACTGGTCAACTACTTTTTCCATTGCAGCTGGTCAAGTACTTCTTCCATTGCAACTGTGCACTAATTTTATTGTTTTTCTTCAGGAGAAGAAAGAGATTGATGACAGGTGTACTAAATTTGTTGGTTTTTTTGGGACTGTTAGACAGCATGCACAATGAGTAATAATTGTTGTTCTTTATTTCAGGTGGACCGCGACATGACAGACAATATGTACATAAAGGAGAAGAAGCCACTGAATGAGCTGAAGGAGCACTTGAAGTCCCTGGAGGAGGAGTACAACCATATCAGGGAGGACTGGCGCATCACACGGGGAACAGAGGAAGAGGTGAGTTAAGTTGTTATCTTGTCACACTATAGTACTTGGTCTAATTTCCATCATATCTGATGAAGTGTTTTTCTATTATATCTGGAGTAGTACTTGTTCTACCACAGCTGGTCAAATATATCTTCAATCACAACTACCTGCTAGACAAGAGTTTCTTACATTGCAGCTGGTCAAATAGTTCTTCAATTGTAGCTGTTCACATACTTCTTATATCATTGCTGGACAAATACATCTTCATTGCAGGTGGTCAGCTAGTTATTCCGTTGCAGTTGGTCAACTACTTCTTCCACTGGAGTGGGTCAGCTTCGTCTTCCATTGCAGCTGGTCAGCTACTACTTCCATTAGTGATGGTCAGCTACTACTTCCATTAGTGATGGTCAGCTACTTCTTCCATTGCAGTTGGTCAACTACTTCTTCTATTGGAGCTGGTCAAATACTTCTTCCATCGGAGCCGGTCAACTACTTCTTCCATTGCAGCTGGTCAACTACTTCTTCCATTGCAGCTGGGCAACTACTTCTTCCATTGCAGCTGGTCAACTACTTCTTTCATTGCAGGTGATCAAGTACTTCTTCCCTTGCAGGTGGTCAACTACTTCTTCCCTTGCAGCTGGTCAACTACTTCTTCCATTGCAGGTGGTCAAGTACTTCTTCCCTTGCAGGTGGTCAACTACTTCTTCCATTGCAGGTGGTCACCTACTTCTTCTATTGGAGATGGTCAGCTACTTCTGTCATTGCAGGTAGTCAACTACTTTTTCCATTGCAGGTGGTCAACTACTTCTTCACTTGCAGCTGGTCAACTACGTGTTTCATTGCAGCTGGTCAAATACTTCTTCCTTCGGAGCTGGTCAACTACTTCTTCCATTTCAGCTGGTCAAGTATTTATTTCATAGCACGTGGTCAAGTACTTCTTCCTTTGCAGGTGGTCAATTACTTCTTCCATCACAGCTGGTCAAATACTTCTTGATTGAAGCTGGTCAGTTACTTCTTCCATTGCAGGTGATAAACTACTTCTTCCAATGTAACTGGTCAACTACTTTTTCCATTGCAGCTGGTCAAGTACTTCTTCCATTGCAACTGTGCACTAATTTTATTGTTTTTCTTCAGGAGAAGAAAGAGATTGATGACAGGTGTACTAAATTTGTTGGGTTTTTAGGACTGTTAGACAGCATGCACAATGAGTAATAATTGTTGTTCTTTATTTCAGGTGGACCCCGACATGACAGACAATATGTACATAAAGGAGAAGAAGCCACTAAATGAGCTGGAGGAGCACTTGAAATCTCTGGAGGAGGAGTACAACCATATCAGGGAGGACTGGCGCATCACACGGGGAACAGAGGAAGAGGTGAGTTAAGTTGTTATCTTGTCACACTAAAGTACTTGGTCTAATTTCCATCATATCTGATGAAGTGTTTTTCTATTATATTTGGAGTAGTACTTGTTCTACCACAGCTGGTCAAATATATCTTTAATCACAACTACCTGCTAGACAAGAATTTCTTACATTGCAACTGGTCAAATAGCTCTTCAATTGTAGCTGTTCACATACTTCTTATATCATTGCTGGACAAATACATCTTCATTGCAGGTGGTCAGCTAGTTATTCCGTTGCAGTTGGTCAACTACTTCTTCCACTGGAGTGGGTCAGCTACTTCTTCCATTGCAGCAGCTCAGCTACTACTTCCATTAGTGATGGTCAGCTACTTCTTCCATTGCAGTTGGTCAACTACTTCTTCTATTGGAGATGGTCAGCTACTTCTTCCATTGTAGTTGGTCAACTACGTCTTCTATTGGAGATGGTCAGCTACTTCTTTCATTGCAGGTGGTCAACTACTTCTTCCATTGCAGCTGGTCAAGTATTTCTTTCATTGCGCGTAGTCAAGTACTTCTTCCTTTGCAGGTGGTCAACTACTTCTTCCATCACAGCTGGTCAAATACTTCTTGATTGAAGCTGGTCAGTTACCTCTTCAATTGCAGGTGATAAACTACTTCTTCCAATGTAACTGGTCAACTACTTTTTCCATTGCAGCTGGTCAAGTACTTCTTCCATTGCAACTGTACACTAATTTTTATTGTTTTTCTTCAGGAGAAGAAAGAGATTGATGACAGGTGTACTAAATTTGTTGGGTTTTTTAGGACTGTTAGACAGCATACACAATGAGTAATAATTGTTCTTTATTTCAGGTGGACCACGACATGACAGACAATATGTACATAAAGGAGAAGAAGCCACTGAATGAGCTGGAGGGGCACTTGAAGTCCCTGGAGGAGGAGTACAACCATATCAGGGAGGACTGGCGCATCACACGGGGAACAGAGGAAGAGGTGAGTTAAGTTGTTATCTTGTCACACTATAGTACTTGGTCTAATTTCCATCATATCTGATGAAGTGTTTTTCTATTATATCTGGAGTAGTACTTGTTCTACCACAGCTGGTCAAATATATCTTCAATCACAACTACCTGCTAGACAAGAGTTTCTTACATTGCAGCTGGTCAAATAGTTCTTCAATTGTAGCTGTTCACGTACTTCTTATATCATTGCTGGACAAATACATCTTCATTGCAGGTGGTCAGCTAGTTATTCCGTTGCAGTTGGTCAACTACTTCTTCCACTGGAGTGGGTCAGCTTCGTCTTCCATTGCAGCTGGTCAGCTACTACGTCCATTAGTGATGGTCAGCTACTTCTTCCATTGCAGTTGGTCAACTACTTCTTCTATTGGAGCTGGTCAAATACTTCTTCCATCGGAGCCGGTCAACTACTTCTTCCATTGCAGCTGGTCAACTACTTCTTCCATTGCAGCTGGGCAACTACTTCTTCCATTGCAGCTGGTCAACTACTTCTTTCAATGCAGGTGATCAAGTACTTCTTCCCTTGCAGGTGGTCAACTACTTCTTCCCTTGCAGCTGGTCAACTACTTCTTGCATTGCAGGTGGTCAAGTACTTCTTCCCTTGCAGGTGGTCAACTACTTCTTCCATTGCAGGTGGTCACCTACTTCTTCTATTGGAGATGGTCAGCTACTTCTGTCATTGCAGGTGGTCAACTACTTTTTCCATTGCAGGTGGTCAACTACTTCTTCCATTGCAGGTGGTCACCTACTTCTTCTATTGGAGATGGTCAGCTACTTCTGTCATTGCAGGTGGTCAACTACTGTTTCCATTGCAGGTGGTCAACTACTTCTTCACTTGCAGCTGGTCAACTACGTGTTTCATTGCAGCTGGTCAGCTACTTCTTTCATTGCAGGTGGTCAACTTGTTCTTCACTTGCAGCTGGTCAACTACTTCTTTCATTGCAGCTGGTCAAATACTTCTTCCATCGGAGCCGGGCAACTCTTCTTCCATTGCAGCTGGTCAACTACTTCTTCCATTGCAGCTGCGCACCTACTTCTTCCATTGCAGCTGGTCAACTACTTCTTTCATTGCAGGTGATCAACTACTTCTTCCATTGCAGCTGGTCAACTACTTCTTGCATTGCAGGTTGTCAAGTACTTCTTCCCTTGCAGGTGGTCAACTACTTCTTCCATTGCAGCTGGTCAAGTATTTCTTTCATTGCACGTGGTCAAGTACTTCTTCCTTTGCACGTGGTCAACTACTTCTTCCATCACAGCTGGTCAAATACTTCTTGATTGAAGCTGGTCAGTTACTTCTTCCATTGCAGGTGATAAACTACTTCTTCCAATGTAACTGGTCAGCTACTTTTTCCATTGCAGCTGGTCAACTACTTCTTCCATTGCAGCTGGGCAACTACTTCTTCCATTGCAGCTGGTCAACTACTTCTTTCATTGCAGGTGATCAAGTACTTCTTCCCTTGCAGGTGGTCAACTACTTCTTCCCTTGCAGCTGGTCAACTACTTCTTCCATTGCAGGTGGTCAAGTACTTCTTCCCTTGCAGGTGGTCAACTACTTCTTCCATTGCAGGTGGTCACCTACTTCTTCTATTGGAGATGGTCAGCTACTTCTGTCATTGCAGGTAGTCAACTACTTTTTCCATTGCAGGTGGTCAACTACTTCTTCACTTGCAGCTGGTCAACTACGTGTTTCATTGCAGCTGGTCAAATACTTCTTCCTTCGGAGCTGGTCAACTACTTCTTCCATTTCAGCTGGTCAAGTATTTATTTCATAGCACGTGGTCAAGTACTTCTTCCTTTGCAGGTGGTCAATTACTTCTTCCATCACAGCTGGTCAAATACTTCTTGATTGAAGCTGGTCAGTTACTTCTTCCATTGCAGGTGATAAACTACTTCTTCCAATGTAACTGGTCAACTACTTTTTCCATTGCAGCTGGTCAAGTACTTCTTCCATTGCAACTGTGCACTAATTTTATTGTTTTTCTTCAGGAGAAGAAAGAGATTGATGACAGGTGTACTAAATTTGTTGGGTTTTTAGGACTGTTAGACAGCATGCACAATGAGTAATAATTGTTGTTCTTTATTTCAGGTGGACCACGACATGACAGACAATATGTACATAAAGGAGAAGAAGCCACTAAATGAGCTGGAGGAGCACTTGAAATCTCTGGAGGAGGAGTACAACCATATCAGGGAGGACTGGCGCATCACACGGGGAACAGAGGAAGAGGTGAGTTAAGTTGTTATCTTGTCACACTAAAGTACTTGGTCTAATTTCCATCATATCTGATTAAGTGTTTTTCTATTATATTTGGAGTAGTACTTGTTCTACCACAGCTGGTCAAATATATCTTTAATCACAACTACCTGCTAGACAAGAATTTCTTACATTGCAACTGGTCAAATAGCTCTTCAATTGTAGCTGTTCACATACTTCTTACATCATTGCTGGACAAATACATCTTCATTGCAGGTGGTCAGCTAGTTATTCCGTTGCAGTTGGTCAACTACTTCTTCCACTGGAGTGGGTCAGCTACTTCTTCCATTGCAGCAGCTCAGCTACTACTTCCATTAGTGATGGTCAGCTACTTCTTCCATTGCAGTTGGTCAACTACTTCTTCTATTGGAGATGGTCAGCTACTTCTTCCATTGTAGTTGGTCAACTACGTCTTCTATTGGAGATGGTCAGCTACTTCTTTCATTGCAGGTGGTCAACTACTTCTTCCATTGCAGCTGGTCAAGTATTTCTTTCATTGCACGTAGTCA
The DNA here is from genome assembly GCA_964017155.1 of Oasisia sp. SBJ-2009. Lineage (NCBI taxonomy): Eukaryota > Metazoa > Annelida > Polychaeta > Sabellida > Siboglinidae > Oasisia > Oasisia sp. SBJ-2009. The sequence goes on from OZ024859.1 coordinate 35,438,009, forward strand.
AGTACTTCTTCCTTTGCAGGTGGTCAACTACTTCTTCCATCACAGCTGGTCAAATACTTCTTGATTGAAGCTGGTCAGTTACCTCTTCCATTGCAGGTGATAAACTACTTCTTCCAATGTAACTGGTCAACTACTTTTTCCATTGCAGCTGGTCAAGTACTTCTTCCATTGCAACTGTACACTAATTTTTATTGTTTTTCTTCAGGAGAAGAAAGAGATTGATGACAGGTGTACTAAATTTGTTGGGTTTTTTAGGACTGTTAGACAGCATACACAATGAGTAATAATTGTTCTTTATTTCAGGTGGACCACGACATGACAGACAATATGTACATAAAGGAGAAGAAGCCACTGAATGAGCTGGAGGGGCACTTGAAGTCCCTGGAGGAGGAGTACAACCATATCAGGGAGGACTGGCGCATCACACGGGGAACAGAGGAAGAGGTGAGTTAAGTTGTTATCTTGTCACACTATAGTACTTGGTCTAATTTCCATCATATCTGATGAAGTGTTTTTCTATTATATCTGGAGTAGTACTTGTTCTACCACAGCTGGTCAAATATATCTTCAATCACAACTACCTGCTAGACAAGAGTTTCTTACATTGCAGCTGGTCAAATAGTTCTTCAATTGTAGCTGTTCACGTACTTCTTATATCATTGCTGGACAAATACATCTTCATTGCAGGTGGTCAGCTAGTTATTCCGTTGCAGTTGGTCAACTACTTCTTCCACTGGAGTGGGTCAGCTTCGTCTTCCATTGCAGCTGGTCAGCTACTACTTCCATTAGTGATGGTCAGCTACTTCTTCCATTGCAGTTGGTCAACTACTTCTTCTATTGGAGCTGGTCAAATACTTCTTCCATCGGAGCCGGTCAACTACTTCTTCCATTGCAGCTGGTCAACTACTTCTTCCATTGCAGCTGGGCAACTACTTCTTCCATTGCAGCTGGTCAACTACTTCTTTCAATGCAGGTGATCAAGTACTTCTTCCCTTGCAGGTGGTCAACTACTTCTTCCCTTGCAGCTGGTCAACTACTTCTTCCATTGCAGGTGGTCAAGTACTTCTTCCCTTGCAGGTGGTCAACTACTTCTTCCATTGCAGGTGGTCACCTACTTCTTCTATTGGAGATGGTCAGTTACTTCTGTCATTGCAGGTGGTCAACTACTTTTTCCATTGCAGGTGGTCAACTACTTCTTCCATTGCAGGTGGTCACCTACTTCTTCTATTGGAGATGGTCAGCTACTTCTGTCATTGCAGGTGGTCAACTACTTTTTCCATTGCAGGTGGTCAACTACTTCTTCACTTGCAGCTGGTCAACTACGTGTTTCATTGCAGCTGGTCAGCTACTTCTTTCATTGCAGGTGGTCAACTACTTCTTCCATTGCAGCTGGTCAACTTGTTCTTCACTTGCAGCTGGTCAACTACTTCTTTCATTGCAGCTGGTCAAATACTTCTTCCATCGGAGCCGGGCAACTCTTCTTCCATTGCAGCTGGTCAACTACTTCTTCCATTGCAGCTGCGCACCTACTTCTTCCATTGCAGCTGGTCAACTACTTCTTTCATTGCAGGTGATCAACTACTTCTTCCATTGCAGCTGGTCAACTACTTCTTGCATTGCAGGTGGTCAAGTACTTCTTCCCTTGCAGGTGATCAACTACTTCTTCCATTGCAGCTGGTCAAGTATTTCTTTCATTGCACGTGGTCAAGTACTTCTTCCTTTGCAGGTGGTCAACTACTTCTTCCATCACAGCTGGCCAAATACTTCTTGATTGAAGCTGGTCAGTTACTTCTTCCATTGCAGGTGATAAACTACTTCTTCCAATGTAACTGGTCAACTACTTTTTCTATTGCAGCTGGTCAAGTACTTCTTCCATTGCAACTGTGCACTAATTTTATTGTTTTTCTTCAGGAGAAGAAAGAGATTGATGACAGGTGTACTAAATTTGTTGGTTTTTTTGGGACTGTTAGACAGCATGCACAATGAGTAATAATTGTTGTTCTTTATTTCAGGTGGACCGCGACATGACAGACAATATGTACATAAAGGGGAAGAAGCCACTGAATGAGCTGCAGGAGCACTTGAAGTCCCTGGAGGAGGAGTACAACCATATCAGGGAGGACTGGCGCATCACACGGGGAACAGAGGAAGAGGTGAGTTAAGTTGTTATCTTGTCACACTATAGTACTTGGTCTAATTTCCATCATATCTGATCAAGTGTTTTTCTATTATATCTGGAGTAGTACTTGTTCTACCACAGCTGGTCAAATATATCTTCAATCACAACTACCTGCTAGACAAGAGTTTCTTACATTGCAGCTGGTCAAATAGTTCTTCAATTGTAGCTGTTCACGTACTTCTTATATCATTGCTGGACAAATACATCTTCATTGCAGGTGGTCAGCTAGTTATTCCGTTGCAGTTGGTCAACTACTTCTTCCACTGGAGTGGGTCAGCTTCGTCTTCCATTGCAGCTGGTCAGCTACTACTTCCATTAGTGATGGTCAGCTACTTCTTCCATTGCAGTTGGTCAACTACTTCTTCTAATGGAGCTGGTCAAATACTTCTTCCATCGGAGCCGGTCAACTACTTCTTCCATTGCAGCTGGTCAACTACTTCTTCCATTGCAGCTGGGCAACTACTTCTTCCATTGCAGCTGGTCAACTACTTCTTTCATTGCAGGTGATCAAGTACTTCTTCCCTTGCAGGTGGTCAACTACTTCTTCCCTTGCAGCTGGTCAACTACTTCTTCCATTGCAGGTGGTCAAGTACTTCTTGCCTTGCAGGTGGTCAACTACTTCTTCCATTGCAGGTGGTCACCTACTTCTTCTATTGGAGATGGTCAGCTACTTCTGTCATTGCAGGTGGTCAACTACTTTTTCCATTGCAGGTGGACAACTACTTCTTCCATTGCAGGTGGTCACCTACTTCTTCTATTGGAGATGGTCAGCTACTTCTGTCATTGCAGGTGGTCAACTACTGTTTCCATTGCAGGTGGTCAACTACTTCTTCACTTGCAGCTGGTCAACTACGTGTTTCATTGCAGCTGGTCAGCTACTTCTTTCATTGCAGGTGGTCAACTACTTCTTCCATTGCAGGTGGTCAACTTGTTCTTCACTTGCAGCTGGTCAACTACTTCTTTCATTGCAGCTGGTCAAATACTTCTTCCATCGGAGCCGGGCAACTCTTCTTCCATTGCAGCTGGTCAACTACTTCTTCCATTGCAGCTGCGCACCTACTTCTTCCATTGCAGCTGGTCAACTACTTCTTTCATTGCAGGTGATCAACTACTTCTTCCATTGCAGCTGGTCAACTACTTCTTGCATTGCAGGTTGTCAAGTACTTCTTCCCTTGCAGGTGGTCAACTACTTCTTCCATTGCAGCTGGTCAAGTATTTCTTTCATTGCACGTGGTCAAGTACTTCTTCCTTTGCACGTGGTCAACTACTTCTTCCATCACAGCTGGTCAAATACTTCTTGATTGAAGCTGGTCAGTTACTTCTTCCATTGCAGGTGATAAACTACTTCTTCCAATGTAACTGGTCAGCTACTTTTTCCATTGCAGCTGGTCAACTACTTCTTCCATTGCAGCTGGGCAACTACTTCTTCCATTGCAGCTGGTCAACTACTTCTTTCATTGCAGGTGATCAAGTACTTCTTCCCTTGCAGGTGGTCAACTACTTCTTCCCTTGCAGCTGGTCAACTACTTCTTCCATTGCAGGTGGTCAAGTACTTCTTCCCTTGCAGGTGGTCAACTGCTTCTTCCATTGCAGGTGGTCACCTACTTCTTCTATTGGAGATGGTCAGCTACTTCTGTCATTGCAGGTAGTCAACTACTTTTTCCATTGCAGGTGGTCAACTACTTCTTCACTTGCAGCTGGTCAACTACGTGTTTCATTGCAGCTGGTCAAATACTTCTTCCTTCGGAGCTGGTCAACTACTTCTTCCATTTCAGCTGGTCAAGTATTTATTTCATAGCACGTGGTCAAGTACTTCTTCCTTTGCAGGTGGTCAATTACTTCTTCCATCACAGCTGGTCAAATACTTCTTGATTGAAGCTGATCAGTTACTTCTTCCATTGCAGGTGATAAACTACTTCTTCCAATGTAACTGGTCAACTACTTTTTCCATTGCAGCTGGTCAAGTACTTCTTCCATTGCAACTGTGCACTAATTTTATTGTTTTTCTTCAGGAGAAGAAAGAGATTGATGACAGGTGTACTAAATTTGTTGGGTTTTTAGGACTGTTAGACAGCATGCACATTGAGTAATAATTGTTGTTCTTTATTTCAGGTGGACCACGACATGACAGACAATATGTACATAAAGGAGAAGAAGCCACTAAATGAGCTGGAGGAGCACTTGAAATCTCTGGAGGAGGAGTACAACCATATCAGGGAGGACTGGCGCATCACACGGGGAACAGAGGAAGAGGTGAGTTAAGTTGTTATCTTGTCACACTAAAGTACTTGGTCTAATTTCCATCATATCTGATGAAGTGTTTTTCTATTATATTTGGAGTAGTACTTGTTCTACCACAGCTGGTCAAATATATCTTTAATCACAACTACCTGCTAGACAAGAATTTCTTACATTGCAACTGGTCAAATAGCTCTTCAATTGTAGCTGTTCACATACTTCTTACATCATTGCTGGACAAATACATCTTCATTGCAGGTGGTCAGCTAGTTATTCCGTTGCAGTTGGTCAACTACTTCTTCCACTGGAGTGGGTCAGCTACGTCTTCCATTGCAGTTGGTCAACTACTTCTTCTATTGGAGATGGTCAGCTACTTTTTTCATTGCAGGTGGTCAACTACTTCTTCCATTGCAGGTGGTCAACTTCTTCTTCACTTGCAGGTGGTCAACTACTTCTTTCATTGCAGCTGGTCAAATACTTCTTCCATCGGAGCCGGTCAACTACTTCTTCCGTTGCAGCTGGTCAACTACTTCTTCCATTGCAGCTGGTCAACTACTTCTTCCATTTCAGGTGGTCAAGTACTTCTTTCCTTGCAGGTGGTCAACTACTTCTTCCATTGCAGGTGGTCAACTACTTCTTCTATTGGAGATGGTCAGCTCCTTCTGTCATTGCAGGTGGTCAACTACTTCTTCCATTGCAGGTGGTCAACTACTTCTTCACTTGCAGCTGGTCAACTACGTGTTTCATTGCAGCTGGTCAAATACTTCTTCCTTCGGAGCTGGTCAACTACTTCTTCCATTTCAGCTGGTCAAGTACTTCTTTCATTGCAGGTGGTCAGCTAGTTATTCCTTTGCAGTTGGTCAACTACTTCTTCCACTGGAGTGGGTCAGCTACGTCTTCCATTGCAGCTGGTCAGCTACTACTTCCGTTAGTGATGGTCAGCTACTTCTTCCATTGCAGTTGGTCAACTACGTCTTCCATTGGAGATGGTCAGCTACTTCTTTCATTGCAGGTGGTGAGCTACTTCTTCCATTGCAGGTGGTCAGCTACTTCTTCCATTGCAGGTGGTCAACTACTTCTTCCATCGCAGGTGGTCAAGTACTTCTTCCATTGCAGGTGATCAACTGCTTCTTTTCTTGCAGCTGGTCAGCTACTTCTTCCATTGCAGGTGGTCAACTAATTTTTCCATTGCAGGTGGTCAACTACTTTTTCCATTGGAGATGGTCAACTACTTCTTCCATTGCAGCTGGTCAGCTTCTTCCATTGTAGGTGGTCAATTACTTCTTCCCTTGCAACTGGTCAGCTAATTCATCCATTTCAGGTGGTCAACTAGTTTTTACATTGGAGATGGTCAACTACTTCTTCCATTTCAGGTGGTCAACTAATTTTTACATTGGAGATGGTCAGCTACTTCTTACATTGCAGGTGGTCAATTGCTTCTTCCATTGGAGATGGTGAACTACTTCTTCCATTGCAGCTGGTCAACTACATCTTCCATTGCAGATGGTCAGCTACTTCTTCCATTGCAGGTGGTCAACTAATTCTTCCATTGCAGCTTATCAGCTACTTCTTCCATTGTAGGTGGTCAATTACTTTTTCCCATGCAACTGGTCAGCTAATTCATCCATTTCAGGTGGTCAACTAGTTTTTACAATGGAGATGGTCAACTACTTCTTCCATTTCAGGTAGTCATCTACTTTTTACATTGGAGATTGCCAGCTACTTCTTACATTGCACGTGGTCAATTACTTCTTCCATTGGAGACGGTCAAATAATTCTTGTATTGCAGCTGGTCAACTACTTCTTCCATTGGAGACGGTCAGCTACTTCTTCCATTGCAGCTGCTCAGCTACTACTTCCATTAGTGATGGTCAGCTACTTCTTCCATTGCAGTTGGTCAACTACTTCTTCCATTGCAGCTGGTCAACTACTTCTTTCATTGCAGGTGGTCAAGTACTTTTTCCCTTGCAGGTGGTCAACTACTTCTTCCATTATAGCTAGTCAAGTACGTCTTTCTCTTTCATTGCAGGTGGTCAAGTACTTCTTCCTTTGCAGGTGGTCAACTACTTCTTCCATTGCAGCTGATCAACTACTACATTCATTACAGCTGGTCAAGTTGTTCTTCCATTGGAGCTGGTCAAGTACTTCTTCCATCACAGCTGGTCAAATACTTCTTGATTGAAGCTGGTCAGTTACTTCTTGCATTGCAGGTGATAAACTACTTCTTCCAATGTAGCTGGTCAACTACTTCTTCCATTTCAGCTGGTCAAGTACTTCTTCCATTGCAACTGTGCACTAATGTTATTGTTTTTCTTCAGGAGAAGAAAGAGATTGATGACAGGTGTACAAAATTGATTGGTTTTTTTAGGACTGTTAGACAGCATGCACAATTAGTAATAATTGTTGTTCTTTATTTCAGGTGGACCACGACATGAAAGACAATATGTACATAAAGGAGAAGAAGCCACTGAATGAGCTGGAGGAGCTCTTGAAGTCCCTGGAGGAGGAGTACAACCATATTAGGGAGGACTGGCGCATCACACAGGGAACAGAGGAAGAGGTGAGTTCAGTTGTTATCCTGTAACACTAAAGTACTTATTCTAAATTCTGTCATATCTGGTGAAGTGTTTTTTTTATTACATCTGGAGTAGAACTTGTTCTACCACAGCTGGTCAAATATATTTTCAATCACAACTATTAGCTAGACAAGAATTTTTTACATTGCAACTGGTCAAGTACTTCTTCAATTGCATCTGTTAACGTAATTTTTACGTCATTGCTTTACAAATATATCTTCATTGCAGGTGGTCAGCTAGTTCTTCCATTGCAGGTGGTCAACTACTTCTTCCATTGCAGGTGGTCAACTACTTCTTCCATTGCAGCTGTTCAACTACTACTTTCATTGCAGCTGGTCGACTTCTTCTTTCATTGCAGCTGGTCAACTTCTTCTATTTTAGCTGGTCAACTACTTCTTCCATTACACGTGGTCAACTTCTTCCATTGCAGCTGGTCAACTACTTATTTCATTGCAGCTGGTCAACTTCTTCTTCCATTGCAGCTGGTCAACTACTTCTTCCATTGCAGCTGGTCAACTACTTCTTCCATTTCAACTGGTCAAGTACTTCTTTCATTGCAGGTGGTCAACTACTTCTTCCATTGCAGCTGGTCAACTACTTCTTTCAGTGCAGGTGGTCAAGTACTTCTTCCCTTGCAGGTGGTCAACTACTTCTTCCATTGTACTAGTCAAGTACTTCTTTCATTGAATGTGGTCAAGTACTTCTTCCTTTGCAGGTGGTCAACTACTTCTTCCATTGCAGGTGGTCAACTACTTTTTCCATTGGAGATGGTCAACTACCTTTTCCATTGGAGATGGTCAAATACTTCTTCCATTGCAGTTTATCAGCTACTTCTTCCATTGTAGGTGGTCAATTACTTTTTCCCATGCACCTGGTCAGCTAATTCATCCATTTCAGGTGGTCAACTAGTTTTTACATTGGAGATGGTCAACTACTTCTTCCATTTCAGGTGGTCATCTACTTTTTACATTGGAGATGGTCAGCTACTTCTTACATTGCACCTGGTCAATTACTTCTTCCATTGGAGACGGTCAAATAATTCTTGTATTGCAGCTGGTTAACTACTTCTTCCATTGGAGACGGTCAGCTACTTCTTACATTGCAGCTGGTCAACTACTTCTTTCATTGCAGCTGGTCAACTTCTTCTTTCATTGCAGCTGGTCAACTACTTCTTCCATTGCAGGTGGTCAACTACTTCTTCCCTTGCAGCTAGTCAGCTACTTCTTCCCTTTCAGGAGGTCAACTACTTCTGCCATTGCAGCTGGTCAACTTCTTCTTCCATTGCCGCTGGTAGAATACTTCTTGCATTGCCACAGGTCAAATACTTCTTACATTGCAGCTGGTCAAGTACTTCTTCCATCACTGCTGGTCAAATACTTCTTCCATTGCAGCTGGTCAACTACTACCATTTCAGCTGTTCAACTTATTCCATTGCAGCTGGTCAGCTACTCCTTCCATTGCAGCTTGTCAATTACTTCTTCAATCACAGCTGTTCAAATACTTCTTCCGTTACATCTGGTCAACAACTTCTTCCATTGCAGCTGGTCAAATACTTCTTGCATTGCAACTGATCAAATGCTTCTTCCATTGCAGCTGGTCAACTTCTTCCATTTTAGCTGGTCAACTACTTCTTCCATTGCAGCTGGTCAACTACTTCTTCCATTGCAGCTGGTCAACTACTTCTTTCATTGCAGCTGGTCAACTACTTCTTTCATTGCAGCTGGTCAACTTCTTCTTTCATTGCAGCTGGTCTACTTCTTCCATTTTAGCTGGTCAACTACTTCTTCCATTACAGGTGGTCAACTTCTTCCATTGCAGCTGGTTAACTACTTCTTCCATTGCAGCTGTTCAACTACTTCTTCCATTGCAGCTGTTCAACTTCTTCTTTCATTGCAGGTGGTCAAATACTTCTTCCATTGCAGCTGGTCAACTACTTCTTCCACTGCAGCTGTTCAACTACTTCTTCCATTGCAGCTGGTCAACTTCTTCTTTCATTGCAGCTGGTCATCTTCTTCTTTCATTGCAGCTGGTCAACTGCTTCTTTCATTGCAGCTGGTCAACTTCTTCTTTCATTGCAGCTGGACAACTTTTTCCATTGCAGCTGGTCAACTTCTTCTTTCATTGCTGCTAGTCAACTTCTTCTTTCATTGCAGCTGGTCAACTTCTTCTTTCGTTGCAGCTGGTCAACTACTTCTTCCATTGCAGCTGTTCAACTACTACTTTCATTGCAGCTGGTCGACTTCTTCTTTCATTGCAGCTGGTCAACTTCTTCTATTTTAGCTGGTCAACTACTTCTTCCATTACACGTGGTCAACTTCTTCCATTGCAGCTGGTCAACTACTTATTTCATTGCAGCTGGTCAACTTCTTCTTCCATTGCAGCTGGTCAACTACTTCTTCCATTGCAGCTGGTCAACTACTTCTTCCATTTCAACTGGTCAAGTACTTCTTTCATTGCAGGTGGTCAACTACTTCTTCCATTGCAGCTGGTCAACTACTTCTTTCAGTGCAGGTGGTCAAGTACTTCTTCCCTTGCAGGTGGTCAACTACTTCTTCCATTGTAGCTAGTCAAGTACTTCTTTCATTGAATGTGGTCAAGTACTTCTTCCTTTGCAGGTGGTCAACTACTTCTTCCATTGCAGGTGGTCAACTACTTTTTCCATTGGAGATGGTCAACTACCTTTTCCATTGGAGATGGTCAAATACTTCTTCCATTGCAGTTTATCAGCTACTTCTTCCATTGTAGGTGGTCAATTACTTTTTCCCATGCACCTGGTCAGCTAATTCATCCATTTCAGGTGGTCAACTAGTTTTTACATTGGAGATGGTCAACTACTTCTTCCATTTCAGGTGGTCATCTACTTTTTACATTGGAGATGGTCAGCTACTTCTTACATTGCACCTGGTCAATTACTTCTTCCATTGGAGACGGTCAAATAATTCTTGTATTGCAGCTGGTTAACTACTTCTTCCATTGGAGACGGTCAGCTACTTCTTACATTGCAGCTGGTCAACTACTTCTTTCATTGCAGCTGGTCAACTTCTTCTTTCATTGCAGCTGGTCAACTACTTCTTCCATTGCAGGTGGTCAACTACTTTTTCCATTGGAGATGGTCAACTACTTTTTCCATTGGATATGATCAACTACTTCTTCCATTGCAGCTGGTCAGCTACTTCTTCCATTGTAGGTGGTAAATTACTTCTTCCCTTGCAAATGGTTAGCTAATTCATCCATTTCAGGTGGTCAACTAATTTTTACATTGGAGATGGTCAACTACTTCTTCCATTTCAGGTGGTCAACTAATTTTTACATTGGAGATGGTCAGCTACTTCTTACATTGCAGGTGGTCAATTGCTTCTTCCATTGGAGATGGTGAACTACTTCTTCCATTGCAGCTGGTCAACTACATCTTCCATTGCAGATGGTCAGCTACTTCTTCCATTGCAGGTGGTCAGCTAATTCTTCCATTGCAGGTGGTTAACTACTTCCATTGCAGCTAGTTAACTACTTCTTCCATTGCAGCTGGTGAAATAATTCTTGTATTGCAGCTGGTCAACTACTTCTTCCATTGCAGCTGGTCAACTACTTCTTCAATTGCAGCTGGTCAACTACTTCTTCCATTGCAGCTGGTCAACTACTTCTGCCATTGCAGCTGGTCAACTACTTCTTCCATTGCAGCTGGTCAAATAATTCTTGTATTGCAGCTGGTCAACTACTTCTTCCATTGGAGATGGTCAACTACTTCTTCCATTGCAGCTGGTCAAATACTTCTTCCAATGTAGCTGGTCAACTACTTCTTCCATTGCAGCTGCTCAAGTACTTCTTCCGTTGCAATTGTGCACTAAATTTTTTGTTTTTCTTCAAAAGAAGAAAGAGATTGATGACTGTTTTACTAAGTATTTATTGTTTTTTTTAGGACTGTTAGACAGCATGCACAATGAGTAATAATTGTTGTTCTTTATTTCAGGTGGACCACAACATGACAGACAATATGTACATAAAGGAGGAGAAGCCACTGAATGTGGTGGAGGAGCACTTGAAGTCCCTGTAGGAGGAGTACAACCATATCAGGGAGGACTGGCGCATCACACGGGGAACAGAGGAAGAGGTGAGTTAAATTGTTATCTTGTGACACTAAAGTACTTGGTCTAATTTCCATCATATCTGATAAAGTGTTTTTCTATTATATCTGGAGTAGTACTTGTTCTACCACAGCTGGTCAAATATATCTTTAATCACAACTACCTGCTAGACAAGAATTTCTTACATTGCAGCTGGTCAAATAGTTCTTCAATTGTAGCTGTTCACGTACTTCTTATATCATTGCTGGACAAATACATCTTCATTGCAGGTGGTCAGCTAGTTATTCCGTTGCAGTTGGTCAACTACTTCTTCCACTGGAGTGGGTCAGCTACTTCTTCCATTGCAGCTGCTCAGCTACTACTTCCATTAGTGATGGTCAGCTACTTCTTCCATTGCAGTTGGTCAACTACTTCTTCTATTGGAGATGGTCAGCTACTTCTTCCATTGTAGTTGGTCAACTACGTCTTCTATTGGAGATGGTCAGCTACTTCTTTCATTGCAGGTGGTCAACTACTTCTTCCATTGCTGCTGCTCAGCTGCTTTTTCCATTAGTGATGGTCAGCTACTTCTTCCATTACAGATGGTCAACTACGTTTTCTATTGGGGATGGTCAGCTACTTCTTTTCTTTCAGCTGGTCAGCTACTTCTTCCATTGCAGGTGGTCAACTACTTCTTCCATTGCAGGTGGTCAACTACTTTTTCCATTGGAGATGGTCAACTACTTTTTCCATTGGAGATGGTCAACTACTTCTTCCATCGCAGCTGGTCAGCTACTTCTTCCATTGTAGGTGGTAAATTACTTCTTCCCTTGCAAATGGTTAGCTAATTCATCCACTTCAGGTGGTCAACTAGTTTTTATATTGGAGATGGTCAACTACTTCTTCCATTTCAGGTGGTCAACTACTTTTTACATTGGAGATGGTCAGCTACTTCTTACATTGCAGGTGGTCAATTACTTCTTCCATTGGAGATGGTGAACTACTTCTTCCATTGCAGCTATTCAACTACATCTTCCATTGGAGATGGTCAACTACTTCTTCCACTGCACCTGGTAAACTACTTCTTCCATTGGAGACGGTCAACTACTTCTTCCATTGCTGCTGGTTAACTACTTCCATTGCAGCTAGTTAACTACTTCTTCCATTGCAGCTGGTCAACTACTTCTTCCATTGCAGCTGGTCAACTACTTCTTCCATTGCAGCTGGTCAACTACTTCTTCCATTGCAGCTGGTCAACTACTTCTTCCAGTGCAGCTGGCCAACTACTTCTTCCATTGCAGCTGGTCAAATAATTTTTGTATTGCAGCTGGTCAACTACTTCTTCCATTGGAGATGGTCAACTACTTCTTCCATTGCAGCTGGTCAAATACTTCTTCCAATGTAGCTGGTCAACTACTTCTTCCATTGCAGCTGCTCAAGTACTTCTTCCGTTGCAATTGTGCACTACATTTTTTGTTTTTCTTCAGAAGAAGAAAGAGATTGATGACTGTTTTACTAACTATTTATTGTTTTTTTTTAGGACTCTTAGACAGCATGCACAAAGAGTAATAATTGTTGTTCTTTATTTCAGGTGGACCACAACATGACAGACAATATGTACATAAAGGAGAAGAAGCCAGAAGAATCACAACTACCTGCTAGACAAGAATTTCTTACATTGCAGCTGGTCAAATAGTTCTTCAATTGTAGCTGTTCACGTACTTCTTATATCATTGCTGGACAAATACATCTTCATTGCAGGTGGTCAGCTAGTTATTCCGTTGCAGTTGGTCAACTACTTCTTCCACTGGAGTGGGTCAGCTACTTCTTCCATTGCAGCTGCTCAGCTACTACTTCCATTAGTGATGGTCAGCTACTTCTTCGATTGCAGTTGGTCAACTACTTCTTCTATTGGAGATGGTCAGCTACTTCTTCCATTGTAGTTGGTCAACTACGTCTTCTATTGGAGATGGTCAGCTACTTCTTTCATTGCAGGTGGTCAACTACTTCTTCCATTGCTGCTGCTCAGCTGCTATTTCCATTAGTGATGGTCAGCTACTTCTTCCATTACAGATGGTCAACTACGTTTTCTATTGGGGATGGTCAGCTACTTCTTTTCTTTCAGCTGGTCAGCTACTTCTTCCATTGCAGGTGGTCAACTACTTCTTCCATTGCAGGTGGTCAACTACTTTTTCCATTGGAGATGGTCAACTACTTTTTCCATTGGAGATGGTCAACTACTTCTTCCATCGCAGCTGGTCAGCTACTTCTTCCATTGTAGGTGGTAAATTACTTCTTCCCTTGCAAATGGTTAGCTAATTCATCCACTTCAGGTGGTCAACTAGTTTTTATATTGGAGATGGTCAACTACTTCTTCCATTTCAGGTGGTCAACTACTTTTTACATTGGAGATGGTCAGCTACTTCTTACATTGCAGGTGGTCAATTACTTCTTCCTTTGGAGATGGTGAACTACTTCTTCCATTGCAGCTATTCAACTACATCTTCCATTGGAGATGGTCAACTACTTCTTCCACTGCACCTGGTAAACTACTTCTTCCATTGGAGACGGTCAACTACTTCTTCCATTGCTGCTGGTTAACTACTTCCATTGCAGCTAGTTAACTACTTCTTCCATTGCAGCTGGTCAACTACTTCTTCCATTGCAGCTGGTCAACTACTTCTTCCATTGCAGCTGGTCAACTACTTCTTCCATTGCAGCTGGCCAACTACTTCTTCCATTGCAGCTGGTCAAATAATTTTTGTATTGCAGCTGGTCAACTACTTCTTCCATTGCAGATGGTCAACTACTTCTTCCATTGCAGCTGGTCAAATACTTCTTCCAATGTAGCTGGTCAACTACTTCTTCCATTGCAGCTGCTCAAGTACTTCTTCCGTTGCAATTGTGCACTACATTTTTTGTTTTTCTTCAGAAGAAGAAAGAGATTGATGACTGTTTTACTAAATATTTATTGTTTTTTTTAGGACTCTTAGACAGCATGCACAAAGAGTAATAATTGTTGTTCTTTATTTCAGGTGGACCACAACATGACAGACAATATGTACATAAAGGAGAAGAAGCCACTGAATGAGCTGGAGGAGCACTTGAAGTCTCTGGAAGAGGAGTACAACCATATCAGGGAGGACTGGCGCATCACAGGGGGAACAGAGGAAGAGGTGAGTTAAGTTGTTATCTTGTCACACTAAAGTACTTGGTCTAATTTCCATCATATCTGATGAAGTGTTTTTCTGTTATATCTGGAGTAGTACTTGTTCTACCACAGCTGGTCAAATACATCTTCAATCACAACTACCTGCTAGACTAGAATTTCTTACATTGCAGCTGGTCAAATAGTTCTTCAATTGTAGCTTTTCACGTACTTCTTATATCATTGCTGGACAAATATATCTTCATTGCAAGTGGTCAGCTAGTTATTCCTTTGCAGTTGGTCAACTACTTCTTCCACTGGAGTGGGTCAGCTACGTCTTCCATTGCAGCTGGTCAGCTACTACTTCCGTTTGTGATGGTCAGCTACTTCTTCCATTGCAGTTGGTCAACTACGTCTTCCATTGGAGATGGTCAGCTACTTCTTTCATTGCAGGTGGTCAGCTACTTCTTCCATTGCAGGTGGTCAGCTGCTTCTTCCATTGCAGGTGGTCAACTAATTTTTCCATTGCAGGTGGTCAACTACTTTTTCCATTGGAGATGTTCAACTACTTTTTCCATTGGAGATGGTCAACTACTTCTTCCATTGCAGCTGGTCAGCTTCTTCTTCCATTGTAGGTGGTCAATTACTTCTTCCCTTGCAACTGGTCAGCTAATTCATCCATTTCAGGTGGTCAACTAGTTTTTACATTGGAGATGGTCAACTACTTCTTCCATTTCAGGTGGTCAACTACTTTTTACATTGGAGATGGTCAGCTACTTCTTACATTGCAGGTGGTCAATTACTTCTTCCATTGGAGATGGTGAACTACTTCTTCCATTGCAGCTGGTCAACTACATCTTACATTGGAGATGGTCAGCTACTTCTTCCATTGCAGGTGGTCAACTAATTCTTCCATTGCAGGTGGTCAACGACTTTTTCCATTGGAGATGGTCAACTCCTTTTTCCATTGGAGATGGTCAACTACTTCTTCCATTGCAGCTTATCAGCTACTTCTTCCATTGTAGGTGGTCAATTACTTTTTCCCATGCAACTGGTCAGCTAATTCATCCATTTCAGGTGGTCAACTAGTTTTTACAATGGAGATGGTCAACTACTTCTTCCATTTCAGGTGGTCAACTAGTTTTTACAATGGAGATGGTCAACTACTTCTTCCATTTCAGGTGGTCATCTACTTTTTACATTGGAGATGATCAGCTACTTCTTACATTGCACGTGGTAAATTACTTCTTCCATTGGAGACGGTCAAATAATTCTTGTATTGCAGCTGGTGAACTACTTCTTCCATTGGAGACGGTCAGCTACTTCTTCCATTGCAGCTGCTCAGCTACTACTTCCATTAGTTATGGTCAGCTACTTCTTCCATTGCAGTTGGTCAACTACTTCTTCTATTGGAGATGGTCAGCTACTTCTTTCATTGCAGGTGGTCAACTACTTCTTCCATTGCAGGTGGTCAACTACTTCTTCACTTGCAGCTGGTTAACTACTTCTTTCATTGCAGCTGGTCAAATACTTCTTCCATCGGAGCTGGTCAACTACAGCTGGTCAAGTACTTCTTTCATTGCAGGTGGTCAACTACTTCTTCCATTGCAGCTGGTCAACTACTTCTTCCATTGCAGCTGGTCAACTACTTCTTCCATTTCAACTGGTCAAGTACTTCTTTCATTGCAGGTGGTCAACTACTTCTTCCATTGCAGCTGGTCAACTACTTCTTTCATTGCAGGTGGTCAAGTACTTCTCCCCTTGCAGGTGGTCAACTACTTCTTCCATTGTAGCTAGTCAAGTACTTCTTTCATTGCATGTGGTCAAGTACTTCTTCCTTTGCAGGTGGTCAACTACTTCTTCCATTGCAGGTGGTCAACTACTTTTTCCATTGGAGATGGTCAACTACCTTTTCCATTGGAGATGGTCAACTACTTCTTCCATTGCAGCTTATCAGCTACTTCTTCCATTGTAGGTGGTCAATTACTTTTTCCCATGCAACTGGTCAGCTAATTCATCCATTTCAGGTGGTCAACTAGTTTTTACATTGGAGATGGTCAACTACTTCTTCCATTTCAGGTGGTCATCTACTTTTTACATTGGAGATGGTCAGCTACTTCTTACATTGCACCTGGTCAATTACTTCTTCCATTGGAGACGGTCAAATAATTCTTGTATTGCAGCTGGTCAACTACTTCTTCCATTGGAGACGGTCAGCTACTTCTTCCATTGCAGCTGCTCAGCTACTACTTCCATTAGTGATGGTCAGCTACTTCTTCCATTGCAGTTGGTCAACTACTTCTTCCATTGCAGCTGGTCAACTACTTCTTTCATTGCAGGTGGTCAAGTACTTCTTCCCTTGCAGGTGGTCAACTACTACATTCATTACAGCTGGTCAAGTTGTTCTTCCATTGGAGCTGGTCAAGTACTTCTACCATCACAGCTGGTCAAATACTTCTTGATTGAAGCTGGTCAGTTACTTCTTGCATTGCAGGTGATAAACTACTTCTTCCAATGTAGCTGGTCAACTACTTCTTCCATTTCAGCTGGTCAAGTACTTCTTCCATTGCAACTGTGCACTAATGTTATTGTTTTTCTTCAGGAGAAGAAAGAGATTGATGACAGGTGTACAAAATTGATTGGTTTTTTTAGGACTGTTAGACAGCATGCACAATTAGTAATAATTGTTGTTCTTTATTTCAGGTGGACCACGACATGAAAGACAATATGTACATAAAGGAGAAGAAGCCACTGAATGAGCTGGAGGAGCACTTGAAGTCCCTGGAGGAGGAGTACAACCATATTAGGGAGGACTGGCGCATCACACAGGGTACAGAGGAAGAGGTGAGTTAAGTTGTTATCCTGTAACACTAAAGTACTTATTCTAAATTCTGTCATATCTGGTGAAGTGTTTTTTTATTACATCTGGAGTAGAACTTGTTCTACCACAGCTGGTCAAATATATTTTCAATCACAACTATTAGCTAGACAAGAATTTTTTACATTGCAACTGGTCAAGTACTTCTTCAATTGCATCTGTTAACGTAATTTTTACGTCATTGCTTTACAAATATATCTTCATTGCAGGTGGTCAGCTAGTTCTTCCATTGCAGGTGGTCAACTTCTTCTTTCATTGCAGGTGGTCAAATACTTCTTCCATTGCAGCTGGTCAACTACTTCTTCCACTGCAGCTGTTCAACTACTTCTTCCATTGCAGCTGGTCAACTTCTTCTTTCATTGCAGCTGGTCAACTTCTTCTTTCATTGCAGCTGGTCAACTGCTTCTTTCATTGCAGCCGGTCAACTTCTTCTTTCATTGCAGCTGGACAACTTTTTCCATTGCAGCTGGTCAACTTCTTCTTTCATTGCAGCTAGTCAACTTCTTCTTTCATTGCAGCTGGTCAACTTCTTCTTTCATTGCAGCTGGTCAACTACTTCTTTAATTGCAGCTGGTCAACTACTTCTTCCATTGCAGCTGGTCGACTTCTTCTTCCATTGCAGCTGGTCAACTTCTTCTTTCATTGCAGCTGGTCAACTTCTTCTATTTTAGCTGGTCAACTACTTCTTCCATTACAGGTGGTCAACTTCTTCCATTGCAGCTGGTCAACTACTTATTTCATTGCAGCTGGTCAACTTCTTCTTTCATTGCAGCTGGTCAACTACTTCTTTCATTGCAGCTGGTCAACTACTTCTTTCATTGCAGGTGGTCGACTTCTTCTTTCATTACAGGTGGTCAACTTCTTCCATTTTAGCTGGTCAACTACTTCTTCCATTACAGGTGGTCAACTTCTTCGATTTTAGCTGGTCAACTACTTCTTCCATTACAGGTGGTCAACTTCTTCCATTGCAGCTGGTCAACTACTTCTTTCATTGCAGCTGGTCAACTTCTTCTTTCATTGCAGCTGGTCAACTTCTTCTTTCATTGCAGCTGGTCAACTTCTTCCATTTTAGCTGGTCAACTACTTTTTCCATTACAGGTGGTCAACTACTTCCATTTCAGCTGTTCAACTTATTCCATTGCAGCTGGTCAGCTACTTCTTCCATTGCAGCTTGTCAATTACTTCTTCAATCACAGCTGTTCAAATACTTCTTCCGTTACATCTGGTCAACAACTTCTTCCATTGCAGCTGGTCAAATACTTCTTCCATTGCAACTGATCAAATGCTTCTTCCATTGCAGCTGGTCAACTTCTTCCATTTTAGCTGGTCAACTACTTCTTCCATTTTAGCTGGTCAACTACTTCTTCCATTACAGGTGGTCAACTTCTTCCATTGCAGCTGGTTAACTACTTCTTCCATTGCAGCTGTTCAACTACTTCTTCCATTGCAGCTGTTCAACTTCTTCTTTCATTGCAGGTGGGCAAATACTTCTTCCATTGCAGCTGGTCAACTACTTCTTCCACTGCAGCTGTTCAACTACTTCCATTGCAGCTGGTCAACTTCTTCTTTCATTGCAGCTGGTCAACTTCTTCTTTCATTGCAGCTGGTCAACTGCTTCTTTCATTGCAGCCGGTCAACTTCTTCTTTCATTGCAGCTGGACAACTTTTTCCATTGCAGCTGGTCAACTTCTTCTTTCATTGCAGCTAGTCAACTTCTTCTTTCATTGCAGCTGGTCAACTTCTTCTTTCATTGCAGCTGGTCAACTACTTTAATTGCAGCTGGTCAACTACTTCTTCCATTGCAGCTGGTCGACTTCTTCTTCCATTGCAGCTGGTCAACTTCTTCTTTCATTGCAGCTGGTCAACTTCTTCTATTTTAGCTGGTCAACTACTTCTTCCATTACAGGTTGTCAACTTCTTCCATTGCAGCTGGTCAACTACTTATTTCATTGCAGCTGGTCAACTTCTTCTTTCATTGCAGCTGGTCAACTACTTCTTTCATTGCAGCTGGTCAAGTACTTCTTTCATTGCAGGTGGTCGACTTCTTCTTTCATTACAGGTGGTCAACTTCTTCCATTTTAGCTGGTCAACTACTTCTTCCATTACAGGTGGTCAACTTCTTCGATTTTAGCTGGTCAACTACTTCTTCCATTACAGGTGGTCAACTTCTTCCATTGCAGCTGGTCAACTACTTCTTTCATTGCAGCTGGTCAACTTCTTCTTTCATTGCAGCTGGTCAACTTCTTCTTTCATTGCAGCTGGTCAACTTCTTCCATTTTAGCTGGTCAACTACTTTTTCCATTACAGGTGGTCAACTTCTTCCATTGCAGCTGGTCAACTACTTCGTCCATTGCAGTTGGTCAACTACTTTTTCCTTTGCCGCAGGTCAAATACTTCTACGTAGGACATAAGATACTTCATCCGTTACATCTGGTCAACAACTTCTTCCATTGCAGCTGGTAAAATAAATCTTTATTGTAGCTTGTGATCTACTTCTTGCATTGCAGCTGATCAACTGCTTATGCCATCACAGCTGATTATGTACTTCTTCCGTTGCAGCTGGTCAACTACTTCTTCCATTGCAGCTGGTCAACTACTTCTTCCGTTGCAGCTGGTCAACTACTTCTTCCATTTCAGCTGGTCAAGTACTTCTTCCATTGCAACTGTGCACTAATGTTATTGTTTTTCTTCAGGAGAAGAAAGAGATTGATGACAGGTGTACAAAATTGATTGGTTTTTTTAGGACTGTTAGACAGCATGCACAATTAGTAATAATTGTTGTTCTTTATTTCAGGTGGTCCACGACATGAAAGACAATATGTACATAAAGGAGAAGAAGCCACTGAATGAGCTGGAGGAGCACTTGAAGTCCCTGGAGGAGGAGTACAACCATATTAGGGAGGACTGGCGCATCACACAGGGTACAGAGGAAGAGGTGAGTTAAGTTGTTATCCTGTAACACTAAAGTACTTATTCTAAATTCTGTCATATCTGGTGAAGTGTTTTTTTATTACATCTGGAGTAGAACTTGTTCTACCACAGCTGGTCAAATATATTTTCAATCACAACTATTAGCTAGACAAGAATTTTTTACATTGCAACTGGTCAAGTACTTCTTCAATTGCATCTGTTAACGTAATTTTTACGTCATTGCTTTACAAATATATCTTCATTGCAGGTGGTCAGCTAGTTCTTCCATTGCAGGTGGTCAACTTCTTCTTTCATTGCAGGTGGTCAAATACTTCTTCCATTGCAGCTGGTCAACTACTTCTTCCACTGCAGCTGTTCAACTACTTCTTCCATTGCAGCTGGTCAACTTCTTCTTTCATTGCAGCTGGTCAACTTCTTCTTTCATTGCAGCTGGTCAACTGCTTCTTTCATTGCAGCCGGTCAACTTCTTCTTTCATTGCAGCTGGACAACTTTTTCCATTGCAGCTGGTCAACTTCTTCTTTCATTGCAGCTAGTCAACTTCTTCTTTCATTGCAGCTGGTCAACTTCTTCTTTCATTGCAGCTGGTCAACTACTTCTTTAATTGCAGCTGGTCAACTACTTCTTCCATTGCAGCTGGTCGACTTCTTCTTCCATTGCAGCTGGTCAACTTCTTCTTTCATTGCAGCTGGTCAACTTCTTCTATTTTAGCTGGTCAACTACTTCTTCCATTACAGGTGGTCAACTTCTTCCATTGCAGCTGGTCAACTACTTATTTCATTGCAGCTGGTCAACTTCTTCTTTCATTGCAGCTGGTCAACTACTTCTTTCATTGCAGCTGGTCAACTACTTCTTTCATTGCAGGTGGTCGACTTCTTCTTTCATTACAGGTGGTCAACTTCTTCCATTTTAGCTGGTCAACTACTTCTTCCATTACAGGTGGTCAACTTCTTCGATTTTAGCTGGTCAACTACTTCTTCCATTACAGGTGGTCAACTTCTTCCATTGCAGCTGGTCAACTACTTCTTTCATTGCAGCTGGTCAACTTCTTCTTTCATTGCAGCTGGTCAACTTCTTCTTTCATTGCAGCTGGTCAACTTCTTCCATTTTAGCTGGTCAACTACTTTTTCCATTACAGGTGGTCAACTACTTCCATTTCAGCTGTTCAACTTATTCCATTGCAGCTGGTCAGCTACTTCTTCCATTGCAGCTTGTCAATTACTTCTTCAATCACAGCTGTTCAAATACTTCTTCCGTTACATCTGGTCAACAACTTCTTCCATTGCAGCTGGTCAAATACTTCTTCCATTGCAACTGATCAAATGCTTCTTCCATTGCAGCTGGTCAACTTCTTCCATTTTAGCTGGTCAACTACTTCTTCCATTTTAGCTGGTCAACTACTTCTTCCATTACAGGTGGTCAACTTCTTCCATTGCAGCTGGTTAACTACTTCTTCCATTGCAGCTGTTCAACTACTTCTTCCATTGCAGCTGTTCAACTTCTTCTTTCATTGCAGGTGGGCAAATACTTCTTCCATTGCAGCTGGTCAACTACTTCTTCCACTGCAGCTGTTCAACTACTTCCATTGCAGCTGGTCAACTTCTTCTTTCATTGCAGCTGGTCAACTTCTTCTTTCATTGCAGCTGGTCAACTGCTTCTTTCATTGCAGCCGGTCAACTTCTTCTTTCATTGCAGCTGGACAACTTTTTCCATTGCAGCTGGTCAACTTCTTCTTTCATTGCAGCTAGTCAACTTCTTCTTTCATTGCAGCTGGTCAACTTCTTCTTTCATTGCAGCTGGTCAACTACTTTAATTGCAGCTGGTCAACTACTTCTTCCATTGCAGCTGGTCGACTTCTTCTTCCATTGCAGCTGGTCAACTTCTTCTTTCATTGCAGCTGGTCAACTTCTTCTATTTTAGCTGGTCAACTACTTCTTCCATTACAGGTTGTCAACTTCTTCCATTGCAGCTGGTCAACTACTTATTTCATTGCAGCTGGTCAACTTCTTCTTTCATTGCAGCTGGTCAACTACTTCTTTCATTGCAGCTGGTCAAGTACTTCTTTCATTGCAGGTGGTCGACTTCTTCTTTCATTACAGGTGGTCAACTTCTTCCATTTTAGCTGGTCAACTACTTCTTCCATTACAGGTGGTCAACTTCTTCGATTTTAGCTGGTCAACTACTTCTTCCATTACAGGTGGTCAACTTCTTCCATTGCAGCTGGTCAACTACTTCTTTCATTGCAGCTGGTCAACTTCTTCTTTCATTGCAGCTGGTCAACTTCTTCTTTCATTGCAGCTGGTCAACTTCTTCCATTTTAGCTGGTCAACTACTTTTTCCATTACAGGTGGTCAACTTCTTCCATTGCAGCTGGTCAACTACTTCGTCCATTGCAGTTGGTCAACTACTTTTTCCTTTGCCGCAGGTCAAATACTTCTACGTAGGACATAAGATACTTCATCCGTTACATCTGGTCAACAACTTCTTCCATTGCAGCTGGTAAAATAAATCTTTATTGTAGCTTGTGATCTACTTCTTGCATTGCAGCTGATCAACTGCTTATGCCATCACAGCTGATTATGTACTTCTTCCGTTGCAGCTGGTCAACTACTTCTTCCATTGCAGCTGGTCAACTACTTCTTCCGTTGCAGCTGGTCAACTACTTCTTCCATTGCAGCTGGTCAACTACTTCTTCCATTGCAGCTGGTCAACTACTTCTTCCGTTGCAGCTGGTCAACTACTTCTTCCATTGCAGCTGATCAACTACTTCGTCCACTGCAGCTGGTCAACTACTTTTTGCTTTGCCGCTTGTCAAGTACTTCTACGTAGGACATAAGATGTGGACGAAGTCGAAACGAATCCTTTGTATATCAGTT
Source organism: Oasisia sp. SBJ-2009 (assembly GCA_964017155.1). Classification (NCBI taxonomy): domain Eukaryota; kingdom Metazoa; phylum Annelida; class Polychaeta; order Sabellida; family Siboglinidae; genus Oasisia; species Oasisia sp. SBJ-2009. The sequence goes on from OZ024859.1 coordinate 35,460,894, forward strand.
TTGCTCAGTTTTCAGTCGTTTTCTTCGTTGTCGTCTTTATATGCTTGTTATTGATATGTTTACTATTAAATCGCTACAATGTTGTTGTAGTAAACGGCAACGATGACATGGAGATGTGGACTACAAGTTCTACGACACGTGGTACACGACCATCGGATTGTAACACGAAGCGTCTTTCATAGCGAACATCGATAGCAAGGGAAGAGACGTGAGATTCGTTTCCAGTTGACAAAGTGGCTACGAAGCCTGAGTGACAGTGAATTTACCGGGTATTCATAGTTATCGGACACTAAATGTTAGGATGTTATGAGGTGTAGATCCCTGTAATTTATCTTAGGTAACCATGGTCGGGAGGAGAGTAAACTCCTTTCGCTGGGAAATCACACGTCCTCTTCCCCGCCAGAGTTGGAGATTCTGTGGCCGGCTTGCAGATTCCTTCCATGACTTACTCGCCGTCTTCAACTGTCAGTCACTTTGACCAGATATATTGTGTATCTAATCTAAGTGACTGGTTGATTGCTGACCGTGTGTTTTTCGCCATTCGATGTATAACTTCGTTAAGTAATAAAATTGGAACAACTTAAAGAAGTGGTGTATTGTTTGTTTCAAGGCGTTGTGCAGGCGATCGTAGCATTAGTAGATATATAGACAATAGACACGAACGTAATGGTGAATACCAAAGTGACACGTGTCACACATTATACAGGTTTAGATCTTCATACAACCTACATTGAATGTTGCTAACACTCGCCCCTTGAGACGTATGTGCGTGCTACCCAGTAGCACAGTGTTAGTTCACTGTGAATCCTCATCCATTGTTAGACTCAACACCACGCAATCAATGTAAAACTAGTCGGGAGTCCGGTACTCTAGCCACTCGGCCAAAACTGTATTGTGTCCAGAGGGATGCAATATAATTTTGAGGTCAGCCCTGAATGAAGCTAGGCATACGAAACGAATAGAGGCCACCTAATGTCACCGTTTGATGTCTCCGAGCCCCGGGCGGTAGACGGCCACTGTGACAGCCATCTGGCCGATGACCTCGAACTGGCAGTTCCGCTGTATTCGTTGACATTGCGACAGGGTCTTTGGGTACCTCTGTTGGTTTTAGCGAAATTTCCCGCCCACCCTCCCTGTTGCTCAACTGGGTGTCCCCTTTGCATGTTTGGTGCTACGTTGTGTGTGGGGGGGGGGGGATGTTGTTCCCCCCTCTCGCCTTTACGGTTTATGTCAATGTATACTTTCGCTTAACGCATGTGTTTTCTGTCGATACACTATTAATCTATTATGCAATACGTTGTATCAGTATACATGCAAGCAGCTGATTGTACGATAGGCTTTTTGTTGTACTTGGATGCTTATCATTTACCATAATACTGTATGTCTTTCAAGGTACAATCAGCCGAGCGCACACTTCAAGTGAGCGCCAGGCAATCCAGTTGTAAATAAGAGATCTAGATTGCCATATTACCATTACAAGGGGATTTTGTGTCTTATTGATCTACCGTAAACAGAGCCAGGCACAGCTGTAGTTTATTAGGGAGTATTGAGGGCACACCTACGAGCGGGAAAGGCGCAGGCATGCAAAAGTGAAATTAACAAATTAAATTATTTTCTCCAATTTCATCTGAAATGTACTGAATATCTGGAATCACCCTCTCACTCTGAAATAAGTTTTTTTTTACTATATATTGCAGTGTGTGTGTGTGTGCATGTGTGCATATGTGTGTATATATTTGTGTGTATGCACACAGGTGTGTATATGTTTGTGTACTTGATTTGTAAATGTTCACTAACTGGGATTACATAATAATCGAGTACGTCCTCCACGTGATGGGCTACATTTTATCAAACAAAGTTACCCAAATGTTTTCATTTGTGAATTAACACCACATACTACCTCACTATATTCTACAAGGAATGTATTACAACAGCAAGAAACATCTGAAATGTCAGTTAAAACACAGGTTTGTTACAAATATATTTATTATTATATAAAAGTTATGACATCATATACAGTATTATCATTTTCTAACCAGTAGTTTTGTCTAAAATATCTAACCTGGTAGATGCACCAAAAAGTTACTTGTGACCAAAAATGCAGTTATACTAAAAATATTCACTGAGCAATGCCCATTGGAGAATAAAATAACTGTCTGCAATAACATTTTCCATAAGCATATTGGTGAGACTACTACATGTGACCTAATACCAGTTCCCTTAAAACAGTTAGTTAACATATTAAAACATAATTAAGCGGTATCTAGATTCTAGGACTGAGAAACTCATAATTTCATGGTAAAACATTAAATACAAAATTTATGTATACTCGGTTTACACATTTCTTTGTGAAAATGCCAAGACGTTACTTCTACATGAAACTTATTAACAGCCTTGCTTGGACCAAATTTGAAATTTCATGTAAACTGCATAATTATTCAATGATGACTATTTGTAAATTCCTTGATAAATAGGCTGACAATTGTGACTTTCCTTGCAATGGTGACAAATCAGTGTAATGGTTTCTGTTAGACCCAATTATATACCTCAACACGCATGTTGCATAGAAGAAATATTTCAGCTTTTTAAAATATTGGAAGCTCTATAGTTTCCAAACACAAGTATGTATACATGAAGCTTTACACTAAAGTGAAAACCATTTTCCAAATGAGTTTTGAATCTGAAAATGAGGCATTTCATTTCTATGATGGTAAAATGGAGATACCACTTAGGATTAATAATATTCAAGGGCACCAAGGTGTTTGAATATATACCATATATCTCAATTATATAGTGTTGGATAACAAATATGAAAGCACTAAGTATACATCATTCTGTTCATCACCAGGTCATTTGCCACTTTACCCATGAGTGTTTGCTTTCTATAAAATACAGTTAAAATGCACTACAAGCACACCATTGTACAATGGTAAAACCTAAACAACCCAACCTGGAATGTTGTCTGGTAATACAGTAGCAAGTCAATTCACACCTAAATGTAATACACCTGGTATGAATAGGAAAAACAATAGTTTGTATTCTCTTAGGAGCAGCAAGCAGTGACTTATTCATGATCGCTTCCAGTGGATGATGGTCTGTGTGAATAGTGACATTCGGGTGGCCAAAGATGTATTGGTCGAACTTGTTCATGGCGAATACGATCGCTAGGCACTCTAACTCTATTGGCGCATAGTTCGATTCACTCTTGCTCAAAGATCTTGATGCATAGACAACTGTTTTGTCTTCCTGCAGTAATACTGCACCAAGTCCGGCTGTACTAGCATCTGTCTGTATTACGATCGGCTTCCGGCAGTCGTAATATTGCAGAAGGTTCTCCGATGTGAGCATTTGTTTCAAACTCTCATACGCAGTTCTCTGGTCTACTCCCCAGCAGAACTCTTTATAGGGTAGATACAACAGTCTACGCGGTGACTCACTCTCGGCTGATATGTTCGGAATGAACTTAGCCATGTAGTTCACATGTCCTAGGAAACGTCACACTTCCTCTGAGTTTCTGAGCGCTTCCATGTTTCTGATTGCACACATCTGCTTGGGATCCGGTTTCACACCTTCTGACGTGAGGATATGCCCGATGTATGGTAGTTCTGTCATGTGAAATCTACACTTCTTTTTGTTCAGTTTCAATCCACATTCACGAGCTCGTTTGAGAAATGTTCTCTAATTGTCATCGTGCTCTGTTTGATCTTTTCCACATAGCAGTGTGTCGTCTGCCACAACTGATACACCTTTGAATCCTTTCAAGGTACTCGACAGTCTTCTCTGGAACTCTTCTGGTGCGGTCGAAATACCAAATGACATTCATTTCCATTTGTACCTGCCGTAGGGGGTCCAGAATGTGGTGGGATGACTTGATTTGTCAGACAATTTCACTTGTAAGAAACCGTCTTTCGCATCACATAAGCTGAACATCTTGGCAACTGCCAACTGTGGCAGTACATCGTCGTTGTCTGGCATCTGGTAGAGATTTATTTTGAGCGCCTGATTAAGGTTTTGTGGATCAAGGCATGGTCGGACAGTTCCATTCGACTTTCTTACTGGTTGCAAGTGACTGGAGTGACTATCCATAGAGTCGGCAATT